>JXCR01143212.1:35799-64882 GCA_002079205.1 Phalaenopsis hybrid cultivar | reverse complement strand
ATAATTAATAGATAGACTTATTAGAATATATCTTTATAATTAGAATTTATAATAGGTACAAATATGAAATTGAGGTACCCATTCTATGATAGATTTTAACTTTCCCTCTATTTTTGTTCCTTTAGTGGGTTTAGCTTTTCCGACAATCACAATGACTTCTTTACCTCTTTATGTCCAAAGAAATAAGATTGTCTAAATATGATGAAATCTCATTAGTTTATTTCAACACTGGATCATCATACAGATACTTTTAGACCCGCAATACTCTATGGAGCTGAATGTTGGCCTTTGAAAGAGAAGCATAAATCTTAAGTTAAGTGTTGTCGAGATTAGAACGATTTGGTGGATGAGTGGCTTTACACTTAGAGATAAAATGCGAAATGAATATATCCGTGAAAGGGTTGGTGTAGCTACAGTGACGGGCAAAATAGAGAGAGTCGTCTTAGATGATTTGGTCACATTAAACGTCAACCTTCTGGTGATTCGATTAGAAGACTAGGTGTCTTAGATTCGACTTTTGTTAAGAAAGACAGAGGTAGATTTAGGATGGCTTGGGCATATTGTATAAAAAATGATATTAATTTATTAGAATGAAATGAAAATATGACACTAAATAGGATGCAATGAAGAAAAAAGATTCATGTAGCCGACCCTACTTAGTGGGATAAAGGTTTTGTTGTTGTTGTTTTTATTTAGGTCATCATAAATATATCGATGTCTACCTATTCACATAAACAGCCTTTTTCAAGCTCATTTTATTTTTATTATCGAACTTTTAATTGCATATATGGTTTATTTATAATGTAGTTTTAACCATATGCATCAAAATGTTGCTTAGATGTGCAAATTGCTCTATTTAAAAATAAAATATTTTAATAAATGCTAACTTCTTCTAATGTTGTAAGTGTACGCTTTTGATGTTTTAAAATGATACACATTTTTATTTTAATTTATGGGACATAATGGCACACTGTGTTGTAGAAATTTTTTTTTAATTGTATAATTAGAAAATTTGTTTGCATATGACAATTAATTTGCTTAGTGAGTTTTAACTTTAGCATTTTACCCTACCGATGATCGACCATATGATAGATTTCATCTCAACGGGTACATTGAAACCTTGTTCTTTTATAAACAATCTACAAAATGTAAATTTCTAAATTAGTAATTTTTTTAAACTTTCTAACTTAAATGTAATCATAAAATACCTGAAAATATTTATTTACTTCAAAATCAGCTACCTTCATTAAAACTTTGAAGTCCTTACCTTTAATTTGAAGCTGATATGCTGGAGAAAATGATCAAAATCCGAAATTTCCTCACAAGGCCAAGTTTTAACTCTTGATTTTATTCTCCCTTCAACTTCATCCCTTCTCTAGCTCTAGGATTGGCCGGCTGATGATTTTCATATGCTTACAACACAATACAATCATATAAATTAAAGCTCGGCCAAAAATCATTTCAATTTGCTTCAATCAAATAATTAGATTGGTAATATAACCAATCATTCCTATTTTAAATGAACTCTTTTATATGATAGACACATCAATCATTCGAAACGTGATAACTCTATTAGGAGTATTACTCAAGGATAACATGTAAAAGCCAACAAAATATTGGAACCCAAAAGCCCTAGGGTAATTATAATTTTTACATTTGTCTTTGATTTCATTATAACTAATCACCAATCAATACATATTCTTACTATTAAGGCTTATAAAATAATTCGTGCTATTTAATGTCTTGTTAATAATTTAATTTCACTTCAAATTGAATTTATTATTTCTGCTCGTATGATAATCATCAAGTTCTCCAAAAGAAAATTAAGCATTTAAAAGTTATAATTTAATAGATTATATCAAAACTTATAAATTTCCAATTTATGGATGCTTAAATATGAATCTTTGAAAATATTATATCACTAATAGCATTCATGTAGACATCTTAGTGCATGATTAATTATCTAAAAATAACATCCAAACCAAATTAAATGTTTTAACATCAACATTTGGAGCATGCTTACATAAAATCTATAATTTCTTGTTTGTTTTTATTTATACTTGAATAATAAAATTAATATAGGACGTCAAAATTATCCTGACAAAAAATCCTTACAAGACTAGCCTAGAAGGCCAAACCTAGGCTCTAATTCTACTGTCACACTTCACTGTTAGGCTTAAAAGGAAATCATTGAAACACGACATAAGTGTTGATCCGCGACATCCTAGACTGATTAGATTTAGTGCTTGTGATGGTTGGCTGACCCCTCTTGCCTTGGGAATGCATCTCAATTGAGTGGGACCCACTCCCAATTATCTTAGGACTATTTATCTATTTTTGTTCGTGTAAGGCTTAGTTTTTGCTATGTCTGTTTTGGGACAGCCGTCGACATATTTTTTTACCCTTTAGGGTTATATCCAAGGCTTTCAAGTGTTGCTCCGATTATATCTCAGTTTTAAGTTTGTGTGTATTCTCCTCTACCCTTACCCCTGCTGTTTTCTACAGCTTTCCCTTTCATCTTCACCATTGTCTTTTGGGTGTTGCCCCCTAGAAAAGCAGCCAATTTGTTGTCTTTCCTTAGCCCGCTACCCTCAAACTCCGGGTACAGCATTCCCGTCCATTCTCCCCCTCGATACTAGCTGCCGCTACCCTTAAATAGCAACCTTTGTTGTCTTCCCCTCCATCCTTGTTGCTACCATGTTCCAAATCCCTAGCCGACACCATCTCCACCCTAAATCCAACCCCAGTTCTTGTTGTTCTGTGTTGTTTGATTGCAGTTTCATAATTTCGTATTGTTTTATTGTAATTTTCATTTTTAATTCATAAATATATTTGTTTTCCGTTGGATATTTGTTAAATGCTGGTAATATATGGTATCAGAGCTAGCCCAATCCTAGTTCCTTCCTAGGGTTAGGTCAATATTTAGCCCAATCCTAGTTCCTTCCCACCAAACCATAGCTAAATATTGACCTAACCCTAATTCTCCTTGATTTTTCAAATCAACAACCCTAAAATTTTTTCACCCCGCCCTAAGTCTGCCCTAGACATCCTATTTCACCTTCTACACTTAAACTCTAGCCATGCTACCAAGGAGACAAGTTTCGGAAGTTGATCGGGAACTTATCATGGAAGAGATGTAGTAGGAAATTTGTAGACTTCAGCAAAAACTTGTGGATATTGATGAAGTGACCCATGAAGAGATCATCGTTGATTGGGAAAGCGAGATTTGAAGTGGAAAGGGGAAGAAAAATGTGAATTCCTTCCGTAGGGAGGATTCCAATGATAGGTTCAGTGCTTTGTGATTCAGTATCAGAGGAGGCCAAGGGATGGAGTAACTTTTAGAGAACATTGAGATATGGAAGTAAAGACATACTGGATTTCGAGGGTAGAATGAATCCAAATGACTTCATTCAGTGGTTGTAGATTATCGAGAGGAATTTTGAGTATCGAGATGTGCCAGCTGATAGTAGATTGAAAATTATTGCCATAAAATTGGAGAATAGTACCTCTCTATGGTGTGAAAATCTGAAGAAGGTGAGCAGAGATAATTTAGGAGCAAGATCATCACATGGGAGAAGATGAAGGAGTTGCAGAGGAAATCTCTAACCCCACACTACTAACAGGACATATTTTTTAAGCCACATCACTTACATCAGGGGGAGTTGTCAGTAGCGGAGGTCACAATGGAGTTTGAGTCGCTCATGCTTAAATGTGAGTTGAGGGAGCCAGATGAGAACGTTATATGCAGGTACTTGGGAGGCATGAAGTTGGCCATCGACCCCGTCGTTCGACAATAATCTTACTGGTCATTGAGTGATGTTTAGATATTGGTCCTAAAGGTGGAGAAACAACAAAAACAGTTCATTACTCAGTCTTCGTTCAATATCTCACCTACCATATGAACTAGTATGAGTACACCAGAGGAAGATGTGAAAACTATCCAGAATGATGATAGAGCTTATCAGAGTGGCAATAAGCCCGAGAGAAGTACACCCAACATTGTGCTTGCAACAAAGTGTTTTAAATGTAACGAGTTTGGATATATCACCGACCAGAGTTATCTCTTTCACGGAGCAATAGAAATGGATAGTGGTACTGGGGACATAGATGATAGTGAGGATGTGCAGGAGTACTAGCTTCCAATTGATGAGGGTGAGATGCTTAAGATTTGGCGGGTCCTTCAGACCGAGGTTACAAGAGAGCAACAGTCACTTCATCACAATATTATTTATACTCGTTGCATTTTGCAGAGAAAGATGTGTAGGTTTATGATCGATGGAGGTAGTTGTGAGGATGTGGTATCTACACAGATGTCAGACAAGTTGAATCTCAGGGCTCAAAGGTATTCCCAACCTTTTTTCTTGACTTGGTTGAAGAAGGGGAACAAAGTTAGTATTGACAAGAGATGCCTCATAGATTTTCTTATTGGGGATCAATTGCTTGATCATGTGTGATATAATGTTGTACCCATGGACGTCTGTCACATTCTATTGGGGAGGTTGTGGCAGTGTGATCATAAGACTCAACATATGGGTGTAAGAACACTTACTCATTCATCAAGAATGTAATACACATAGTTCTCTTACCTTATGCGGAGTTCGAGATTATAAATGCTCTTTCCATGAGAGAGGAGCAATTGGTATTAGTTTTGGTGATGTTAGAGAATGATTAGACATATAACTGATATCAGACAAAAGGCTGCTACTCCGAGAGAGTTTCAAGATATTCTGACTGACAGCTTACTGCCTGGGTTGTCATCGTTAGGGGAGGTTCAGTCTTCACTTTAGAGAGGAATGAACTAATCTTGAGCTACTTTTGAAAGACTCTATGGAATATGCTTGGCACGAAATTCCAGTTTAGTTTAATAATATACCTGAAAATGGTGGGATAGAGAGATGGTTACTCGCAATTCTGGAAATCTTCTTAGTTATTTTCTTGGACAATGTAACCAACAATGAGATTCAGGTGCTTTTAGAGACTTAGTTGAAGGATTTTCAATCCCAGGAAGGTACAACAACTTTTCCATCTTGAATGTGGACGACTTGAAGCTATATCATTAGGGGTCAGATTCTTCGACGAATGAGGTCAAAACTCCCCCAACCCCTGGAGATTGATGCAGGGTGCCCTAGATTGGTTCAGTTGAATCCTTGTGTGGGCCTGCTAGTCCCTCTTGCCTTAGGAATGCCGATCAATTTGAATGGGACCCACTCGCAGTTATTTTAAGACTTTATTTGTTTTCATTGGTGTCTAAGGTTTTGGAAGGTAGTAGCATAGTGGACGACTGGTTTTGGTTGGTGGGAACAACAGCTAGATTGTGGGGAGGCAGTTCAAGGCAGTGGAACAATAGCTTGGTGGTCGGGAGGTGATTCTGGCGGCTGAAACAACAAGGCGGCAAGGGGGATGGTTAGTGGTTGCAAGAAGTAACAATGGAAGCTGCATTTTGGGCGGCTGCAACAGGGAAGGTAATGATAATAGCGAATGAAGGGATTCTTAGGAATGAGAGATAAGGATAATCACCACTGTCGGAGTGAGATACAACAGGAGAACCACTCGGCTCATAGATACATCCCTAGAAGGGAAAATCTGTTATGTCAGTGGTTGTTCCGGATAAACAGTCAAAACAAAGAATCCAAACCTAATAGAACACTTATATAGGAAGCTGCATTTTGGGCGGCTGCAATAGGGAAGGTAATGATAATAGCGAATGAAGGGATTCTTAGGAATGAGAGATAAGGATAATCACCACTGTCAGAGTGAGATACAAGNACTTATAAATTTCCAATTTATGGATGCTTAAATATGAATCTTTGAAAATATTATATCACTAATAGCATTCGTGTAGACATCTTAGTGCATGATTAATTATCTGAAAATAACATCCAAACCAAATTAAATGTTTTAACATCAACATTTGGAGAATGCTTACATAAAATCTATAATTTCTTGTTTGTTTTTATTTATACTTTAATAATAAAATTAATATAGGACGTCAAAATTATCCTGACAAAAAATCCTTACAAGACTAGCCTAGAAGGCCAAACCTAGGCTCTAATTCTACTATGACACTTCACTGTTAGGCTTAAAAGGAAATCATTGAAACACGATATAAGTGTTGATCTGCGACATCCTAGACTGATTAGATTTAGTGCTTGTGATGGTTGGCTGACCCCTCTTGCCTTGGGAATGCATCTCAATTGAGTGGGACCCACTCCCAATTATCTTAGGACTATTTATCTGTTTTTGTTCGTGTAAGGCTTAGTTTTTGCTATGTTTTTTTTGGGACAGCCGTCGACATATATTTTTACCCTTTAGGGTTGTATCCAAGGCTTTCAAATGTTGCTCCGATTATATCTCAGTTTTAAGTTTGTGTGTATTCTCCTCTACCCTTACCCCTGCTGTTTTCTACAGCTTTCCCTTTCATCTTCACCATTGTCTTCTGGGTGTTGCCCCCTAGAAAAGCAGTCAGTTTGTTGTCTTTCCTTAGCCCGCTACCCTCAAACTCCGGGTACCGCATTCCCGTCCATTCTCCCCCTCGATACTAGTTGTCGCTACCCTTAAATAGCAACCTTTGTTGTCTTCCCCTCCATCCTTGTTGCTACCATGTTCCAAATCCCTAGCCGACACCATCTCCACCCTAAATCCAACCCCAGTTCTTGTTGTTCTGTGTTGTTTGATTGTAGTTTCATATTTTCGCATTGTTTTGTTGTAATTTTCATTTTTAATTCATAAATATATTTGTTTTCCGTTGGATATTTGTTAAATGCTGGTAATATTTGGTATCAGAGCTAGCCCAATCCTAGTTCATTCCTAGGGTGATCTAAACCCCCCAAACCATAGCTAAATCTTGACCTAACCCTAATTCTCCTTCTTGATTTTTCAAATCAACAACCCTAAAATTTTTTCACCCCGCCCTAAGTCTGCCCTAGACATCCTATTTCACCTTCTACACTTAAACTCTAGCCATGCTACCAAGGAGACAAGTTTCGGAAGTTGATCGGGAACTTATCATGGAAGAGATGTAGTAGGAAATTTGTCGATTTTAGCAAAAACTTGTGGATATTGATGAAGTGACCCATGAAGAGATCATCGTTGATTGGGAAAGCGAGATTTGAAGTGGAAAGAGGAAGAAAAATGTGAATTCCTTCCGTAGGGAGGATTCCAATGATAGGTTCAGTGCTTTGTGATTCAGTATCAGAGGAGGCCAAGGGATGGAGTAACTTTTAGAGAACATTGAGATATGGAAGTAAAGACATACTGGATTTCGAGGGTAGAATGAATCCAAATGACTTCATTCAGTGGTTGTAGATTATCGAGAGGAATTTTGAGTATCGAGATGTGCCAGCTGATAGTAGATTGAAAATTATTGCCATAAAATTGGAGAATAGTACCTCTCTATGGTGTGAAAATCTGAAGAAGGTGAGCAGAGATAATTTAGGAGCAAGATCATCACATGGGAGAAGATGAAGGAGTTGCAGAGGAAATCTCTAACCCCACACTACTAACAGGACATATTTTTTAAGCCACATCACTTACATCAGGGGGAGTTGTCAGTAGCGGAGGTCACAATGGAGTTTGAGTCGCTCATGCTTAAATGTGAGTTGAGGGAGCCAGATGAGAACGTTATATGCAGGTACTTGGGAGGCATGAAGTTGGCCATCGACCCCGTCGTTCGACAATAATCTTACTGGTCATTGAGTGATGTTTAGATATTGGTCCTAAAGGTGGAGAAACAACAAAAACAGTTCATTACTCAGTCTTCGTTCAATATCTCACCTACCATATGAACTAGTATGAGTACACCAGAGGAAGATGTGAAAACTATCCAGAATGATGATAGAGCTTATCAGAGTGGCAATAAGCCCGAGAGAAGTACACCCAACATTGTGCTTGCAACAAAGTGTTTTAAATGTAACGAGTTTGGATATATCACCGACCAGAGCTATCTCTTTCACGGAGCAGTAGAAATGGATAGTGGTACTGGGGACATAGATGATAGTGAGGATGTGCAGGAGTACTAGCTTCCAATTGATGAGGGTGAGATGCTTAAGATTTGGCGGGTCCTTCAGACCGAGGTTACAAGAGAGCAACAGTCACTTCATCACAATATTATTTATACTCGTTGCATTTTGCAGAGAAAGATGTGTAGGTTTATGATCGATGGAGGTAGTTGTGAGGATGTGGTATCTACACAGATGTCAGACAAGTTGAATCTCAGGGCTCAAAGGTATTCCCAACCTTTTTTCTTGACTTGGTTGAAGAAGGGGAACAAAGTTAGTATTGACAAGAGATGCCTCATAGATTTTCTTATTGGGGATCAATTGCTTGATCATGTGTGATATAATGTTGTACCCATGGACGTCTGTCACATTCTATTGGGGAGGTTGTGGCAGTGTGATCATAAGACTCAACATATGGGTGTAAGAACACTTACTCATTCATCAAGAATGTAATACACATAGTTCTCTTACCTTATGCGGAGTTCGAGATTATAAGTGCTCTTTCCATGAGAGAGGAGCAATTGGTATTAGTTTTGGTGATGTTAGAGAATGATTAGACATAGAACTGATATCAGACAAAAGGCTGCTACTCCGAGAGAGTTTCAGGATATTCTGACTGACAGCTTACTGCCTGGGTTGTCATTGTTAGGGGAGGTTCAGTCTTCACTTTAGAGAGGAATGAACTAATCTTGTGCTACTTTTGAAAGACTCTATGGAATATGCTTAGCACGAAATTTTAGTTTAGTTTAATAATATACCTGAAAATGGTGGGATAGATAGAGATGGTTACTCGCAATTCTGGAAATCTTCTTAGTTATTTTCTTGGTCAATGTAACCAACAATGAGATTCAGGTGCTTCTAGAGACTTAGTTGAAGGATTTTCAATCCCAGGAAGGTACAACAACTTTTCCATCTTGAATGTGGACGACCTGAAGCTATATCATTAGGGGTCAGATTCTTCGACGAATGAGGTCAAACTCCCCCAACCCCAGGAGATTGATGTAGGGTGCCCTAGATTGGTTCAGTTGAATCCTTGTGTGGGCCTGCTAGTCCCTCTTGCCTTAGGAATGCCGATCAATTTGAATGGGACCCACTCGCAGTTTTTTTAAGACTTTATTTGTTTTCATTGGTGTCTAAGGTTTTGGAAGGTAGTAGCATGGTGGACGACTGGTTTTGGTTGGTGGGAACAACAGCTAGATTGTGGGGAGGCAGTTCAAGGCAGTGGAACAATAGCTTGGTGGTCGGGAGGTGATTCTGGCGGCTGAAACAACAACAACAAGGCAGCAAGGGGGATGGTTAGTGATTGCAAGAAGTAACAATGGAAGCTGCATTTTGGGCGGTTGCAACAGGGAAGGTAATGACAATAGCGAATGAAGGGATTCTTAGGAATGAGAGATAAGGATAATCACTACTGTTGGAGTGAGATACAACAGGAGAACCACTCGGCTCATAGATACATCCCTAGAAGGGAAAATCTGTGATGTCAGTGGTTGTTTTGGATAAACAGAGTCAAAACAAAAAATCAAAAACTAATAGAACACTTATATAGGAAGCTGCATTTTGGGCGGTTGCAATAGGGAAGGTAATGATAATAGCGAATGAAGGGATTCTTATGAATGAGAGATAAGGATAATCACCACTGTCGGAGTGAGATACAACAGAAGAACCACTCGGCTCATAGATACATCCCTAGAAGGGAAAATCTGTGATGTCAGTGGTTGTTCCGGATAAACAGAGTCAAAATAAAGATTCCAAACCTAATAGAACACTTATATAGGAAGCTGCATTTTGGGCGGCTGCAACAGGGAAGGTAATGACAATAGCGAATGAAGGGATTCTTAGGAATGAGAGTTAAGGATAATCACCACTGTCTGAGTGAGATACAACTGGAGAACCACTCGGCTCATAGATACATCCCTAGAAGAGAAAATCTGTGATGTCAGTGGTTGTTCCAGATAAACAGAGTCAAAACAAAGAATCCAAACCTAATAGAACACTTATATAGGAAATGAATAGAAAGGAAAGAAAGAAAAGGGAAAAAACTTGCTAAAGCGGAGAGCAATAATAATAATAATAAAAAGGAAACGACAATTGCTCTTGCTTGGGCTGGATTCAGATGTCGGACTACTCGAGAAAGCAGGAACTTGCTCTCGCGTTACCTTTTCGAGTTTGGGGGAGCTTCAACTTAATTCATCGAAGCTTCTGTACCCTCTTTGTATGACGACGGGTTAGCCACATTGAAGGTGGTAGAAATGTTGCAATCTCTCAGTAAGTTAATCATGTAAGTGTTGTCATTCTAAAGGACATCCTGATAGAATAAGTATACATTCTTTTTTGGCACAACCTGAGTTGGAATTGCATATAGACGTAGATGTGCCCAAAGTAACTCCCGACCCATTAAATTTGTAATTCGCTCCTTCCATTCTTGGAACTCGACTGGGTACGTTCTATAAAAAAATGTCTAGAAGAACCGACTCTAAATGATATTTGTGCGATGCTTCATTTTCAATGACAACCATCTCATAGGTAAATTGTTTGTCATGATGTCTGGCAATTTCTTTCACAAGGTTTGTCTAGTTTATTATATCGACTCCTCATATGCACTATTTTCTAGAACAACCATGGCTAATCCAACTGGTGTCCCTCTCATGGGCCAGTTGGAATCACTAGTGTCTCTTCCTCGTCGACTTTAAGTTGAAACTTATCTCTGACGTCTTCATTCTCTCTTGTATCACTATCTATCTCTTCAACTATTCTTTGCTTGATAAAATCATTTATACTCTTGATTGAACAAACTGATGCTCTGTGTCCAAAACTATGACACTTGACACACTGACTGAGATGGATTTAGGAATGTTGGTTGGCCCCTCTTGTTCTTCA
Organism: Phalaenopsis hybrid cultivar; assembly: GCA_002079205.1. Classification (NCBI taxonomy): domain Eukaryota; kingdom Viridiplantae; phylum Streptophyta; class Magnoliopsida; order Asparagales; family Orchidaceae; genus Phalaenopsis; species Phalaenopsis hybrid cultivar. The sequence continues at coordinate 54,005 of JXCR01143212.1, read as the reverse complement.
TTTTGAACTAATTTCTTCTCAGGTGGAGTCTGCTTGGATGCTCCGTTCGGCATACTCTTGCTGCTTGATCCTGGGGTTGAGCTATGCAAGTCATATGCGGTGATCTCCCGGTGATATTGTTTTGTGAATATGTCTTGTTTTTAATGAACTTGTGGGTATTTGTTCTACATCTCTCATTTCATTTTGGACAAGGTAGTGATTTTGTTTTTTCTTTCCGCTGTCTTGGGTTCTTCAAATTTCATAGCAACACACTTTTCTTTAACTTGATGATGACTAGTTATATCATTCTATAGAGTGGGACGGCCTGGAGCCACTCGGTGAACTCATCCGAATATGTGATCTTCAAAATATGGCAAGCAAGTCAACTTGTACTAAAAAAATTTGGCTTATTCTCNACAAACTGATGCTCTGTGTCCAAAACTATGACACTTGACACACTGACTGAGATGGATTTAGGAATGTTGGTTGGCCCCTCTTGTTCTTGATTTTGAACTAATTTCTTCTAAGGTGGAGTCTGCTTGGATGCTCCGTTCGGCGTACTCTTGTTGCTTGATCCTGGGGTTGAGCTATGCAAGTCATATGCGGTGATCACCCGGTGATATTGTTTTGTGAATATGTCTTGTTTTTAATGAACTTGTGGGTATTTGTGCTACATCTCTCGTTTCATTTTGGACAAGATAGTGATTTTGTTTTTTCTTTCCGCTGTCTTGGGTTCTTCAAATTTCATAGCAACACACTTTTCTTTAACTTGATGATGACTAGTTATATCATTCTATAGGGTGGGACGGCCTGGAGCCACTCGGTGAACTCATCCGAATATGTGATCTTCAAAATATGGCAGGCAAGTGAACTTGTACTAAAAAAATTTGGCTTATTCTGTGATATTTCTTGTCAAATCTTTGGAGTATTTGTTTTCCATCACTGAAAACTGTCTGTGGAAATGATTCAATTCGTCATTTTGATCCGACAAATCAACGTTGTGATTACGGGTGACCCTTTCGGTTTGTCTTCTTTCGAAGGCAGCAAGCTTCTGTTTCTGTTAAAGGATTTCTCANGAGTATTTGTTTTCCATCACTGAAAACTGTCTGTGGAAATGATTCAATTCGTCATTTTGATCCGACAAATCACCGTTGTGATTACGGGTGACCCTTTCGGTTTGTCTTCTTTCGAAGGCAGCAAGTTTCTGTTTCTGTTAAAGGATTTCTCGCTGCATATTTTCCATAGAAGGTTTATGGACATCTCTTTCTGGATTTCTTATAGAAGGCATTGTGTCATTTCTTCCGATCAGGTTTCCGACAATTGTTTGGCGTGGCTAGGGTCTAGGATTGTCGTTGTGGAAGAGAGTGTATGGGGGTGATTTCGGGTGGGAAAGAAAAACTTTTCGTGACTGATTTGAAAAATCAGGAAGGAGAAGAATTTTTGGGTGGAGTTTTGGTTAGGTGGTGGTGGATTTTAGTAACTTTAAGATAGGATTAGGGTTATGCTAGCTCTGAGACCACCAAATGATACCGGATTTAACAAAACAATAATAGGAAAACATATATTATTGCTAAATTGAAATAGGGAATTACAACCACACTAGTGGAGATAGGAAATAACAACAACAAGACACACAAATCCACACTAGGGGGTTAATCCAGGTGGTGGTGGTGGTGGTGGTCGGTTATGGGTGTTAGAAGGAAGGTGATGGCTGGAATGACGGTACAGGCGTTGGTGGGCGGCAGCAGTAACAGCAAGAGTGTTTTGGGGCTGCAGTTTAGTAGTGGCAGCATGTGCAAAGCGGCTGGACTGCAGGTAGGCAGGTCAAAACAGCAGATGTTTGCTGTTTGGGGCGACATCTTGGTGGAACACAGGTTCTGGAAGATAGCAGCAGGGTGGACAGCTGGTTCTGGAAGGTGGGAACAGCAGCTATGCTACGTGGAGGCGGTTCAGGGTGGCTGAAACAGTAGCTTGGTGGTAGTTTAAGCGAGTCCAGCGGCTGAAACAGCAAGGGGGATGGTTGACGGCTGTAGGAAACATTAAAGGAGGCTGTTTTCTGGGGCTCCTGCAGTAGGGAAGGTAATGGTGGAAGTATAGATGAGGATAATCACCACTACGGGAGCGAGATACAACTCGAGCATCACTCGACTTTTGTATACAACCCTTGATGGGAAAGCCTGAGATGTCTGCTGCTCTCCCGAACAAACACTCAATCAAAACTAAGAATTCAAATCCTAATACAACCAATATATATNTTGGTGGAACACAGGTTCTGGAAGATAGCAGCAGGGTGGACAGCTGGTTCTGGAAGGTGGGAACAGCAGCTAGGCTACGTGGAGGCGGTTAAGGGTGGCTGAAACAGTAGCTTGGTGGTAGTTTAAGCGAGTCCAGCGGCTGAAACAGCAGCAAGGCGGCAAGGGGGACGGTTGACGGCTGTAGGAAACATTAAAGGAAGCTGTTTTCTGGGGCTCCTGCAGTAGGGAAGGTAACGGTGGAAGTATAGATGAGGATAATCACCACTACGGGAGCGAGATACAACTCGAGCATCACTCGACTTTTGTATACAATCCTTGATGGGAAAGCCTGAGATGTCCGCTGCTCTCCCGAACAAACACTCAATCAAAACTAAGAATTCAAATCCTAATACAACCCATATATAGGAATGGACTAGAAAGGAAGAAAAATATGGGAGAAACTTGCAAAAAACCGAAAGTAACAATAACTAAATAAAGGAAACCACAGTTGCTTCTTCTGCTTGCACGGGATTTGGATGCCACGCTACCCTTGGACCTGGGACTGCGAGATCCCTCTCCTGCGCCAATGTTATTGATAATTGAAGTATACCAAAAAAGTGGCAAAAAATACACTTCTAAGAAAGAAGGGTCTATTTATCCCTTAATAGAGTAATTTGCCTACAAAAACTGCAAGCAGCCTGGCATTTACATCATAATGCTAATCTTCTTGCTTTAATNCTTGCCTAGAAAAACTGCAAGCAGCCTGGCATTTACATCATAATGCTAATCTTCTTGCTTTAAAGCACGGTGCTTGTCAGCCATAGATTCATTAGAATCTAAATTAGTCACACATTTGTGGAATTACCCTTCAAAGCATTAAACAATCACGATCATTGATTCAATGCATATTAGTGATCCATGAATGTACAATTTGCTCTAATTTTTAGTCAGCATTTAACTCAATATGATCATAATTAATCAATCTATTTGTCATAGAATAACGCCAAGTTTATATGCTATTTGTTGTATCCCTATGATCAAACCATTTATTATTTAAAAATTATGAACATCTATATAACATCTGGTAAGTTCCCTCCACTTAAACTAACATTATCTGCTAGCTAATGAATTTACTTAAATGTATATGTATAATCTTTACTTTATTCTTAATCCCTTTTTATATTGCAGATGGCCAGCCAAAGAAAATATTGGGGTTTGGTTTTTTTTCTAAAAGCATTTCTAGCAGTTAGACAGGATGTTTCAGAAGTAGAGCTCTGGAAAATTGTTTTCTCTTCCTTCATTTTATATTTTGATGGAAGAGAATATTATCAAAAGACAACAAGATGCATTGTTTTCGATTGAGTCACACAAACATTAAATTTGAGAAGCTTTGTGTGCCAGTTTACGAGATAAAATGTGTACAGCAATATTCATTTAAGAAGTCAATTCAATTATAAAAGCATTGCTTACTCAGGAGTAACTTCGGGTTTCTTTGGGATCAATTTTATATTTTATTTTTATTTTTAAAAACATATTTATTTAATATTATTTCTAAAACTAATTTTACATGTTTTTGAGAATATTCGAAGACAATTTTTATGTGTTTTATGTGTTTTTAGAAGTACTCATACCTTAATTAAATTGTCAAATATGTTTTGTTTCCCGTCAAAACATAATTAAGATAAAATAAAAATAAAAAATAAAAATGATCCCAAACAGTTTGGTACAAAGTGACACAAAAGGACTTGATCAGACCATAAACCTTTTCATTTCTTTGAGATGCCATGCAAATTGAAGAATAAGTCAGCTCTCCAACAGGCTCTCAAGTGATTTTGCTTTTGAAGGACTGCAGAGAGACGGACATTTAAGAGGTTTGCAAAATTCTTTCTGATTCTCTTTTAAATATATTATTTTTCTTCTCACCAATGCCATGCGCTACCCATGTTTTTAATGGCCTTTTTTGTATTTTTATTTTCACTTCATAAATCATATGGGCATCTTTTGTGAGAGTTAAATTGTTCTTATTTGAGAAGAATATGAGGATCATATTTTCGTCTGAAGCCCCGAGTTTTAATAATTTTTTTTTATTTGATTTATGTGGAAAACTGACGTTTGTTTTGTGTACCGTATGGGATCACATTTATTTTTTGTTTTCTTTTTCCTGTTTTTATTTTGTTTTGTTTATGTTTGGATTTGAAACAAAACATGTTTGCTATATTTGATTAAGATATAGTTGTTTTGGAAACAATCAAAACACTCAAACATTATTTTGAGTGCTTTTAAAAACATGTTTATTGGTTTTTGGAAACAAAAACTAAAAACATATCAAAATCACATTAAAAAACACAATTTAAAAAACAAAAATAAAAATAAAAAACAAAATTGATCCCAAATAGGCCCTTAATTTTTTAGTTGATTTTNCATGTTTGCTATATTTGATTAAGATATAGTTGTTTTGGAAACAATCAAAACACTCAAACATTATTTTGAGTGTTTTTAAAACCATGTTTATTGGTTTTTGGAAACAAAAACTAAAAACATATCAAAATCACATTAAAAAACACATTTTTAAAAACAAAAATAAAAATAAAAAACAAAATTGATCCCAAACAGGCCCTTAATTTTTTAGTTGATTTTTCAAACAATATCTCAATAGTCAATTTCATTTACTTGCACAACTTCTTATTAAGGTCATAATCAGACTCACTACCAAGTTATACATTGGAATTTTAGAGATGTTGTGGGATAGGGACATTTACATACATACCACCTCTTGTGTATTAACACATCGAACGCCTGAACTTTGCTTTTTTACATTTATTATCACTATTTTAACGTTCAGAAAGTGAAATACATTTTTTTGTTCATAGATAAGATGACCTATATATATATGTATGTGTTGTGTGCGCACGCGCGCACGCAAGAAGTTTTTATTATTTTTGTGATTACAATTTTGTTTCACAAATTTTATTTTGTATGAATTACGTTCCAATTAATCATCGAATTGCACTTTGGTGTTGAAGATTGTAATATGAAAGATTTGAGTGGTATAAATGTAAAAAGTAAAGTTTAGGTGTTAGATATGTAAATACATAATAACTGGATGGTTTGCCTTTGGACCTAAACTTTTGATTTCTTACAAAGTAAAAATATAAAAAAATGTGCACATATTAAACTCAAAACCGACCATAATGGCTGAAATTGGTTGCCAACATGGCGGGAAAATTGCTTTCTATTAGGACCTGAAATGGAATGTGTTTTTGCCTTTCTATGAGCAGATTCCATACATTTATAGGAACTAATTATTAGAAGTTTGAGGTCTGCTATTCTGTCCTAATTGCACAGGCTTAAAATTTTGTTTGGACATTTACATAGATGCCATTCAATTCCTATGTATTTACATATCTAACCTCTAAATTTAGTGTTTTATATTTATACCACCCAAATCTTTTATGTCACATCAAAAGTGCCAACCTTTTAACTCTCAAGTGAAATGCACATTTTCATGCATAGGTAAGGTCCTATGTATGTAAAAATTGAAGTTTGGGTGTTCAATATGTTTATACATTATGATTTGAGTGGTGTGTATGCATATCTTCCAATTTGTTAATGTTTTACTGTAAATGGTCACCATTGTAATTTTGATGAAATTGAGGGCTAATTTGTAGATTACACTGTTCATTCAATTTCTCTTCTTCCCGCTTTTGTGGCCAAGTAAAGAACGTTTGTTTTGATATATTTGAACAGTTCTGAAGTAGAACATTTGAAGGGGTTATTATGTGAAGAAGCCTTATAATTTTAAGTTGATTTAGCCTAGTTCTGACTGGGATGGAATGCTGATATTTCTTGTAATTGTTCCATAAAGAAATATTAGAAATTAAATTTTTAGAAGACCTAAAAATGATTGAATATTCTTGCAAATGTATATTTCTGAAGGTCAATCTTCTTAATACATATGTTTATTTTGAACCTTGTATTAAAATCTTTAGGTTTAGTTAAAGCTCACAAGTAGAAAGGTCAAGTGGTGTACAAATATGGGAAAAAGTATAACCGTCCGGACAATGGCTGCGATCTATTAGAGGTGGTTTTTTTTTCCCCTCCTCTCCTTCTGTTGGAAGGTCGCAGCCGTTATTCAGACAGCTTACGTCCGGACTCCGAACCTAATATTTTTTTTTTCCAAATATGGAACACTAAATCACATGAAACACAACTAAATTTGACTAATAAGTGCTTGTTTGTATTTGCACAATGCCCTTTTATTTTCATAAATAGTCTTTTGAGGAGAGGTGCTATTTTTATTGTTGGATTTATTATTATTATTATTATTATTATTATTATTATTATCATTATTGATTTGTTTTCTAAGCTATTTCTGGATATGCAATGTTTTTTGTAATTGTAGCCTGATGACTTGTGCCCCATTGCGACGTTTCATGGTGCTCAACAATTTTGATCTAATGCTCTATACCATGCACAAAACTTGTGTCATTTATCTATTGACGTATTTTAATTGATTTCATTAAAATATTTGTTTGAATTTTTTTAATATCTTTATGTGATAATATATAATTTGTATAAATTATCTTGATGTAATGTAAGATTGCTACAAGTAGAATGAAGTTTGACTTGTGCATTAATCTTCCCAATTGAAATGGATGGATTATCTACTTCACATGGCAAGAGTAACATAAGATCAACTTAGCGTTGCAATATGTTGTGTAGCTTCTGTAATTATTTAAGTTTGAAATATGGTTGGACGTTGATTGGGATAACATTGATTCATCATCCTCATTTAAGTTTCATTTGGCAAACTTTATTTAAAATTGATAGCTTTTGATTTTATTTTTTATTTTTGGATCAATTCAAGGTTTCAAATGCATCTACATGTTTTGGTATATTTGTANCTTGTGCATTAATCTTCCCAATTGAAATGGATGGATTATCTACTTCACATGGCAAGAGTAACATAAGATCAAGTTAGCGTTGCAATATGTTATGTAGCTTCTGTAATTATTTAAGTTTGAAATATGGTTGGAAGTTGATTGGGATAACATTGATTCATCATCCTCATTTAAGTTTCATTTGGCGAACTTTATTTAAAATTGATAGCTTTTGATTTTATTTTTTATTTTTGGATCAATTCAAGGTTTCAAATGCATCTACATGTTTTGGTATATTTGTGTTTAATATTTATTTGCTAAAATACCTTGAATTTATTTTATTTGGTTTTTAGCTTGTTATTGGCCCTTAATTTGGAAAAATTATTATGTCCGTCGTTCGGACGTTGCCGTGATACAGCGGAGGTCGGAGCTCCGCTATATCACGGCTGTTACCTGAACGCAGCTCGGCGTCTAGATGACGGATATATTAAATCTCTCCTTAATTCGAAGGGTGCATGTGTTTGTTCTACCCTTATAAGTCAGTATGCAAAATAAAATATAAATTTTTATGCCTATGTTAATTTTAATCCAATTTAAATATTAAGATGTCATACAAGGGAATATAATGACTCCAGTCCATGNTTTATTTGCTAAAATACCTTGAATTTATTTTATTTGGTTTTTAGCTTGTTATTGGCCCTTAATTTGGAAAAAATTATTATGTCCGTCGTTCGGACGTTGCCGTGATACAGCGGAGGTCGGAGCTCTGCTATGTCACGGCCGTTACCTGAACGCAGCTCGGCGTCTAGATGACGGACATATTAAATCTCTCCTTAATTCGAAGGGTGCATGTGTTTGTTCTACCCTTATAAGTCAGTATGCAAAATAAAATATAAATTTTTATGCCTATGTTAATTTTAATGCAATTTAAATATTAAGATGTCATACAAGGGAATATAATGACTCCAGTACATAATATATGAATATATAAAAATTTCAAAGTATATAAAGCTAATTTTGTTATATTTTTATTTCAAATACATTATGAATTGAGCATGATGTTTTTAAAATATCTGGAATTATTTTATTGGTTACATAAAAAATGTAATTAATTTATTTGTGCTTTTTTTAAGAGATAATTACATACATAACACCCGAAATTTATAAAATTTAGCACCATGTGATATTTTTTTTGAACTGTTGAATCAAATTCGTANTGAGCACGATGTTTTTAAAATATCTGGAATTATTTTATTGGTTACATAAAAAATGTAATTAATTTATTTGTGATATTTTTTTTGAACTGTTGAATCAAATTCGTTAACAATTTCATAAAAATAAAAAAAATGTGGGTTTGGGAATTTTACCATGAATTTTGATATTTGAGCGAGAATTTGTTAAATGACTGCAATTTGTATATAGCAAAGTTTATGGTGGTATGTATGTAATTGCCCCTTTTTAAAATGAAATAAATTTATCTTTTCACCATGCATTTAGTATTAATATATTAATTTATTCAAATATATTATCATACACAGAAGATGATTTTTTTAATAATAAAATGAAATCACCAGCCCGAATTTTGATGCATCATTGACCTAACCATTGACATTGGTTTGGTAGCTTAGATGCAAACAACAACAGCAGCACAAAAACAAACACTAAACAAAAGTTAAGTAAACTCCTCCAAAAGTCTCCCTCCCTTTTTGGGATTCAAAATCATTGCAAGGCCTTTTAGTAAAATAAGGCATTGGAGAACCCTTCTCATTGCCATGGTGCTCATTGTTTCACGTGGAACCCCCGCAAAATATGGAGAAGGTATGAGATCTCAATGCCCCCAATATCTTATTGCCTTTTATTATTATTATTTTATATTATTTTCNTCTCATTGCCATGGTGCTCATTATTTCACGTGGAACCCCCGCAAAATATGGAGAAGGTATGAGATCTCAATGCCCCCAATATCCTATTGCCTTTTATTATTATTATTTTATATTATTTTTTTGTGTTGCTTTCTTCTTGGAAGCTCGTGCCCTTAGGAATATTGCCCTGCTTGGTAATTTCCACCTTCATGATAATACTTGCCAGTAAAGAAAAGCCCAATGATTGGGTTAAATTCAATAGTCGAAGGTTATGATACGAGTCTCGGTCATCCATCATGCGTCTATAATTCAAGAATCACACAATACACTCGGAGAAAATCGAACCCAAGACTAGAGAAGACTTGCAACTGACAAGCTGATGCTCAACCAACTGATCTGAGTACTCGGCGCATGCATATATATATATTCAAATGAGAAGAAACATTGACTTGTGATGAGAGCGGGGATGGCTAATAAGGACAAAGGAAGGGACAAAATTTGGCAACTTGTCCTTTTGCTGCCTATGGATTTCCTAATTGAAAGACCAAATGGAAGAAGATGTATAGGACCAACTCATCACATGCAAACTTACACCTCAATTTTTCTATTAATTTCAGTAAAAAAAAATATGTGCTTAATTATTAGATTTTATGCAGTTTACTTACTTTTTATTTATTAAAAAAATAAAAAAATATGATTTCATTTTCTTATGAGAGGGAGAGAGAGGGAGAGAGCAAAGGGTGAACTTTGGCTTAGGAGTTTGTATTGCCCATCAACTACTTTGTTTGATTATATGTTTGCTTATGATTTGTTAATTTTATTAGTAATTTTATTAGTACTCCTTCAACTTCGTTTGACATTCAGTTTTATAATGAAATGAGGACGTACGGTGAGCTTAAATAAAACCCATTTATAAAATTAACTTTTTATATACTAATATATATATATATATAAATATTTGTGTGTGTGCTCGCACAACCGTGGTCTATTGAAATACAGCTTCGGCGTAAGTCCAATCTGCCTCGGGTTCGAATCCCAGTTGGGTCGAATTAACACATATGGAGGATNACTATAGATATGATGGTCGATCGAGATTCAAATAGCTTCTTACTATTAAATTATAAACTATTATTATTTTGTTCAAAGTAGAAAGTACGGTACTGTGTATGGCTGGAAAGCTCTTGAAATCCAACATAAAAACGAAAGGGAAGGGGCATTTACATACAGACCACCTAAAACTTTTGTATTTGCATATCAGCAATTAATTTTTTATTTTTTTTTTATATTTAAACCATGTAAGTATTTCATATGACACTAAGATACCACAATTTTAAGTTTAGAAAAGTGAAATGTACCTTCTTCTTATGCAAAAATGAAGTGATGTCTATATTAAAAAATTGTAGTTCATCGGATAGATAAGCNACTATAGATATGATGGTCGATCGAGATTCAAATAGCTTCTTACTATTAAATTATAAACTATTATTATTTTGTCCAAAGTAGAAAGTACGATACTGTGTATGGCTGGAAAGTTCTTGAAATCCAATATAAAAACAAAAGGGAAGGGGCATTTACATACATACCACCTAAATCTTTTGTATTTGCATATCAGCAATTTATTTTTTATTTTTTTTTTATATTTAAACCATGTAAGTATTTCATATGACACTAAGATACCACAATTTTAAGTTTAGAAAAGTGAAATGTAACTTCTTCTTATGCAAAAATAAAGTGATGTCTATATTAAAAAATTGTAGTTCATCGGATAGATAAGTAAATATGTATCAATTGTGCTCTATGTATGTGAATTTTCCAAAGAAGAAAATAGTAGGATAGGAACTTTAATTTACATGTGTTCATGAGTTTCTTAAAGTCTATTTGAAACAAAGATATTCTCCATGCCATTCAAATTAATATATTTTAATATAATTAATAGTTGTAAAATGGAATAATATATATATATATAGAGAGAGAGAGAGAGAGAGAGAGAGAGAGAGAGAGTTAAAAGAATGACTACAGGCTATGATATGAGCTCCCAGCCACCCTCAAATGTCTAATCGCTCGATTCTGCGATGCAAGACAGATGCACTCAGGCGGACTCGAACACAAGACCCGAAGAGGCTTAGAACTGACTTCGCAGATGTCAACCAATGAGTCACGGCGATATAAGAAAATTGGATTTAATATATAATTATATGAGATTGTTAAATTTTGCAGCACATCCAATTTTTTCAAATAAATATCCTAATAAAAATCATATATTGTTTTTTATAAGAATACCTAAATTTTATACTCATCTCCATCCCATTAAAATTTCTAATTTGATTAAATTATAAAAAGAAAATTTAGAAAGTAACCTGACTTTTAGGGATGCAAAGTTCATATTATCTTTAAACTTGAGCTTGCTTATTAACTTCTTGTTCGGACTGACCTTGAGCTCAAATAGTGCTTTTTGGGCTATATTCAAGCTTGAGTTTTTATGTAAAATGGGAGTTTTGCTTCAAGAAGCTTTTGTTTTTATGTTCAAATTTTGTTCATTTGTCATTCTGATTGTTCGCGTTTGGTTCTTGTTCGACGAGACATATTATCGAGAAACTTAATTCTATTTAAATTACTAAATGATGCAAATTAAAATTAGCGTGATCTTTATATTTATTTTCTAGTCAAATGAGACTTATTAAATAAACTAATGAGTACTATAATTGAGCTATCTATTTTCTAATCAAGTCAAATGGATTTTATCAAACTTACAAATAAATTACTCNATGCAAATTAAAATTAGCGTGATCTTTATATTTATTTTCTAGTCAAATGAGACTTATTAAATAAACTAATGACTACTATAATTGAGCTATCTATTTTCCAATCAAGTCAAATGGATTTTATCAAACTTACAAATAAATTACTTGTTGAACTTATAAAAATAAATAAGATATTAAATAAAAATGCTATTAAATGAATAACTGAACATATAAATACTCAAAATAAAGGTACAACTAAGCAAGAAACCATTTTTCTTATTTTATGCACTATGAACTAAAATTTATATTTAACTTGACATAAATGAATTTTAAATTGCACTTTAATTGAATTAATTTGTAAGACTTAAATTAAGCTTTAGCCCATATTATTCAAAGACATTAAATTTAGTTTTAACTGACTNTGCACTATGAACTAAAATTTATATTTAACTTGACATAAATGAATTTTAAATTGCACTTTAATTGAATTAATTCGTAAGACTTAAATTAAGCTTTAGCCCATATTATTCTTAAATTTAGTTTTAACTGAGTTCAATCGTGAAGATATCTTTAAATTTCAAATGAAATTGTCAACAAGCTTGTTCGCTGACTTTAAGTGATATTATTCACGAACAAAAGCAAATCGAACAAGATGTTGTTCGAGTTTGTATATTTAATGATTGAGCATTTATAAAACTATTCAAATATGTTCAATTAGTTAATCAAACGAATGTAAACGAGTTCTTATCTAGCCGAGTTACAAGTAGCTTATCAAAATGCTTGTTTTGTTTGGAACTTTATAAACTTTAATCTTCATGCATGCTAGAAAATTCGGAGCTATAGATTAATAGATTATGGTCTTGGGATTGCACGAGAATTTAACATACACTCAGATAAAAGAAAACAAACAGTCATGACAATATAAGTTTTTTATGTTGGAAACTCGTAAATGGGAAAAAACCATGGAGTCTAACTCAGTTGTAAAAATTCACTATAGATTGATGATGACAGAGACCCCTTGTCCCACTGATGGGAAAGGGTTAGATTTTCTAAGTTACAACGTCGGCTGACGGCATTTGGTTTGTGGTGGTTGACGACGATTGATGGTGATCGACGATGGTCAGTGGTGGTCGACGATGATCAGTGGTGGTTAATGATGACAGTATGCTTAACAGAGGTTGGTGGTTTACGGCGGCGGTCGACAGTGATTGACCGCAATCTGTTGATACCGACTACAGTCGACGATGTTCGACGGAGTTCTGCGGTGATCAACGGTCAACGGCGGTCAACGATAGTAAGCGGTGGTCGATCTAGGTCGGCATTGGTCGACCGTGATCGGTGGTGGTCGATGGCGGTCAGCAGGTATCGACGAAGGTCGACCGTGGTCGAGGACGGACTGCGGTGTCGATGACAGTCAGCGGGTGTCGACGACAATCAACTGTTGCCCGCTACGGTCGACGATGGTTGACGACGATCGGTAATGGTCCAAGACGCTTGGCGGTGGTGAACAANCGACGAAGGTCGACCGTGGTCGAGGACGGACTGCGGTGTCGATGACAGTCAGCGGGTGTCGACGACAATCAAGTGTTGCCTGCGACGGTCGACGATGGTTGACGACGATCGGTAATGGTCCAAGACGCTTGGCGGTGGTGAACAGTGAACGTCGATCAGCAGTGGTCGGTAGGGATGATGCTAGACTTCAGCTCCTTCTCAAAGCTTCAAATTCTCTCTCAAGGCTTAGACTCTCCTCTCATGTGAAGGGTGGGTTCTATTTATAGTGTTCTGGATGCAATTAATGCATGTATATTAATCATTTTAATTGAAGGGTCTGGAGAGTTTCCTTCAATCTGACAAAATTTGATGGACATTCGGGTGTCTTAACGATGTCGGAATTGAGCAATCTTGAGCTTGTTGGATTCGTCTTGTTGAGACGCTCGATTCAACTATAAACTCTTCAAATTTAACATTTGTTTGACCTTACTAATGTGTCCGAAAATTTTTCAATGGTGGTTTAATGACTTGATCACTTTTTAGAAAGATTTACATACATACCACTCAATTTTTATGTATTTACAAATCCAACACTCAATTTCACATTTAAAAAAAAATAGTGATTTTTTTGTGATATTAAAGATTTGAGTCGCTTGATTTGACTTGGATTTGGCTAATTTTGATATCATTGAGCCCGTCTCATTGAGCCGTTTAGTCTGACTATTTTGCTGAAATAAAAGCTCTGGATGTCTCTTTGCTCAAAAGATCATCTCGAGATTTATGTCATGCCTCAAGATTCGTGTCCGACGATGAAACTCTATCGAGGGCGCATCAAATCTAAATAGATCTCAAATCTTCAATTTATTTTTAAAGTAATATAATATAATTTTAACTTATGATTATATATTATAATTACCTCAAACTTAATTCAATTACTTTGGTAATCATCCTGATAAATTTTCAATGAATATACCATCGTCGAATTATATTCCTAAAACTATTCCAAACTAAAAATTTAATTTCGTGTCTTATAATTCTTAAATATCTACATATTTTGGTACAAATTCCGCATTAAATATAAGTTCGTTGAGCATTAATTGCTTATGTATTGAATTTCTTATTTTAATATAAGTATTTTTTTTAAATTAAATTAACACTTAAATGGATTAAAATTTAATCTATAATATTTATTTATTTATTTTCAGTGAAGCTGACAGATATTTAAATTCAAATTAATCTTATTTTAATAATTTTGAATTTAATTTGATTTGAATTCATCACTACTATTCAATCCCATGAAATCTTAAGAGGTGGATCTCTTTGTTTTTAAAACCCTAAAAATATCAATAAATTTGAATTTAAACGCTTATAATATATCGAGTATCTTATCCTCTCAAATACTAAATTATTCGGGCTTTTGCATATATACCACTTAATTTTTATGTATTTACATATCTACCATTTAAATTTTATTTTTTACATCTATGCCACTCAAATCTCTAATATCACAAAAATATCACTTTTTTTTTAAATGTGAAATTGAGTGTAAAATTTGTAAATACATAAAAATTGAGTGGTGTGTATGTAAATCTTTCTAAAATGTTTCCTCTGCATGCCACGTGTCAAATTAATTTCAAATCGCGTTCTGATTTCGGCGACAACATTAACAGTNTACCATTTAAATTTTATTTTTTACATCTATGCCACTCAAATCTCTAATATCACAAAAATATCACNTTGCGTATGTAAGTAAGGTTATTCAGAGAGTATTGAGGGCCGCATTATACCATTTATAATCTTTTTGTAACCTACATGTACCTTCTAGTAAGCTTTCCGCTTCTGTTTCATATATTTATAGATTATATGTAAATTACAGGAAAGTTACGGGGGGGTATAGTGTGGATATAATCCTCCAATACCCTTTGAATAATCTCTCTGACGTATGCAGCACTGCGCACGTCTTACGTAGGTAAATTTTTCTCTTATATTAAGTGGATCATCATGGTGTTTAAAATGTTCAAAAGATTATGAGAGATTTACATACATACCCCTAAATTTCTATTATTTATGTATGTGCCCACTTTCTTAAAATTTAAATTATGACATGCTTAGCAAGATATAAAAGATTTGAATGACATATATTATTTGTGATAAAATTATTAATGAAAAAAAGGTCAAATTTTAATATAATTTTCTTTTTTTTATTTCTATTATGAAAAACTATTCGAATAAAGATTTTAATTTATAAAAAAAGGAGACATTTGAAAATATTAAATCAGGAATATATGGATTAATAGAATGAGCCACAATTTTGTTCAAGGAATTTCTTATTTTTGTTATTATGCCCCCTGACATGCAAATATGAGAAATTAAATATTGTTTTACCATTGACACCAAATTATTGTTTAATATGTTATGTATGGTTATTGTGTTTTAATACTCATCATTTTATNCCCCTGACATGCAAATATGAGAAATTAAATATTGTTTTACCATTGACACCAAATTATTGTTTAATATGTTATATAGGTTATTGTGTTTTAATAATCATCATTTTATAAAAAAAAAATAAAAATAAAAATATTAATTTATTTGGAAATTTATATATGTATATCATACAATACCGATGTATTTACACAGCTCATATCGAAAATTTAATATTTATATTTATAATATTGTAATATCTTAAATTCGTGGTTTTAAAAGATAAACCAAACTGGTCGGTTTAACAGTGAACTAGCTGGTTCAATCATGAACCGATCATTCAATTGATTTGGTCTAAACTAAGAACAAATTCTGCATAGAACCGAGAGTGAATCGGTCAGAACTAGNTTTTATAAAAAAAAAATAAAAATAAAAATATTAATTTATTTGGAAATTTATATATGTATATCATACAATACCCCTGTATTTACACACCTCATATTGAAAATTTAATATTTATATTTATAATATTTTAATATCATAAATTCGTGGTTTTAAAAGATAAACCAAACTGGGTCGGTTTAACAGTGAACCGGCAGTTCAACCATGAACCGGTCATTCAATTGATTTGGTCTAAACTAAGAACAAATTCTGCATAGAACTGAGAGTGAATCAGTCAGAACTATGATTAAATGGGAAAACTGATAAACCAGTCTAGTTTTTTTAAGAATTGGCTGGTTTAAATATTATTTGATTTTAGTATTTTAATTTTGATCTTGATTGGATGACAAGAATTAAGATATTTAAATTTTTTTTTAAAAAATAAAATATTATGTATTTAATTTTTTTATTAAGAATATTGTTCAAAATTTTTATAGTTACTGTCTTAAATTAAAATATTTTTCATTGAGTCGATAAAAATCTTATTTATCTATGATATTTTATTATTTAAATTATATTAAAATAATTAAAATATTTAATATATCATTCAGTTCAGTGCTTTGTTAAATTCTGGTTGAACCANCTATGATATTTTATTATTTAAATTATATTAAAATAATTAAAATATTTAATATATCATTCAGTTCAGTGCTTTCTTAAATTCTGGTCGAACCTTAAATATTTACTTCTTTCAATTTGATGTCCTATACAATTTTTTCACAACCTTCCTACATCTAACACTCACTTTTTAAAAACTAGGGTCCGTTTAAGACAGCTTATTTGGTGCGGTGGCGTTTTGAAAACACACATGATCTGTTTGAGTAAACTGTGTATTGACAGCTTATGCGTTTTGAAAACGCTGAAAGCAGTGTTTTCATACCGCAACTAGATAGGTGCGGTGACGGCTTTCCAGCAGCGGTCTGACTTTTCCAAAAAAAAAAAATAATAATAATAGCCACCGCACCTAGCTTATCACCAAAGTATTTTTAATCAGCTTATCAGCAGGTTATTCAATAAGCTGCAACTGCCCCAAACAGATCCTTAGTAGGTAGTCTATAGTCACACACACATGTTTGTATTGTATATAGGTATGTACATATGTATGTAAATATAAAACTTTAGGTGTTAAATGCCTAATTATNTATTTTTAATCAGCTTATCAGCAGGTTATTCAATAAGCTGCAACTGCCCCAAACAGATCCTTAGTAGGTAGTATATAGTCACACACACATGTTTGTATATAGGTATGTACATATGTATGTAAATATAAAACTTTAGGTGTTAAATGCCTAAATACACAAGAATTGTGTTTATTTATTTATATTCAACCTATGGCACATCAACTATAATGAGTACATGACATTGGCATCAATTTACATATAGCAAAGCTACTGAATGTGAATATAATCATTTCATTTTCATACGAATATCCTCTCATTAGCAAATTAAACTTATTTTTCCTAATATATATAACTACTATTTATAAAACAATCTATTTAGAGAATACATCGTTTTTATGATTACATTTTAGCACCAAATCAATAAATAACATTCAGATACAATAACGTCTCTTAAAACACCTCAATTTTATTCATGCATAAATTAAAATAATAAAAACAAAAACTGAACATTATATTTTTCATAGAAAAATAAATAAATAATTATTTAAAGTAATAATTTATTTAACTAATTTTTAGATATAATAAATCCTTTTAATTATTGAATTAAAGAAAATACAACATTTTTAAGATATTTCATGAGTTAACAATAACATATCCAAATAATGTTATGACAATTTATATGATTAGATATTTCATCCAATAATTTAGCATTAGTTGAAAAAGAGTCACTTCCAAGTAGGGCTGTCAAAAAAGCTCGTTGTTCGGGAACAGTTTGTGTTCGGTTCGTCAGTGTGTTCGTGTTCGATTCGCTCGATAAGTAAATGAGACAAACATAAACAAACTTTTTTCGTTCAGTTAGTTAAACGAACCAAACACAAACAATGATGCGTTCGTTCGTTTTTGAATCGTTATTATTCGAAATATAAAATAATTATATATTAAAAAAATTATTATATTTTAAAAATTTAAATATAATAAAATAATAAAATAATAATAATATATTAATATACTATATTAGTAATATAATAATATA
>JXCR01143212.1:10797-33338 GCA_002079205.1 Phalaenopsis hybrid cultivar | reverse complement strand
TTTCGCTTGCTTAGCTAAGCTAGATTCTCTTCTTCTACACGACGAAGGCTATCTGTGGATCTTTTTTGACAGTAGCCTTATTTTTAAATCAAAACTCATTTAAATCGATATGTTAATGTTTTTTATTCATGTAATATTCGATATGACTAAAATCTAATCTCTTTTCCTAGCTATTTCGGCCTAATAGATTAGAGATTTGGCTCTAACCACCAAATCACTAAAATCTCTGCCATTTTGGCCTCTTTACAACCTAACATTTCTTTTTTTTATGAATCCCGCAGTAAACTTTATTCCAATAAAAAAATAATTATATGATTTGAGACTGATAGTCTCAAAAAAAAAAAAAAAAAAATCGTCGGTCACAAAATATAACTCACACAAAAAAAATAAAAAATAAAAAATATTATCATATCGAATATAAGGAGTTTCTAAACAATCTCCATGAATAAGAATACAAAGCTTATGAGGTACTCGAACTAAGAATATGAAATCTTGTTTCTTCAATCAACGCTTGACAGCCCAATTTGCACATTGATTTCCTTCGCGGTATGTAAATAGCCAATTAACCTGCACAATCTTAATGACAACAAATATTTTTTTCATTTGAATAATAAGACTCCAAGGATATGTTTTTTTCTTAGTACAATAGTTCCAAAGTTTCAAAGAATCCATCTCAATGTCAATCAAATGTCAAACGCAATTAACGGCTAAAGATAATGTAACTATAACAGTTTCAGCTTCAGAATAAATAGGAGATACAATGATAGTAGGAGCAGAAAATCAGAAAATACATTTTTCTTCAAAATTACGACACACTCCACCAATTCCAGCAAAAAATTTATTCCAACTTCCATCAATATTAATTTTAAGAAGGCCGCACAAAGGTTTATTCTAACCAATTAAATTAGTAACATGCTTACAATAAGAAGGAATATATATATATTACTTTTAGCAAAGATGTTTCTTAATTTCAAACCAAAACGTTTTTTTAAATTACCAAAACGAAGTATATTATAAATAAAATTAGTAATGAAGATAAAACATGAATGAGTAGTAATCAAATTGTCATTATGTTTAGATTTATTTCTAGCAAACCAAAGGTACCAATAAACAATAATAAAAATAGAGATAAAAAAAATATTCTCACCAACGTATCTCCAAAAGTTAAAGAAAACATTGATGGAAAAATTAGTGACATCATTTATCGACATATCACAAAAAGTGAAAACATTACTATAAACCTCTTTAGCATAGGTACAAGAAATAAAAATATGCTCCAAATTATCTTCTGCTTATTTATAAAGAAAACATCGAGAAGGAAGACGTAAACCTTTTAATTTAAGAATATCATAATTAGGTAAGATGTGATGAAAAAGCCTCCAAATGAAAAATGCCTGAGAATANGTAACTATAACAGTTTCAGCTTCAGAATAAATAGGAGATACAATGATAGTAGGAGCAGAAAATCAGAAAATACATTTTTCTTCAAAATTACGACACACTCCACCAATTCCAGCATAAAATTTATTCCAACTTCCATCAATATTAATTTTAAGAAGGCCGCACAAAGGTTTATTCTAACCAATTAAATTAGTAACATGCTTACAATAAGAAGGAATATATATATATTACTTTTAGCAAAGATGTTTCTTAATTTCAAACCAAAACNTCCCTAATATTAATATATATGAATAATATATTATATTAATTATATAACTTATATTAAAATATATAATATCTAAATTATTATATTACTAATATAGTATATTAATATATTATTATTATTATTAATTTATTATATTTAATATTTTAAAATATAATAATTTTTTTATATATAATTATTTTATATTTCAAATAATAACGATTCGAAAACGAACGAATGCATCATTATTTGTGTTTGGTTCGTTTAACTAACTGAACGAAAAAAAATTTGTTCATTTTCGTCTCGTTTACTTAACGAGAGAATCGAACACGAACTCACTGACGAACCGAACCCAAACTGTTCCCGAACAACGAGTTTTTTTGACAGTCCTACTTGGAAGTGACTCTTTTTCAACTAATGCTAAATTATTGGATGAAATATCTAATTATATAAATTGTCATAACATTATTTGGATATGTTATTGTTAACTCATGAAGTGTCTTAAAAATGTTGTATTTTCTTTAATTCAATAATTAAAAGGATTTATTATATCTAAAAATTAGTTAAATNCTATCTATTTAGAGAATACATCGTTTTTATGATTACATTTTAGCACCAAATCAATAAATAACATTCAGATACTATAACGTCTCTTAAAACACCTCAATTTTATTCATGCATAAATTAAAATAATAAAAACAAAAACTGAACATTATATTTTTCATAGAAAAATAAATAAATAAATAAATAATTAAAGTAATAATTTATTAACTAATTTATAGATATAATAAATCCTTTAATTATTGAATTAAAGAAAATACAACATTTTTAAGACGCTTCATGAGTTAACAATAACATATCCAAATAATGTTATGACAATTTATATAATTAGATATTTCATCCAATAATTTAGCATTAGTTGAAAAAGAGTCACTTCCAAGTATGACCGTCAAAAAAGCTCGTTGTTCGGGAACAGTTCGTGTTCGATTCGTCAGTGTGTTCGTGTTCGATTCGCTCGATAAGTAAACGAGACGAATGTGAACAAATTATTTTCGTTCAGTTAGTTAAGNTTATTTAACTAATTTTTAGATATAATAAATCCTTTTAATTATTGAATTAAAGAAAATACAACATTTTTAAGATATTTCATGAGTTAACAATAACATATCCAAATAATGTTATGACAATTTATATGATTAGATATTTCATCCAATAATTTAGCATTAGTTGAAAAAGAGTCACTTCCAAGTAGGGCTGTCAAAAAAGCTCGTTGTTCGGGAACAGTTTGTGTTCGGTTCGTCAGTGTGTTCGTGTTCGATTCGCTCGATAAGTAAATGAGACAAACATAAACAAACTTTTTTCGTTCAGTTAGTTAAACGAACCAAACACAAACAATGATGCGTTCGTTCGTTTTTGAATCGTTATTATTCGAAATATAAAATAATTATATATTAAAAAAATTATTATATTTTAAAAATTTAAATATAATAAAATAATAAAATAATAATAATATATTAATATACTATATTAGTAATATAATAATATAGATATTATATATTTTAATATAAGTTATATAATTAATATAATATATTATTCATATATATTAATATTAGGGATGTCAACTAGCTCGTCGTTCGCGAACAACTCGTGTTCGGCTCATTCATTAATAAACTAACACGACCAGTGACTTCACGAACAATTTCAAACACGAGTTTATTTTAAACAAACTAAATTTCAAACGAACCTAACACGAACGCAAGTTCTGTTCGTTTACACCCCTACTTCCAAGGTTCTATTTATAAATACTTAAGACTCCACGGATGGCAGTGAATTGCTCGGCCTCCTATCATTGTAAANACGAACCTAACACGAACGCAAGTTCTGTTCGTTTACACCCCTACTTCCAAGGTTCTATTTATAAATACTTAAAACTCCACGGATGGCAGTGAATTGCTCGGCCTCCTATCATTGTAAGCAAACCATTCTTGGCTGTTACTCTTCTCCCAAGATGAAAGAGAAGCAAAGAGAATTTATGAAAATTTTGAGAGTAAAAAAAGAATTAATTGCTTTAGTTATTACTCCACTTGTCCCTTGTAAATTACTCAGATAATGACTGCTGAAATTTAAAAATAAATAAATAAATAAANAGTAAAAAAAGAATTAATTGCTTTAGTTATTACTCCACTTGTCCCTTGTAAATTACTCAGATAATGACTGCTAAAATTTAAAAATAAATAAATAATTAATTAATTAATTAATTAATTAAAAATAAAAAGAGAAAATTTTGCATGTTTCTTGAAATATGAGTAAGGTTAAAGATGTGAATATTAGTTTGCAAAAGATTTCAACTTTATGTAGCAAGGAAACAGACAGGAACGAATTAAATTTGTTTTGTCTCTGTTGAGGGTATAAATGCAAATCTCGTCCATAAGGAGCTATAAGCAGGCAAAATATTGTACTGTTTTCTTTACCATGGATTTGTTGCTTTCAAATGTCTATAAGGAGGGGGCCTAAGTGTAGATAGGTAGTTTCAAGAAGCTTGCTTGGTCCCATGTGGTTGCATTTATTGAACATTGAGGAATGTATGCTTTGTTTTATGATTGATGATTATTGAAATTTTGAAAATGAATTATTTATTTATTTATTTTAAATTATGTCAACAATTTGAGTATGTTTTTTTTATCTGATATTAATATAATTTAAATTGAGACCTTGACTTAAATTGGTGTTAGCCTAATATGTAATAAATATGGTTGATCGGTTTATATAATGATCACTAGAAAAAAAAAAAGATTAATTTTTTTTTAAAATAGATATTTTTTAAGAGGATGAAAAAAATTTAGAGAACTTTTAATTTTTAAGGATGATTTTATTCTAAATTATGCTTTTTTAGAAATATTTTATTTTTATTTCTACTTAATTTCCAAGGTTTGCATTTTTTTTTTGCATTAAATTTGTGTTTTTGANTATATATATATATATATATAGCAAAAAACTGAGGTGGTAAGTATCCTCATATCTCCCAAAGTTTGAATTTTGAATTGAGTTGGAGACAAACTTCAACTCACTTATATAATCTCAATCAAATCTAATATCATTTTATAATATAATCATTATAAAAAAAAGTACATTTATTTTACACTATAAATTATATCATACATTATTCTATCATTTTGCCCCCAATAAGTATGCAATGAGTAATCGAAATTAAATTCTCTGTCATTCGTATATCCTCTTTGTGTATGTTGCTGAGAAACCTCTTCCTTCTATAAAAACCCTTCCTTTTTCAAACAAAGGAAACGGCTTTTCAGAATCCTCATCGAGAGAGAGAGAGAGAGACCTCAATGGATCACAAACCCCGTCTTAAAGACCGNAGTAATCGAAATTAAATTCTCTGTCATTCGTATATCCTCTTTGTGTATGTTGCTGAGAAACCTCTTCCTTCTCCTATAAAAACCCTTCCTTTTTCAAGCAAAGGAAACGGCTTTTCAGAATCCTCATCCAGAGAGAGGGAGAGAGACCTCAATGGATCACAAACCCCGTCTTAAAGACCGCCTCGCTCGCCTTCTCTGGCGACCAGCGCTTCTCCGTTCCTCCACCGCCGCCGCCGCTGTAAGTAGCCGGAGCCTTTCCGCTGGCGAAAGCACCCGTAGCTTCTCCGCCGCGGCAGATATTGCTCACGAACCAATCTTCATCTCCCGCAGCCGCGCCGGCGAAGCTGACGAGCTTCACTTCGCTCTACTCCGCCGCTCCTTATCTCTCGACCACCGTTCTCATCGAAATCTCTGCGGTGGATGCCGGCCGGCAGCAGCTTCCACGCCGGCGGTGCAGGGGAAGGAGAAAAAGGAAAGCAGAAAGTACGAAAGGAACGATTTTTATGAGACTGGANTCTACTCCGCCGCTCCTTATCTCTCGACCACCGTTCTCATCGAAATCTCTGCGGCGGATGCCGGCCGGCAGCAGCTTCCACGCCGGCGGTGCAGGGGAAGGAGAAAAAGGAGAGCAGAAAGTACGAAAGGAACGATTTTTATGAGACTGGGGAACTCGAAGAAGTAGATGGGAAAACCTGCACGTTAGTTTCGCCTTCGTTTGAATCTCCTGGGAGTTCCCATTTGTATTACCATTGGATCAAAGAAACAGAGTCGAAGAAAAAGAGGAAGAAGAAGAAGATGATGAAACAGAGGCAGAGAAGTCGATCAAATCGGTATCAAGTTAGCAGCATCTCTTCTTCTTTCGGTGATGAAGGTTTCGGGCTCTTCAGCAGTNAGTCGAAGAAAAAGAGGAAGAAGAAGAAGATGATGAAACAGAGGCAGAGAAGTCGATCAAATCGGTATCAAGCTAGCAGCATCTCTTCTTCTTTCGGTGATGAAGGTTTCGGGTTCTTCAGCAGCGAGGAAACTGATACTTTCTTTTCGTCCCGGAGCTTCTCCTCGGATTCTTCAGAGTTCTACCGCCGCCCCTCGCCTAAAAGCAGGAAGAACTCTAGCAAAACAGAGATGAGAAAGAAGAAGAAACACGACGAAAGCTTTAATTTTTCTTCCCGCCGGCGAAGACTGGCTGCCGGAAGAAGAGATGGTGAAACGAATGGCTTTCCGCCTTTGGTTTCTGGTCCTTTCTCTGAACAAATTGAAGCAGAGAAGAACCGCAGAGAAGGTTTCCCTGTTCTGAAAAAATCTAGTGATCCATACAGCGACTTTCGGAGCTCAATGGTGGAGATGATAGTCGAAAGACAAATCTTTGGTGCTCGAGAGCTCGAGCGTCTTCTTCACTCTTACCTTTCACTCAACGCTCCTGAAATCCACTCTGCCATTTTTCGAGCTTTTGCAGATATAGCTCAAGTTTTGTTTAGTTACTAACAATTGTGTCGCCTTGTTTGTGTGTTTATGGCTAGTGGATCTTAAAGATGGGTCTTTTCTTCAGCTTCGATCTCTTTTCATGTCTTTCTTTGGAGTGTAGAAGGAGAGCATGGTTGAAGAATGTATGTAGAAAGCTTGAATTTCTCGAATTGTTAGGTTCTGGAGTTAAAAATGTGATTTTTATGCTGCTGAAGTGAAAAGCAGGATTAGGTTTTATGCTGTTTGTCTTGTTTTAGGTGAGGCATTTTTGATGAAGAGATGTTCCTTGTTTTGCTCCTTTGTCCTAAAAGAAAACAAAAATGCGCGCGAGAGAGAGAGTGAGGGATGGAGACTCTATTTCTCTCTCTTTCGCTTCTTAGGGCTCTNTTAGGTGAGGCATTTTTGATGAAGAGATGTTCCTTGTTTTGCTCCTTTGTCCTAAAAGAAAACAAAAACGCGCGAGAGAGAGACAGTGAGGAATGGAGACTCTTTTTATCTCTCTCTCGCTTTTTAGGGCTCCTCTTCCACGTCAAGCTTTCGCTTGCTTAGCTAAGCTAGATTCTCTTCTTCTACACGACGAAGGCTATCTGTGGATCTTTTTTGACAGTAGCCTTATTTTTAAATCAAAACTCATTTAAATCGATATGTTAATGTTTTTTATTCATGTAATATTCGATATGACTAAAATCTAATCTCTTTTCCTAGCTATTTCGGCCTAATAGATTAGAGATTTGGCTCTAACCACCAAATCACTAAAATCTCTGCCATTTTGGCCTCTTTACAACCTAACATTTCTTTTTTTATGAATCCCGTAGTAAACTTTATTCCAATAAAAAAATAATTATATGATTTATGGCCGATAGTCTCACAAAAAAAAAAAAAGAAATCGTCCGTCACTAAATATAACTCACACAAAAAAAATAAAAAATAAAAAATATTATTATATCGAATATAAGGAGTTTCTAAACAATCTCCATGAATAAAAATACAAAGCTTATGAGGNTTTGGCTCTAACCACCAAATCACTAAAATCTCTGCCATTTTGGCCTCTTTACAACCTAACATTTCTTTTTTTTATGAATCCCGCAGTAAACTTTATTCCAATAAAAAAATAATTATATGATTTGAGACTGATAGTCTCACAAAAAAAAAAAAAAAAAATCGTCGGTCACAAAATATAACTCACACAAAAAAAATAAAAAATAAAAAATATTATCATATCGAATATAAGGAGTTTCTAAACAATCTCCATGAATAAGAATACAAAGCTTATGAGANTTAGGTGAGGCATTTTTGATGAAGAGATGTTCCTTGTTTTGCTCCTTTGTCCTAAAAGAAAACAAAAACGCGAGAGAGAGAGAGAGTGAGGGATGGAGACTCTTTTCTCTCTCTTTCGCTTCTTAGGTCTCTTCTTCCACGTCAAGCTTTCGCTTGCTTAGCTAAGCTAGATTCTCTTCTTCTACGCGACGAAGGCTATCTGTGGATTTCTTTTTTGACAGTAGCCTTACTTTTAAATCAAAACTTATTTAAATCATATGTTAATGTTTTTTATTCATTTAATATTCGATATGACTAAAATCTAATTTATTTACCTAGCTATTTCGGCCTAATAGATTAGAGATTTGGCTCTAACCACCAAATCACTAAAATCTCAGCCATTTTGGCCTCTTTACAACCTAACATTTTTTTTTAATGGATCCATAGGAAATTTTATTCCAATAAAGAATCATGAAATTTTATTCCAATAAAGAAATAATTACATGATTTGTAATTGATAGTCTCACGAAAAAAAAGAAACCGCCAGTCACTAAGTACAAATCATGCAAAAAAAATAAATAAATAAATAACAAATATTATCACATCGAATATAAGGAGTTTTTAAATAATCGTCATGAATAAGAATAGTAAGCTCATGAGGTACTCGAACCTAGAATATGAAGTCTTGTTTCTCCAATCCATTCTTAGCAGCCCAATTTGCATTAGTTTCCTTCGCGATATGTAAATAGTTAATTAACCTGCACAATCTTAAGGAGAACAAATATTTTTTTTTTCATTTGAATAATAAGACTCCAATGATACGTTTTCTTATTAGTACAATAGTTCCAAAGTTCCAAAGAATTAATCTCAATATCAATCAAATGTCAACCACAATTAACGCCTAAAGTTAATGCAACTATAACAGCTTCAGAACAAATAGGAGATACAATGATAGTAGGATCAAAAAACAAGAAAATACATTTTTCTTCAAAATTACAACACACTCCACCAATTCCAGCAAAAAAATTTATTCTAACTTCCATCAATATTAATTTTAAGAAGGCCGCGCAAATGTTTATTCCAACGAATTAAATTAGTAACAGGCTTACAATAGAAAGGAATATCTATATTACTTTTAGTAAAGATGTTTCTTAATTTCAAACCCAAAGGTTTTTTAAAATTACCAAAATGAAGTATATTATAAATAAAATTAGTAATGAAGATAAAGCATGGATGAGTAGTAATCAAATTGTCATTATGTTTAGATTTATTCCTAGCAAACCAAAGATACCAACAAACAATAATAGGAATAGAGGTAAAAAAAATATTTTCACCAACATGTCTTTAAAAGTTTAAAAAACAATTGATAGAAAAATTAATGACATCATTCATCGACATATCACAAAAAGTGAAAACATTACTCCAAACCTCCTTAGCATAGGTACAAGAAATAAAAATATGCTCCAAATTATCTTCCGCTTGTTTACAAAGAAAACATCGAAAAGAAAGGCGTAAACCTTTTAATTTAAGAATATCATAAGTAGTAAGATGCGATGAAAAAACCTCCAAATGAAAAATGACTGAGAATGCTTAAGTAGAAAAATGACTGAAAAACCCTATTTACAACCTAACATGTATGAATGTGTGCGCATAAATTTGAGATTAAATTTACTCAATATTTCAAAGATAAATGCTTATTGCATCTAATTTTGATTGTGTTTATTCGAATTTTAGATTTTGAAGACGAATAAAAAGGTTCATATTCAAGAATCAAAGGCCTTTTATGTCTCTCATATATCATCAACAAATTTTTATCATTCCACACGAATCTTGAGATGATATGGCTATGGAGACATTTTTTCAAACAAGTAAAGTTCAAACTTAGATTTAAAGCCATCTAGAACTTTGATTTCAACAAACTTGCAATCAAGCTGACTAACAAGACCAAACAAACCCAACAATACCAAAATCAATACAAAATGAATTAAACCAAATATGGATCAAGCTGTTAAATTACTTTTGTAAGTTTTTCAGACATAATTGGAAGGTCAAATAGTATTCGAATATGACACGTTTTTTAGTCAAATTGAGCGTCTAGGGAAGACAAATCTAACAAGTCCAAGAACGCTCTGACATTATTAAAATACTAAAATGTCCATGAAATGTCATTTGATGAGGGAATCTCTCTGGCCCGTTTGATCAAGTGTGATATGGATTCCTTTTTTATTTGCAACACGGACTCTATAAATAGTGCACTTTCTTTTGAGAGGAAACCTTGACCCTGAGCAAGAGGAAGACCAAAGCCTACAGAAGAGAGAGCTGCATCCTAGCATCCTGCACCGCAGATCCGGCTGTCGCGTCAGACAACCTTTGTCGTCTGCCACTCGACCTGTGTCCGCCTCCTCCAACCAACTCTGGCCGCCACAGTCTCTAGCCAACTCTAGCCTCTGCTACCTCGGACTGCCACCACCTCCGACCAATTTTGGCTGTCACCGCCTCAAGCCAACTCCAGTCACCGCCGCCTTCGACCAACTCCAGTCACCGCTACCTTTGACCAATTCTGGCAGCCACCGCTACCTTAAGTTGTCGCCGCCTCCAACTGCCGCCGCATCCAACCAACTATGGTCGCCTCACCTCTGTACAGCCAGCTACCAGGCACCATTGACACCATCGGTTGTTGCCTGCTCCCTACTGCTGTGCAACAAATTCTTCTGCTCATAGACGCTGTAATCCAAGAAATTGTGCAACTCTTCTCGTCTGTGGGTCAAGAGTTTGTACTTGTAATCACCAACTCATAATGAAATATTTCAACATGACAAGACTCTATGGTTTTTTTTTATATATATTTTTCACGTAAAAACTCTAGTGCCTATATTATCTATCTTCTTTCATCTGAGTATGTGATGAATTCTGGTATCATGCAAAGACCACAATTCACTACTTCATCATGAATTTTCAATCACCCATCAATCTCAAAGATTGTTTTTTAGATACTTGAAGTTATTTAAAAATTTTACATTTGTTAAAGAATTTAACGCTTTGCAGAAAATTAAAAAACAAAGCTTTTATTGAGTCCATAGCATTTTTGGCACAATGACAAAAATAGCACTTGAAAATAAATATTTATAAAAATAGTACATTCTTTCATCTATTTCAAATTCTCACTCAAATATCAAAATTCAAAAATAAATTTCCAAATCATATATATTTTTTTTGGCATTTTTATCAAAATTCCAATGATTTGATCGTTGTACATGTAATAAAAAAATCTCTTGGGAGCTAATTCTACAAATAACAATGTTTCAAGTGCTATATACCAAAAAAGAAGAAAGACATCATACATACTGTAAACATATTTTTAATAATGATATTTAATGATTAGAGATAAGGATTTATTTTAAATATGAAGTTATGTAGGTAGTATTAGCATTATTAGTTTTATGATACATAACTATAGTTTGGCTTCGATGTTTATATTGAAATATGGGAAATGGCAATGTAAACTTCGATGACAATGACTAATGTTTGAGAAATGGTTAAATTGTAGTTTATATTAAATTTTAACTCTTCCAAATAGTTGAGCTTTTTCATGAAACACAACCATTTTTTTTTTTCTAAAAATGTTTATCTATAATTAATTTATCTTAGTGAATACACGATAACATAATTAATGTTTATTGAATCCACATTTGTTTTGTGAGGCCTGCACAAGGTTCGAAGCAGTATCAACTTTGAGGGATAAGTATAGAGAGATGGAGAAAGAAATAAAAAAACACACGTTGACTTGCCCCGTAAGGGCGAATTAGAATTTTCTTTCGAGTTTTGTGACTCATTTTATATGTTGTAATTGGGGTGTTACAAGAGAAAAAAAGAGAGAAATCTCCTTATAGAGTATGGGTTTAGAGACAAGTGCCAAAAAGCCCCCTAAAACATTAGATGGGCCTGTTATTTATAGGAGATAAATGTGCAAATGTAGAAAATTACATGTCTGCCGCTATTTTAATGAGGGTTTATAGAACATTATTGTCCTTTGTTGTGGTTTTTTTGCATTTGTAATTGATTTTAGCATGTTTTTGTGTATCTGGATCTTTTGGTCGGCATGTGTTGTGTTAGTTGGCTATCTTGTTTGAGCATCAGTCAATCATCGCTATTGGAAGTTGGTCAGCTTTGAGAGCAGCAGTTGGTCAGCCTTAGGGTGGCCAATTGTCTTGTGAGCCTCATGTTGGTACATGTGAGATTATTGGGGGTACTAGACCTTTGTCCAGCAGTTGGCGTGGATGCCCACTTCTTGTCAGCTTGGATGGCCTTTTGGTCATCTGATAGGCCTTCATTTTCTTAGTCCTTCAGTCGTCTGGTAGCCCTTCGGTCATCAGGAAAACCTTCCGTCCTTTGGCAACCCTTCAGCCTTTTGGTAGATTTTCGATCATCTAGCAGACTTTCAATCATCTGAAAGACTTTCGATCATCTGACAGGCTTTCAATACCATCTGACAGGGTTTCAGTCAACCATCGCTATTGGAAGTTGGTCAGCTTTGAGAGCAGCAGTTGGTCAGCCTTAGGGTGGCCAATTGTCTTGTGAGCCTCATGTTGATACATGTGAGATTATTGGGGGTACTAGACCTTTGTCCAGCAGTTGGCGTGGATGCCCACTTCTTGTCAGCTTGGATGGCCTTTTGGTCATCTGATAGGCCTTCATTTTCTTAGTCCTTCAGTCGTCTGGTAGCCCTTCGGTCATCAGGAAAACCTTCCGTCCTTTGGCAACCCTTCAGTTTTTTGGTAGATTTTCGATCATCTAGCAGACTTTCAATCGTCTGAAAGACTTTCGATCATCTGACAGGCTTTCAATACCATTAGTTCTCTTTAGGATTAGCACGAGCACATTTTTAGTGTATAATTTTAAATTAAATGTAGATAAAATAATTTGTATGGTATAAAATAAATATACTCTAATTATTGTATAAATATTTTATATGTTATTCAAAGAATAAGGTATCAAAGTAATATCATGACTATTTATATCAGGTTATTTTAGTGTCATAATTTATATGTCAAACTTCCCCCAAATTCTTTGAATATGAGCTAAATAGAGAAAAACTTAGCACATTGTTTGAATTCGTGGACGACAATTGTCTACTGTGGCATGCTAGAATCCATGCTACCGTCCGCACATTCAGTCGTTCGACTGTAAATTTTTTTTTTGAAAANATATATATATATATATATAAAACTTGAGAATAAATTAGCATTTTTATAAATTCTCATATTAAAATAGCTTTCCATGAAAATTTATGAGGTTATTTTAACATTTTTCTCTTTATTCAAATATCATTGTATTTATTTATAATCTAAGCTTTACATAAATTTCTTATCAATAACTTTTTGTTTTTTTTTCTAAATTCGAATTCAACTCTAATGTAGGAAGTCAAATCAACGGCGGTTTAGTACAGCTTAATAAATTTATAGCTACGCCTTATAGTTCTTAATTCTATATTGAGTAATGTCTGATTCAGCCGGCTTTACTTCTGTAACCGTTTACAGAAGTGCTAAAAACAGAGAGAGCTTTTTTACAGCGCTTTCAGAGAAGGTACGTTTGCAAAGTCGGCCTTTGGAAAAACAGGAAATGTTGTAAAGTATATAATATCGGTGCAATTTTCTTTATCGATTGCGTTAAGCGTCTGTTTGGGATAGCTTGTACGTAGCCCGCGGGCCGGCTGTAGGGGTCGACCCGCGGCCTACGTTTAGTGTAAAAACCAAAACGCAGGTTCGGATAAGTTGACAAAACGCGCAAACCAAGTGGTACAACGGCGTTTTGAAAACGCCGCTCGCACTTATAAGCTGCCCCAAACGGACCCTAAATTTCATTTTCATACCTTATAGGTAATTATGTGGTCAATTAATATTGAAAGACTTACATACATACCACTCAATTTCTTTGTATTTACATATTTAACACCTAAATTTTAATTTTTTTTTTTACTTATATTTCATTTTTACTCGTGCATGAAAATGTGTATTTTACTTTTAAAAATTAAGATTGTGATATTTTTAACATGATTGTATAAGTAAAGAGGGTTACAACAGGTTAAGATAAATAGAGATTGATTTAATGAGCTTGTATTCTTGGCCTAGGCCTATGAAAAGTATCAACCTAAATAAACAGAAAGGGCAAACAGTATTCAGCCTGGTTGCACATGTTCAAGCATATGGTGCTCGAGTGTGAATGGTTGAGTACAAATGGACTAGTCAAGTAAGTCGAATGCAAATGATGTAGCGCAGAGCTTTGAGCATAAAGAAAGCAGATGATGATGAATAGCAGATAACTCTTAACGTAGTGATCCACTCCTCTGCATATTCATGACTTGGGAATGAGATTGTTTCTGTCTCTTTATTTTATTTTTTATTTTATTTTTGAAGGAGTCGTCAGCTTGTCTATCGTCATTTAATTCCCTCTTTTTAATAAGTCGCTTTTCCGGATCATTAGAATAATCTGGAGAAGAAAGGAATTGGAAAAGTAGGGACATACAATGAAGAAGACAAACAAAGAGAAAGAAAACATAGAAAGCCTACGTGTGATAAACTTCATAATTATAGGTCGACCATGTACACCCAAACAAGAATGGGCGGAGGCAATTTGAACCAATATCTGCGAAAAAATATTTACGTAGACTACCCATTACTAGAGATTCAGGTGTGTCTGTCTGTTTTAGGGTTCAGAGTGTTGCCAAAGGGGATATTTCTCACTTGGTTAATAACATTTTAAGAGTTGCCCAAGAATACTCCTGATCCATAAGAGTTTTGCTTATATTAGTAGTGAAAACTAGCACAAGACTATTAAAGGACAGTTATTTCACAAGGGAATGCCCCAATCCTTTCAAAGCTCCCGTTAGTCTCTTGCGTTACTCACATGGGAAATGAACCCATCGGCGTATAGAGCCTGTGAAATAACTGAATCATCTCGACGGGGAATCCCGATAAGTCGAAGCACATCTGGGTCAAAAAGGCAAATGATAAATTATTGTACTCTAAACAACAGACAATTTATTGGTAAGTAGGCCGTCGAGATGATACCAATGAAGGCAAAAGGAGTGACATGGCTCCAAATGGGTGTCAATTGTTTTGAAATTAATTTTAATTTAATATGTATGTAATTTTGATTATGATTAATATGAGAATATGATCTTAGAATATAGATACTCTCAATGGTAAATTAATGGAATTAGTTGAAATAATGATTCGTAGAAAGGTTAATATCTTATGTATTCAAGAAACTAAATGGGGTTGGAGAAAATGCTAAGGAGATTGATAACATTTTAAAACTTTGGTATTCTGGTAAGATTCACACTAGAAATGGGTGTAGGTGTAATTATAGATAAGAGTTTGAAAGATAATGTTGCAAAAATTAAAAGAGTTGGAGATAGAATTATAGCCCTTAAGATTATCATTGATACTAAGATTTTTAATATTATAAGTGCTTATGCTTCTCAAGTAGGTTCAGATAAAGGGTCTAAAGATAAATTCTGAAATGACTTAGAAGACTTAATACGATTGATACCTCTTGAAGAAAGAATTTTTATTTGAGGAGATTTAAATGGACATGTTGGTAGAGTGACAGAAGATTTTAGAAATATTCATGGTGGCTACGGTTTTGGAGTGACTAATGAAGAAGGTAGAGTTATTTTAAATTTTTTTTAGCATATGATTTCGTTATAACTAATACTTTTTCAAGAAAAGAGATGAGCATCTTATTATATATAAGAATGGATCTAATAAAATATGAATTGATTATTTTCTTAAGAAGAGATTGTCGAGATTGTAAAGAATGTAAGGTCATTGCAAGTGAGAAGTTAAGTACCAAACATCGTTTATTAGCTCTAACTTTGAAAATGGAGAGTTGTAAAATAAAGAATATTGAGATTCATTATCATAGAATTAGATGGGAAACCTTAAAAGACATAAATAAAATTAATTTTATGAGTAAACTTCAAGATTTCAAATTTTGGGATGTTAACGATGAAGCAAATGATATGTGGGATAAAGTAACACACACTATTAAACAAGTAGCAAAAAATGTACTTGGAGAATAAAAAAAAAGTTTCTTTAAATAAAAATAGTTGGTGGTAGAATAATAATGCGCAAGAAATGATAAAATATATAAAGATATTATAAAAAATTGTTTAAATCTAAAAGCTTAAAGAATTGGGAAAAATATTAAACGACCCGCAGGGAGTCTGAAAGAACAATATGTGACGCTAAAAATTCTAATTTTAATTATATTTATAATAGATTAGATACTAAAAATGGTGAAAAATATATGTATAAACTAGCTAAACAAAGAGATAAGAAAAGTAAAGATTTAACTCAAGTAAGGTGTATTAAAGATGAAAATCAAAAAGTGATTTTTTGAGAAAAGAAAAGTAAAGATTTAACTCAAGTAAAGTGTATGAAAGATGAAAATCAAAAAGTACTTTTCTTGAGATATTCAACATAGGTGGGTGAGTTATTTTGATAAACTTTTTAATGAAGTTTCTGAAAATATGATTGACCTTAGTAATCTTAATATGATTAATAATAATAAAAAGTTTCATTTTTACTGTCGCATTAGTAAAAAAGAAGTTGAGAAGACTTTAAAGAAAGTCAAGGGTGGAAAGTCTGTAGGAACTAATGATATCCCAATCGAAGTATGAAAATGTTTAGGAGATTTGGGTGTTTCTTGGCTTACTAAACTCTTTAATATTATTTTAGCTAAAAAGATGCTTGAGGAGTGGAGGAAGAGTATTTTGGTCCCCATTTTTAAGAATAAAGGGAAAAAAGATGCCTGAGGAGTGGAGGAAGAGTATTTTGGTCCCCATTTTTAAGAATAAAGGGGAAACACAATAGTGTGTAAATTATAGAGGAATTAAATTTATGTGTAATACACTAAAATTATGCGAGAAGGTAATTGAACATAGTTTAAGACGTATTATAAAGATTTCTCATAATCAATTTGGACTTATGTCAGGCAGGTCTACCATGGAAGCTATACATTTATTGAGAAGTTTGATGGAGAAGTTCATGAATAAAAAGAAGAATCTACATTTGATTTTTATTGATTTAAAAAAAGTGTACGATAAGGTTCTAGAAATCCTTTGGAGAGTTCTTGAGAAGAAAGGTGTTGATATGACTTATATTCAAGTCATGAAAGATATGTATACTATAACTATTACTTGTGTTCGAGCTAAAGGAGGATTAATCACATATTTTCCTATTTCTGTTGGATTAAATCGAGGATCGACTTTAATCCCACATATTTTTGTTTTAGTTATGGATAGTCTTATTGGACATTTATAGGAGGTTGTACCTCGGTGTATGCTTTTTGATGATGATATCGTTCTCATGGATAAGACGAGAGAAAAGGCTCAGGAAAAACTTGAATTATGGAGGTCTACATTGGACTCTAAAGGCCTTCATTTGAGTAGAACTAAAACTGAATATATGGAATGTAATTTTATAGTCTAAAGGCCTTCATTTAAAGTAGAACTAAAACTGAATACATGGAATGTAATTTTAGTAGTAGGGCCTTCGTTTAAGTAGAACTAAAACTGAATACATGGAATGTAATTTTAGTAGTAATAGCCTAGTGACAGAAGTGTAACTTTGGGTGATCAAATTATTAAAAGGTGTGAACGATTTAGATATATAGGGTATTTTGTTCAAAGCGGTGGTAATATAGATGGGGTGTTAATAGTAGAATTCAAATTGGTTGGTTGAAGTGGAGGAATGTTTTAGGCCTTTTGTACAATAGAAAAGTACCGCTTAAACTGAAAGGAAAATTTTATAAGACGGTTATGAGACCAGCAATGTTCTATGGCGCTAAATGTTGGCCTTTAAAAGGGAAGCATAATACTAAGTTAAGTGTTGCAAAGATGAGAATGATTAGGTGGGTGAGTGGCTTACTTAGAAACAAAATGCGAAATGATTATATATGTGATAGGGTTGGTGTAGCTCTTATGAAGGACAAAATTAGAGAAAGTCGTCTTAGATGGTTTAGTCGCATTAAGCGTCGACCATCTGATGATTTGATTAGCAGAGTAAATGTTTTAGATTCGACTTATGTTAAGAAAGGCAGAGGTAGACCTAAGAGGACGTGGGCTTATTGTATAAAAATGATCTTAATTTATTAGAACTAAATGAAAATATGACACAAAATAGGATGCAATGGAGAAAAAAGATTCATGTAGCTGACCCCACGTGATGGGATTAAGGCTTTGTTATTGTTGTTGTTGTATGTATGTAATTTTGATTTTGAAAAATAATTTTTTAATTTGAAAAATGGAACAAAAAAGATCTCATATTTAATAGTTTAGGTAACCAAACATAACATTATAAGTAATACATCACCTCAAAAAGGTAAGTTTATCACTTGACAGTGGGCTTGATTATGTAAAATAAGAAGCTTATGACATTTGTTTGGTCTTCAGAACCTTTTTTGTGTGACTAATAGTTCCCCTATCTAATATAAAGAATAGATAAGGTTTATTTTACTTGAGTTCTTAATTCCTTTTAAAGTCAAGCCCTTATAGTTAATTAGATCATAAAAGACTGNAGGAAGATGTGGGCTTATTGTATAAAAATGATCTTAATTTATTAGAACTAAATGAAAATATGACACAAAATAAGACGTAATGGAGAAAAATGATTCATGTAGCTGACCCCACGTAGTGGGATTAAGGTTTTGTTATTGTTGTTGTTGTATGTATGTAATTTTGATTTTGAAAAATAATATTTTAATTTGAGAAATAGAACAAAAAATATCTCATATATTTAATAGTTTAGGTAACCGAGCATAACACTATAAGTAATACATCACCTCAAAAAGGTAAGCATATCACTTGACAGTGGGCTTGATTATGTAAAATAAGAAGCTTATGACATTCGTTTGGTCTGCAGAACTTTTTTTTGTGTGACTGATAGTTCCCTTATCTAATATAAAGAATAGATAGAGTTTATTTTACTTGAGTTCTTAATTCCTTTTAAAGTCAAGCCCTTATAGTTAATTAGATCATAAATGACTCAAGTCACTAAAAAACTCTCGATTAAAATCAGGAGTTTCATTTTCAAGAATTCAACGTTTAATATTCACGTTTGTTTATAGGAAAATCAAGTTAGAATCACTCAAATAGGAGTAATTATTTTGGGAATCCAAAGAAGCAAAAGATAAGGGATGTCACAGATTCTAAGGAGAACATCAGTGGCTTCCCGAACTATCATATTATTTGGCTTTGCAATTTGAAAATGATGTTATTTGATGTTTACTCATATCATTTTATTTAAAGATTAGGACTTACATTTGCACGAGATATAATCTTGCAAACTTCCCAGGAAGATGAGATGATTTACGTCGTACTGAATGAACAACCTTAGAATCCTAAAAATAGTTAGAAGTTATATCGCATAACATACGATCATACGAATGCCTAAAAGATAGTGTGAAGACTTATGTCGTGCTAGACGAATAACCTCAGAATACAATGGGTTTATATTGTTTAAGACTACAGAAAGTTTATTTGAAGATCATCATTCGCTTCAAGTTTAGCCTTGAACGTCTTTTGAAGTTGTCCTCCACCTGCTTGCATCCTCATCCTGCTTGATTAAGAGTTCGCTACGAGCTCCTTACTGTAGTGTTATGATTTTGGCATGTGTATTTGAGTTGATGTTTGTTATTATTATTGAGTCATAGAGTCCTGTTGTAGTGTTCCTCATAAACATGTGGTCTATTGTCATCTACCATGGGGGTCTTTTACAGGTATTATAAATAACAAAATAATAACATTGCATATATAAACAAAATAAGTACAACAAGGCGCAATAAGAAAGAAAGTACTGTAAAAAAGGAAAGTGGTAGTACATACCTGCCGCCTGCGATGCTGCTGCTGAAAGGGCTTAGAATTACGAGTAAAGCATGCAAATATTACAAAAGAGTAAACAAGCACAAAAGACATGTGTATATAAGAAAGTCAGGTGACATATATATATATATAGAAGGTCGGAGCTGGGTATAAGAATTTTGGCAAAGAAGCTCAGAATAAGTATTTCTACTAAATTCTTATGTATATATGTACCTAACACCTAAACTTTAATTTTTACATACATACCACATTACCTATGCAAAAATATATTCATACATACCACTCAGTACTTATGTATATACATAGCTAACACCTAAGCTTCAATTTTTATGAGCATTATCATTCATACCACTCAATTCTTATGTATACGCATATCTAACTCCTAAACTTCAACTCTTACAAGCATGACAAATTACAAAATGAAAAATAATGGCGCAAATAAATTATGATAGGAGCAGAGCTGAAGGATGAAATATATGAGAGTTTTGGTGGTCCGCTCTTTCCCTTCCCAGCAAGCTCTAATAGTGACGTTATCACAAATGTTCGGTCACGAAGTGTGATGGTGCTGACAAAATCAGAAGCAGGAAGAAGAGGAGAGGACGAGGGTTTCAAACGAGGGTTTCGACATAAAGGAGACTGTGGGGGTTTCAGGCGAGGATTTCAGGCTAGTGTAGGAGGAAGGAAGTGAGGCACAACGAGAAATTAAGGTTAGTGGTGCTAACTTAGAATTTTAGGTCATTTGTGTCTCCTCATCGTCTACTTTTGCATCTCAATATTCACCGCAATTAAGAAACTCAGAAGGTATGCTAATTGTAGCAGATGTGGAGTTTTATTTTGCGTTTGCATGGTTTGATGCTTTCAAGTGAATTCTTGCGTTGATTAGTTTGATGCAAAATAGACATTACATCCATCGCAAAGCATTTTTCCATCTATGTACGCCTTCTCCATTGATTTATTAAAGGCAAATCTGACTTGAAATCCATTGTAAATAATAAAAGCTATATTCCACAACTTCACAGTTAAATCCCAGATGCAATATTAGTGTCCAAAAAATACAACACAAATTTCAGACACTATTTTCTACTTCTTCTGTAGTGTCTGGAGAAGATAGCCTAAAAGGTAGTCCAAGATTTGTTATGACCCTATAAAAGGTTCGTGACTAAGAGGTTTATAGAAGAGGGATTTTGGAGAGGATGTAAGGTCATAGACAAAAGTTTCACAAGTTTTGTAAGGTACATGGCTCTATTTATACAAGAGTCATCATTTGACATCTTTAACTTTAATATTAATAACAATAGAATCAGATAATTCATATTTTGTCAATATTTGCATACTAATCCTTGCAAAGGTAAGCTTGATGTTTTTTGTAGCGAGGGTGTCAACTGTGAGTGGAATTCCAATTATACAATCTATTTTAGAAATTCCCTTCTCAGTCTAGAAACATAGAAGTCGATTAGGAGGTTTAATCAAAATTGGAACTTCCTTGAATTCTTCTTTAATATGCTAAAGAACTTAACTCCACTTATTAAAAATAAAAAAATTTCCAACAATAAACCAAGGTTCTCCCTCTAGAAACATGTCAAAATCTTTCATGCAAGTCAACTTAAATAGAAAACACCCATCAACCAAAGATAATAAGTTGATGATACATTTAAGCTTTCACATTTTATGTATAACTTAGAGTAGAGTACTGTAGAAAGGTATTTTACCATATGTGCAACCAATTGATGCTAAGTTCCACTGCTTTGAACCTTCATCTATCCCTTCATTAGAAAAAGTAGTTTTGTCTTCAAAGTATGGAATATAGGAAAGATTAAAGTAGGAGGTGCTATGATGGTGGGAGTACAATAAGGTCTTCCAGTTTGTTAGAACTGGCCGTCCAAGAATGGAGCTAGAAGTAGGGTAGGTAGAGGGGGTAAAACAGAGTGATCCATAGTGATGAAAGAAGGGAGATTTGCAGGTCCAAAGCTCATTGAAGAGAAGCACACAGAAGATTAGAGCATGATGGCCAAGGCAAAACAACAAAAAAAGGGGAGCGAACCAAGGGAACCCTAACAAAAACAAAAACAATGAAAACAACAATAAGAAGCCTTTATCCTACTAAGTTGGGTTGGTTCTATGATTTTGTTTCTCCATTGTGTCCTATTAAATGTCATATTTACATTTAATTTTAATAAATTGAGATAATTTTTATGCAACATGCACTAATCTTTTTTTGTTAATATCTACCTTTTTTAACATAAGTCAAATCTAGAACATCTACTCTTGTAACTGGGTCGTTTGATGGTCGATATTTAATGTAACCAAATCATTTAAGATGTCTCTATCTGATCTAGCCTGCCATTGAAGCTACACCAACCCTTTCAAGTATATGTTTGTTTCACATTTTGTCTCTAAGCAGAGCAACAAATTCACCTAATCATTCATCTCAACAACACTTAGCTTTTATAAGAACTCTAGTAGAGCGAAAAAAAGAGGCATGCAAAAAAAAGATACGTGAAAAATTCCTTTCTTTCAATTTTTCTTATTAAAATGTCACTATAATGATATATAAGCTGGTCTTTGTTAGAATTGAACTATTCATTAAACCCTATTTTTTCAAATCTTTAACTTTGCTAGTTTTTTATTTGTAATTGTTTAGTAGATGATTTATCTACATTTATAATCCTGCTTTTTTTCATAATAATGATAATTTTGGGCTAAAATCTAAAATTCCATAAAAAAAATAGATTCAGAGTTGTACCACTCAACACCTATATATTTACATATACATCACATAAATTTCAAATTTATACACATAAACACCATCTTATTCATACATGAAAATATGCATTTCATTTTTAAGAAGTTAAAAAAATAATATTTTTTATATAATATCAAAGATTTGGATGCTGAAAAATTTAAATAGTAGAGTTTATGTGCC
>JXCR01143211.1:47406-62440 GCA_002079205.1 Phalaenopsis hybrid cultivar | reverse complement strand
GGAAAACCTTTCTGAAGTCAGAGAACTCAGAAAAATTTATTTTATATTTTTCTGATTTTTATANTGTTTTGTGTTGTGAAAGTTTATTTGTGATAAGTAAATCATTTAGTCACTTAAAATTATGTCTATAATGATTGAATGGATGTTGTTAAGGCTTGAAATTGATTGAAATCGCAAAAATTGGGAATTGAACCAAAATCAATATAGCCCGCCGACGGCGCCGACGACTGATTTTTTCTGAGGGTTATGTTTAAAAATTCAATAGAGACGCTGATGGTGCCATCAACCCCGCTGACGGTGAGCTCACTAAAAAACACCTTTAACCACAATTTTGACCAGTCAACCAACACAATTCATTATCCCCTTCCTCCTAAAAATGCAATTTTGACCTATGGCTTGAGAGATCTTGGATTGGGAGGCGATTTCAAGGCTTTTTGACACTGGATTTGATAATCTCTAGGTAAGAGCTTCACTCCAAGTTAAAAATATTTGATTTTCACTATGTATTTCTTCCACATTGAGGAGATCCAAGAAATTTGAGAAAGTGAAGAAAATATTGAGAAGAATTTCATGGAACTTAGTGTTAAACTCTTAGAATTACTTTTGGAAGCCATTATTTGCATATCTGAAATATATTTTAGAATTTTTTTATAATTTGATTAGATTGAAATGACTCCACGTCAAAAGAGACAAATTGAGTTCAAC
Source organism: Phalaenopsis hybrid cultivar (assembly GCA_002079205.1). NCBI lineage: Eukaryota > Viridiplantae > Streptophyta > Magnoliopsida > Asparagales > Orchidaceae > Phalaenopsis > Phalaenopsis hybrid cultivar. The sequence goes on along the minus strand of JXCR01143211.1, from coordinate 61,735 downwards.
AACTCTCTCTTCGTCAATGCTATGGCTCAATCAAGATTTACTTCAGTATTTAAAGGAAAGAAGTGTATACAAGATCGAGATTTTGAGAGTCCGGGAGGAAAAATTGAACGAGTTATTGTCGAGTGGAGGTGGGAAAAATTTTGTTACACCACCAGTAAATGTGATGCAAATGTTGTGAAATAATTCTACGCCAATGTAATCTATTCTAAAGATGGAATCGTTCAAGTGCGGGGATTTCCTGTTGAATTTAATGTCGCCCGCATCAACACCTTTTACAAAGTCCCAGACTCTTATAGCTGCCATTATGAATCCTTTAATACAATGGAAGGCCCCCTGAATGATGAGATCAACTTTCTCACTGATGGGAAAGAAACAGAAAGATTAAGCAACGAGAACGATAAATTTTTCTGCTTCCATGCTGAATGCCACCTCTAAGGCGTGGCACTATTTTATTTCCTCTACTTTGTTACCGACTTATCACCATAGTGAGGTAATTAGGGATAGAGCTATTTTGAATTTCTATATTCAGAATAATAGAACTATAAATGCGGGGAGAATTATTTTTAAGAATATATTGACTACAGCAAGGAGTGAGACAAGTGGAGGTCTAGGACATCCTGACCTCATTTATGCACTTTTCCAACTTTCTAGAGTGGAAGCTGCAGATGAAGAATGGGTTTACCCTATGAAACCCATTAATAAATCAAATTTAAAAACTTATGAATCCAATGAGAAATGGAGAACTAGGAGTAGGAGCCAAGAGCCTTCTACTAGTGGAGATGTCCCCTCTACAAGTTATGACCTTCCACCTTCTAGTTCCTCTACTTTGACTGATTTGATAAATGAGTTGACATTGCAGCGGAAGAGCATAGAATTAATAAATAAAAGGATTGGAGATTTTGAACGTCGACATGATTATGATAGTGAGTACCTTCAGAGGCATTCAAATTTTGAGGTAGTTTATTACGAAGCTCAGGCCCACACTACAGAGGTGAGCCTGATGTTACCTTTCCTAAGTGCCCCCGATATACTTAGTATCAGCCTGATCCACTTGCTGATCAAGGAGATGACGACATAGTGTGGGATTTTGATATTTGAATGTAATTGATGTACTTGTACTTGTACTTTTATTTATGTGATCTTTTGTAATAGAATAGATGTTTATTTGGACGTTCATTTTTATTATTATGTTGTACTTGGATGATTTTTAATTTTTGTTATAAAGTTAGTGTTATAGTTCAATTTGCATGTGTAGAATAATAAATTTTGAGTAGTATTTTGGAATGTAATGTGGTTTTTATTTCGTATTTTAATTGTAATTGTTTTATTTAGTATTGTAATTGTGTTAGGAAATGTTGTGCTTGTTTAATGTTTTAGTTTTATACTTATTTCAAAACTTCATTACCCAGCAATTTCTCTAATTATTTATATGTGTAAAAAACTCCTAATTTTACAGACCAGGTGAAGTAGAAATTTTGAGAAGGCCTGCAAAAATGTCAGAATGATGAAAATGACTAAAATGTTGAGGTATGATTTATATTTAGAGTTTTTCTTTCCACATGTATTATTTTATATTTAAAAATTTAAGTTTGGGGAGGAAAGAAAAAGATTAACTATTAGATGTCCTCTATTTAAATATTTTCAAAAATTATTTATATGATTTTATGTAGTGAATTTAATTCAGGTAACTATATTTTTGTAGCTATTTAAATATTGTGGAAGATTTATGGAAATATTTTGTAATGAAAATTAATTTTGTAACTTAAGATATTTAATATAAAAGAATAAGATTATAGTCAATTTTGTAATGAAAATTAGTTTTGTAACTTAAGATATTTAGTATAAGAGAATAAGATTATAGTTAAATATTTAAAGTAAAGGAAACTATATTTTGAAGTATTAAGAATCTTGGAAATTCATTTGAGAAGAAAAGAGTGAGTAAAGGAAACTATATTTTGAAGTATTAAGAATTTGGAAATTCATTTGAGAAGAAAAGATTATGGCTCAATGATGTAAAAGCTATGAAATATTTGTAAGGTAATGGAATGCTTTGAGTTTCAAATTTAGGAAAAGAAATGTGATGTTCAAAATCATTAAAGGCTATCCAGATATAGTAATCCTCACTTAAAAAATGAAAAAAAAGAGAGTATTGAAAACAATCTAAATGAAAAAAAAAGAAAGAAAAGAAAGAAAGAAAAAAAAAATGAAAGTGAGGAGAAGCTTGAGGATATGCCTAATAAAAAATTTGCTTCACTGGACCACCTAAAATGAAAACTTAAATACATTCCTAAACTTATATTTATGGAATAGATCTTTTAATAGTGGGGTTCTCATGAAGTTCCTATCATTTGAATATTCTATGTGACTTAATATTGCAACATGTAATCATTCTTGAAATCAATAGAAGACTAGAACTCTTAAACTTGATGACTAGATAATCTGGTAGCTATAAAGTTAATTTAATTACTTGAATAAAAATCTCACTATGATATTTATTTAAATCAAACTTATAATATTTCTGAATTAAAACTTTTTCTGAAAATCTCACTATGATATTTATTTAAATCAAACTTATAGTATTTTTGAATTAAAACATTACTACAATTAAACTTGATGATTAGATAATCTTGTGGCTACAGAGTTAATTCAATTACTTGAATTTTTTTTTAATCATAACTTTTATGTAGTACTAAAATTACTTGAGGACAAGTAATAGTTAAGTTTGGGGGATTCTGACAACTTTTATATAGTACTAAAATTACTTGAGGACAAGTAATAGTTAAGTTTGGAGGATTTTGACCGAAGGGNAAAGTCCTATGGCTAGACCTAGGCTACTAAAGAAGTTTTCTAGACCTCAACCAAAAATGAGGTCAACAATGGTACGTCGAGGTAACATCCTTAAAATTATTTAATTAGGACTAGTAGAGGATGACATTGTAAGTTGGTGCTGAGTCGAACACTAGAAAATCCTAAATTTTTGTGAACTACTTATCATTTCCCACCTAGGCAACAGGCAAGGAGAAAGTTCCTAAGGCTTCCTTGTTCTTGCTAGAGAAGTCAAAGCGTGGGTTGGTTATGACAGCTAAACTGTCGTTTCCAAGACCCATCCATCGAACACCACTTTAAACAAGATATTCATTAAATTGTTGATGTCAATAAGAATGCTACCTAACTACAGGGATTTTCATTAAGGGTACAAATCTGTATCAATAAGAGTGAAGGGGGATGTGTGTTATGTTTGGGTGTGATAGCATCTACACTTAGTTTTCTCGACTGTAGTCTCTTCAGGCTGGCTTGATGGGATGAATATCCTCATAACATGAAGAGGGAAATAACAATGTCACTTTTATGAATGGCGTGGGCTCGGATAGATTAATCTGAAATTTCTTCCCCTAGAGCTTTATCCAACCTCTAGAGCATTGGCATCAAAGTAACAAACTCCTTGACCTTTCCAGCTCTAATTAACTCCTCGACCAAGCTCTAAAGGTGTCAAAATTCCTTCATATCATGGCTATACTCTAGGTGATAGACACAATACTTCTTTGGATTCCGGAGGCAAACTCTGATTATCATTGGCGGTACTTTCCTGAAGTAATCCTTATATTGGATGACTTTCACTATCTCAGCCCTTGTGACCCTCAACGAAATTATTTTTGGTAGGTCATTTTTGGGTATGGTACTTGCTATAGTGAGTTAACCACTGATCAAGATATTGTGTTTGACCTCCTGACTTTTATGATCTATCGACCCCCCTATGGTCCCAGGGAGACTGATGGTCATCATTGCGTGGATGGCTGAAAGGATGTTAGTCATCATTCAACCTCCACCTATTTCCTTGAGAAACCCTCTTCTGCAATTGATGGGTGAAAGGCTCTCCTTTGAAAGAAATAATGGTGGAGTTGTATCACTCAGCCAAGATATGGTTGTTTGCCAGTTCCAAAAATTTGGCTAATTTCTTCAGTCGTTGAAGGCCCAAAGAGTACTGAAAAGTTCCATCTTTTAAACTTAGAGCTAAGACAGTGTGAGCCCCTACCAACTCCTTGTCTTGCACCTTCAACATCTTATTATGGAAGTAGGTGATAAAGAGTTGAGGCTCTCGTTCCTCATTTACATGATCTGCAACAGGGCTTGCGGGCTCTTCTATAGGTTCTGGGCGTTGGCAAACAACACCCTAAATATTTGCTTAAAGTCACTGAATGAGACAATCACTCTCGATAGTAAGCCGTCGAACCATCTGAGGGGCCGACCCCCTCAGCGAGGTAAAGAAAAGTGAACACTTTAACGCATCGATGATCCTCAGTAAGCATACTGTCAATTCAAAGAAGACTATGTGGTCGATTGAATCAGTATGACCCTTGTAAGATTCTAGTGCAAAGATTTTAAACATCTATGTGAGCTCGACCTCAGAAATTGGCCTAGAAAACACATTTTCAAGCTAACGAGCATTTTAGCACGCCTGAACCAATGCATGTTGACTAATGTTGACCCAACATTGTTGAATTATTAGGCCTTTGTCCAGGGCTAAGGGTGTCCTTCAGTTGTCGGGCATCGACCCCTCTTCTAAAGGATTCTACTCCCTTCACCGAGCTAATGCTTCTCTGATGGTATCCAACATATGATCCTTCAACTTTTGAATATATTAGTTAAAAAACTCTTTGGTGCACATCATGTTATCAGTATTTGTTGTGGGTTTCTTCTCCATGTGTTGCTCGTCTTTTTGCTTGTGACGCGATCTACATTCATAACACCCTTTAGGAAGTTCAATTATAATTTTTTTATGAGTCACACCCAAAGGGTTAAAGCGGAAAAAAAGAGAGATAAAGAGATGAAGACTGAAAATGAACGGTAAAACTTCTTGTCTATTAGTTTTTTTTCATAAAATAATCTCTATATTTATACGGGAGAGAGTATAATATGTGATATTATATTCTTCTCATTCTTTAATGAGGTCGTTAGATGACAATTTAGGTGTTTTACATATGCGATTCTATTGTGCCCACAACAGCCCTATGGCTGAGTCAGTTGCACTATCATGATTTCGACTCGTTAATGTTAGTTTGGTCGGTTGGATTTGATTAGCTTCGGGCATGCATAATTGGCTTGGTTGGTTGGGCTTTGCTGATTGGTTGGTCTAGTCTGACTGTCGACTCTCAATTCTTAGATGAGGATTTCATCTCGACAGAATGTGAATAGACTATCGAGCAGATGGTGGATCTTTGTTACTCGATATTAGCTTATTCAGTAATGACGGAGATCTTTTGAGACAATTGTGTGGCTCTGTTGAATGCCAATTCTTAGTCTCTGGGATGAATCTCGTGGGTGTTTGTGGGGCATTTTGTGATGGTGAGGAATCATATTCTTTTCTCTGGTTGGATCTCTTGAGTGGTAGGTCGATACCATTCACTCAGCTTACTGGGGGTTCGCTTCTGTGCTAATCTATCTGTTCAAGTCCACCAACTTAGAGTTGGATCATTCTTTTTATCCTTCTTCTGGCCATCCTTGGCTTGAATGGCTTCATCAAATCAGATAAGTAGGATCTCTTGGTTTCTTGTCTGCGAGCTCTTTTTTTGTTATACTTTTTTTCTTTTGAATCGTAGGATATACTCGAGATTTGTGCTGATACATTCTTAATTTACACTCTCTTTAATTTTTACCTAAAAAATTAATTTCTTAACCCTAGTATTATTCAACTTTTTTCATAATATTAAAATAAACATAGAACTGGAAGTCAACTATTAAAATTTTTAAAATCAAGTAACGAATTATTATTTTAAAATAATTTGAATTAATCAAATGAGCTCAACTATTTTAATTTTTTTTTTTTTTACTTCAACCAAACAAACAACACCCAACTCACTATTTTATTCAGCTCCCCACGTGATCTGCATCTAACAGTCACGTTGGTGCGGTGTTCATACGGTAACGTTCTCTTCAATCCTCCGGTAACGCCGAAATAGATTCAAAATTTGTAATTCCAACGGTCGGATGACCCCCCCAAACACCCCACAGCGTCCGTCAGATCCTCCCCGTTGCGCTGCACTTTACCCAACCATCGAACTGCGAGAAAAGCTGTAAGACAAACAGCAATCCTACCGAGACTTCGAATCAAGCAATATAGCATGCCCCGTCTCCATCTCTGCCATTTTGAATCAAAATATTTTTGAATTGAAGCTGTAAGACTCATTCAGTTGCTTTGTTTTTCCTCTATTCCATACATTCTCTCATACCTATCTTATTCTTTTCCATTTCCTCTACCATGTGTGGGTTCAAGGATCATAAAACTAGCTCCTTTTCTTCTAGCAGTCCCTTCTTCCATTAATGCATGATAGCATTATCTCTGCGTCTTCCGGTTTCAACAAAGTGCGATGCTTGGTCTCTTGTGGCAATCTTCTCTGCTGTTCTTCTGCTCTTCTTCAGACTAAGAGAAATCGAGCTGAACAGAGCCCCTTCTTCTTCCGGGGACCCTTGTAGCTCAAGCGAAGAGATATCTAGAGGTACTTTACTAAAACCTTCACTTTTACTTTAGATTTTCGAAGTTGTTAGAATCTACCTTAGAACCCACTCGTCTTTCTTCCCTTATTTTCTTCTTTTTTGTAAGCCAAGTTTCCTCTTTTCTTCTTTTGGTCTCTGGGGTCAGTGGGGAAAGCGGCGGCGAAACGGGAGGAGGTCAATATCATTTCTCCTTCATTGAAGTGCTTAACTTTCTTTACTTGCGCTTGGTATGAGACTTGAGACAGTAATCTGAAAAATTATTTCTTGGGGGCCTCCCCTTTTCTTGGTCTGACGAGAAAGTTATTAGCTTGCGTCGTTTATATCAATTAATTTATTTTAGCGATTTTCCTCCTGCCATTTTTAACGCACTTCTAATTAAATATGAAATGTCAACAAACCAAATCAGTCATAAATTTCAATTAGTACTCATCTGAGCCACTGTAATAAATTTGCACACATCTACATGTGAGGAAACCAACATCGATGTAATGCAGGTCGTGTGATTTCTGCGAGGAAAAGTTTTGCTATTGAATGCCTTGTGTTTGTTGAGCTTTAATTGACCAAGGTATTTTTTCAACCATGGTGATCATGGCTCCAATTTATATACTAACTTCATATGAGATGGTTGGTTATGGGCAATGTTTTGTGAAATCTGGGAGATAATTAAAGAAACGGAAAGCAAAAAAAGAACATAGGAGAAAAGTTTAGAATATATTCATCGCCTCTAGTTTTCTGGCAATTCATCACATTCACCCATTTTACTTCCTGATTCATCTTCATCAGCACATTAAGCAGAATTTGGATACCTGCCCCGCTACTCCAACTACCTTAGAAATGAAGCAGTTGGATTTCTGACACTTGTCCTTACATTAATTAACAAACTAAAGAGAAAAATGAAGAGAAAACTGAAGCCACTAACATTTAAGAACCGCACTTTCGATGTATTGTGGTCTTAGGTGTGCTTGCTGGTATGTTCAAATGAAAGTTTGGATGTGCAACCTGAAATTCTATTTCAGCAACGCAAAAGACAACTTTTGAAGGGATCCCCTCCGATTGATCTAGGAGTTATTGAGAAACTCTTCACAGGGATGTCATTGAAAAAAAGCAGTAGATTGAAGCTTCGGTAAATGACACAGTAATAGAAAATGTGAACTGGAAAAACCAATGCTACCGTTCGTTCATCTAATAGGAGTCAGATATATATATATATATATATATATATATTACATAGATATTTCAGCAGAATGGTATTGGTGATACATGAGTGAAGCAGATAATTAGAGAAGTGAAAAATCATGGGATGGCAGGAGGTGGAGCAGGTGGTTTTGCTGTCAAAAGTTTGTTACGATGGAGTGGAGAAATATCCATCTAGCAGCGGTATGGAGTATAGGGTTGTTAGTTGTCATTGGGTTGTATTATGGTAGAAGATTGTTGTGAAAAACGACTACAATAAAGCGAAAAATGGAACGAGAAAAATTACACGCAGAAAAAAAAATACCAGAGCGATACACAGATTTACGTGATTTAGCAAATTTGCCTACGTCCACGGAGCTGCAGAATATTTTATTTTTTCGAGGAATTACATCATCGAGCGCCTCGACGTTTACAAGAAAATCTCTATTTTATTCTCTGATTCCCTTTCTCTCTCTCTTTCTCTTTTTCTCTCTTAGAGGACTTGGCTTGACTTTGCTTGGCTTGTTTATGACAAACCATAAGAGACAATTTATAAAAACTAGAATAACTGTAGGTGGGAGGTAGGTGAGCGGTAGGTGGGATTTTTAATTCGAAAACTAATTAAATTGCTGTGGACCGGGTCTTCACATTACCCAACAATTCTTTCACTTGGAGACTTGAGACACTGACTGCATCTTCTACTAGCTGCATTATCTACTAGCTATACCGAGTTTTTCCTCAAATATGATATCCTTCACCTCTGCAACTCAAAACCCCTGTCTTCATGCCAGAAGACCAGCAGAAGTTGAGCATAATTTCAGCTTTTCACGAATAACACCCTCAGTTGACATATCACTGTCAACGTAGTTTTGTACCACCAAACTTTTTCTTGGGTTATTCTTGTATCTGCTTACAACTCCCACTACATGAGCAATACTCTGCCCTTGCTGGAAACTCTTTTCAACAAGTTCAGCATTGTTCCTCTCACCTGATATACCCACTTGTTGTGCAATGCCTTCTTCTTTGGTAGAACTTCTGTCAGCTCTCAAGTCTGATTCCCTAATAGAGAATTCATCTCCTTCTTCTTGGTCAGTTCTCACTTGCTCGAATTCTCATCTTGCAAGATTTATTCATAGCTTTGTGGTTCTCCACCATTTATCTGTACAAGGTCTGGTTTTTCTGCCTTTGGCGCTCTGCCACTTTTCAAGAAACTAACATTATTCTGCTTCCCCATAATGCACTTCTGACTTATGTGTCTTCGTTTGATTAAATCTGTAGTCATATATAGTGTATCAGTTTTCTTACCTCGAACCAGTTTTAATGCTCATTTGGTAACCTTCTTGGTATTATCTGAGAAAACCACCGAATGACCACCCTCATTGACCTACCCAACAGAGATGAGGTTTTTCCTCAACTCAGGAACGTGTCTGACCTTTTGTAAATTTCATTTGCTCTTGTTAAGGAGTGTAATATAAACGTCTCTCATCCCCACCACATCCAAAATTTTTTCATCAGCTAGATATACCTTCCCAAAGTTACCTGCAACATAATTTTGCATTAACTCCCAGCAGGAAGATATATGGAAGAAAGCCCTTGAATCCAGTATTCAGTTATCAACAGAATTGTGAACTGTCAGTAATAGTGCATCATGTATTTCTTTAGTTACAACATTGACATTATCATTTTCCTTCTTCTTGTTAAGGAGTGTAATATAAACTTCTCTCATCCCCAATACATCCAGAGTTTTTCCATCAGTCAGATATATCTTCTCAAAATTACCTGCAACATAATTTCACATTAACTCCCTGCGGGAAGATGTATGGAAGGAAGCTTCTGAATCCAGTATTCAGTTATCAACAGAACTGTGAACTGCCAACAATAGTGCATTCTGTATTTCTTCAGTTAGAACATTAGCGCTATCATTTTCCTTCTTCTTATGACTTCTACAGTTCATTTTTATGTGGTCAGCCTTGCCACAATTCCAGCAGGTTGTCTGCTGACCATACTTTAATTTTGATCTTCCTCTGTTTTTCTTATCATGTGATATCCCTCTGGAATTAACATTCAGTACCAAACTTGAACACGAAGCCTTGCCAGAATCCTTTCTATTCACCTCCTCAGCCAAAATTAAATCACGAATATTATCATATTTCAGTTTATATTTATCTGCAGAACTGCTAACTGTCATTCCCACGGCTTCCTAGCTATTTGACAATGAAGCTAACAATATCAGCGCATGTATCTCATCATCAAAATCAATTTCAACAGAAGAAAATTGATTTGTGATAGTGTTGAAATCATTCAGGTGTAGAGCAACTGACTGTCATCTTCAAGTTGAATAACTTTTTCATCAAGTGCACATTGTTATTCGCCTATGGCTTTTCATACATATTTGATAAAGCCGCTATGAGATCTGCATTAGTCCTTTCTTTGATGACGTTGTGGGCAACCGATCTCGACTGGGTTAATCATATAACCCCAGAATCTGTTGATTTAACAGATTTAATTCTGTCTCGTCCATCTTTTCCGATCGTTTTCTCAGTAACGAAAGATGAAGTTTCTTCTCATAGAGGTAGTCCTCTATCTGCATATTTAAGTAACCAAAATCTATGTCATTGAACTTCTCGATCCCCATTACCATCACTTCATCTTCGCCCATCGTTCTTCCTTAGATCTGAAATCATGACTCTGATATCAGCTGTTGTGAAAAAACGACGCAAATAAAGCGAAAATGGAACAAAAAAATTGCACGCAAAAAAAAATACCAGAGTGACACAGATTTACGTGGTTTGGAAAATTTGCTTAAGTCCACGGAGCCGCAGAGGATTTTATTTCTTCGATGAATTACACCATCGAGCGCCTCGACGTTTAAAAAAAATCTCTATTTTTTCACTTTTTTCTCCTCTCTCTCTCTCTCTTCCTCTCTTTCTCTTTTAGAGGATTTGGTTTGGCCTTGTTTGATTATGACAAGTCATAAGAAGCTCTTTATAAAAAATAGGAGAGCGGTAGGTGAGAGGTAGATGAGCGGTAGATGGAATGCGGTATGTGGGAGGTATGTGAGCGGTAAGTGAGATTCTTAATTAGAAAGCTAATTAAATTTAGATAGACTAAGTTTTCCCATTATCCAACAAAGATTTTGTGTGAGCTTAGCAAAAAGATTGGTGGAAAACCCGCTGGTTGAGCATTTTTTTTGGTAGGATTTGCACCTTCATCTTTTGTATTTTCTGTATGTTTGTTTAGGAGAGATATGAAAGGAAGTCTTATTGGTGTATTCTGTCTGTTGAAGAAAAATAGAACTGCTTGGCACCTCAAGAAAACCAAAAACTGGACTGTCGAACACCCTGCTGTGCTTCAAAGAAACAAATACCTGGAGGCTTGACAGTACGCAAATAAGAAACAAGAACACTCAAGAATTACGTAGTTCGGTCCATAGGACCTACTTCCACAAGAGGGAAATCAACCATCAAATTTCACTAATGCAATAAAGAAGAATTACAAGGATTTTACATTGAAGAATGCGCTCTCATCTTGCCATGATCTATCTCTCAAATCACATCGATACAAGATCTCCAAGATCCTCCCCACAATTCTTGAAGCATTGAGTAATGAGCTCTCATCTTGTCATGATCTCTCTCTCAAATCACCTCGATAGAAGATCTCCAAGATCCTCCCCCTTAATTCTTGAAGCATCTCCTCTTCTTTCTCTAACCAATTGATTTGTTTTCCCTTGGTCAACTCTTCTTTACTTTCTCTAACATCTCAGCCGGCGATGCCGTCGACCCTTGCAAATCTTATGTGACACCATGTTGCACTAATAGAGCTCTCATATTGACTCTCCACAGGCCGAAATCATTCTTTCCGGAATTCTTATATTGACTCTCTACAGGCCAAAATCATTCTTTTCGGTGAATTTCTCGAGGTCGAATTTGGCGATTTCCATTGTCGTGGCTAGGTTTCTTACTGACGGCGCCAATTGTTGGAAAGCTTGCCCCACCGAAAACTTGAAATGTTCCAAAAAACTCCTACGGATTGAGTTAGATGGGAAAAAATTGAATAACCAAATTGTCAAATAAAATCTTGCCGCACTTCCAAGAACTAAAGGAATGTTCTTCTTGAATAGAAGAACCTGCAGGCTAAAGATTAGTGGCTGAAGATTGGCTCTGTACAGAATACCAAACTCCTTGTAGCTGTAGCCAGAACTGCCTGCTTCGGTTTGGACAACCTAAAAACACCTGCAGGCTGCGGTTAGAAGATGAATTGTCGAACTCACCTTCTTGTATATCTGCTTTGCTTGAAGGGGTCGAACGAACAACTGTGGGATTGAATGCTGATACCTTCTTCCTCCTTGAGTGCCGAATAACACCTTGTTGACAAACTATTGGGAGGGAAAAAGAAACCACAGCAAGCCAAAAGAAAACCATGAAAACAGAAAGGAAAACTGCAGAAATGAAATGCAAAACAAAAACACAAGAACACCAAAGAATTACGTGATTCGGTCCATAGGACCTACATCCACATGAGAGAATCAACAACAATCCACTAAGACAATTTAGAAGAAATTACAAGGCCTTTTATATTGAGGAATGAACACACCTCTTGATCTCTTCCTCTCGAAATTACCTCGATACAAGATCTCAAGGCTCTCCCCTTCTTCTTTTTGGACTGATTTTCTTTGTCTTCTTCTCATTGGTTTTTATCTCTCTACAAGCCTCCCTCATCTATTTATAACTAAATGAGTCATCCCATGTAGACCCGGCTAACCAAATTAGAAGCTTCCATAGTTCTTTAATAGCTTTTATGGAATTACAAATTTGTCATTATCTTAGCTAATTGTTAGTCAATTATATCACTGTTCTTGGAAGAAATTTGGAGTATTCATGATGTAGTAATGTATATGCTATTCAAGAATGATTAGCACCTCCATTTGATCATTCATTTTTGAACTTTGTGTGGTGTTAGGTAGTATAAAATTCTTTTGAGGAGGTCTGCCAGAGACAACTTGAATTTTTTTTTCTGATCTAAGATAATAGTTTTGAGTATACCATGATGATGAAAGTGCTTAGAAATTAAAATATTGATCATTGTACATGCATGCAATGATAATGATGCAAATCGAACAGTTTTTTTAAATATATTAACCGTACAAAGATTTTAAAATTTTTGTTTGATGGTGGCAAGTGGATATGGAAGTCCATGGAGATATCAGGATTGACAATAGTTGTAGTAGATCATCCGGTGCTAGAGGTCAATATTTGATTACTTGGCAAACTATATCACTAAGGTGTGTTCAATGAAATAATCTCTGAATACAATGTAGTGCCTTGCAAGGGCCAATATGGCTGCTTACCTATTTGAGTTCAAAGTTAGAGGCCATGACAATGCAACCCTATTTCTTAGTTAAGCAATAATGATTCTTATAATCGGATAATTAATAGGGTATTATAAAATACAGTTATGAAGGTCGTACATTTTTGGACATGTTGAAATCTCTTGTTGAGGCTGTTGAAAGAGTTTTAAGAGTAGATTTGTAATTCGAGTGGGATGTTGTTTTGGTGTAGGCAAAATAGTGGTATCCTTTAGGATTCTTGAATGTGCGTCAGCAATCATATTTGTAGAGCTCATTTTATTATTTTTGTGAATTCATTGCTAAGGCGTTTGACTAGGAAGCATTATTGTTTGGCATTTGAACAGCACAACAACAATTCTTTTATTCTTTTCTTGTTAGTTGGGATGGTGGTATTCTAAATGATATAAATATCATTTGGATATTGCTCCAATAAAGGGAAACATCTCTCCAAAGTATATGGAAGCTTGTTACATTTTGTGTTTAGTTTTAGTTATAGAATGTCATATGTTGTCCTAACATAGAACAACATCAATGCTTGCACTAGATGCATCAATGTCCATAATAAAGGTTTTTAAAAATTTTCTCAGATGAAGTAACCCATTGGATTGCCAACTTGGATTTCACTAAATTAAAGGAATCCTTGCAGCATTTTGCAATGGAAGACATCACATTAGGGTTGATTAGTAAAAGTAAGAATGTTGTTGGCAAAGTTCTTGAAATATTTTTGATAACCTTCATTGTTTTTGGTGTGAGCCGCTATAGGTTGGTATTAATTGTTGTTTGTGGGGATTAAGGCCAGGAGTGGATATGGGGCATGATCAAGGTACACAATTTGAACTTCTTCAAATAAGCTTTTGGAATGACAGGGGTAGCATCATCTTAATGGTATTATGGAATATGAATGGTGCATTTTTAAGGCCAAATGGCATCATAGTGTAATTATGGCGACCATCTTAATATCAAGCTAAATAATTGTGATGACAGTCTGAAAGACAAAACATATAGAAAATTATCCCCGAAGAGGCTCTTACAATGTAATGCGGTTCTTCTAATTCACGTCGGCGGATACGTTTTAAATTTTTTATTTTATTATAATTTGTTAGGCAGAGTAAAAATGAAGACAAAGATGAATCAAACAGCTACGTGACTAAATTTAATCTACAGAACCCTTCGCCAATACGAAAAAAATTTCCGTGAATCGATCAAAATTCAGATCTTATTCCGGTCCACTGTAATCACTGTCCTTCTCATTCCCCCAACGCTNAAATATCCATTCTAAATGAACCATGGATTAATGTACTGTGAAAATATGGTGTA
>JXCR01143211.1:25537-45384 GCA_002079205.1 Phalaenopsis hybrid cultivar | reverse complement strand
AAGTCAACACCTAGAGTTGATCCTAAAGCCAAGTAATCCTATAGGGACTCTTCTTGAATTCTCTTATAATGATCTTACCTACTAAATGCTAGAGGTTAAGATCAATATGTGGATTTTCAAGTTGAGTAAAAAAAAAGTTTTGAATTTCTAATGGTGGGGTACCTCTTCTAATTTTCTAAGACTAGTCAATAGGAAAGTCCTATGGCTAGACCTAGGCTACTAAAGAAATTTCTAGACCTCAACTAAAAGTGAGGTCAACATCTATGTAATTTGATTTGAACTTTGTATTTACTTTGCTTTAGAATTATACTTTNGAGCTCGGCGATTATGTCCAACTAGGCTTTGGATGAGGACAAATTTTGAAGGGATGCTTAGGCAACTCTTGGGAAAACTCTTCCACATCTTTAAAGAGAAGACTTTGGCTGAAAATAGAAGAGGAGGGACTCCAAATTGAAGTGTGAAAAAGTTTAGAGAGTCTAAATTGTAAGTAATTCATTGAGAGATTGTAAGAGTGGAGGGAAAGTGAGAGATTTCTTCATGCTTGCCACTTCGAAGAGGAATTTTGTGTGCTGTAAAGAAAGGAAGAGATTCAGAGGAACTTCGAGGAGTTTTCTTGGGGTGAAATTAGACATAAGTTTATTTACTTCTGTAATTTGTATGACTTTGAATTTATATATGAATTCCGAGTTTTGTTGTGTTTCCCCATGAGATCTGAGTAGTTTTCTATGTCTTTCTCCTTATCTTGAGATTTGTGAAATGGTGATTTGAATTGGTTGAGCCACAAAAATGTTAAGGAAATTTTGATGATATTCACTTCGATCTTAATTTACTTTCAATCTGACCAATTGATTTGTTAAAATATGTTGAGTTTCACTCACTTCGATCTTAATTTACTTTCAATCTGGCCAATTAATTTGTTAAAATATGTTGAGTTTTCCAATTAAATTGAAGATTACATCCAAGATTCAGGGAGGTCAAAGCCCTTAGAAGTTGGGTGCAAATAAATCGGGAAATAAAATTATCGGGCATAGAATTGGAGATTTTAGAGTGACAGACTAAAATTCCAAAGTTGGTCCTATCGTTTAGGTGCTGAAGTGTAGATGTTAGCCCTCAGGCGAGGGGAACGTGGGAGCTCGGAAGTGAGAGCCGGTATCCTCTCAGTCTAGCCGTAGATTCAGTAAACAAGCGTAGGCGTCAATGTTCTTTATGCCTGGACCAAAGGGTAAAGAATAGGTATGCTCCTATTTGGCACAATTCAAATGTTCTTTATGCCTGGACCAAAGGGTAAAGAATATCGCAGATTCAGTAAACAAGTGTAGGATTAGTCAATGTTTTTTATGCCTGGACCAAAGGGTAAAGAATAGTCAGTAAACAAGCGTAGGATTAGTCAATGTTCTTTATGTCAGGACCAAAGGGTAAAGAATAGGTGCCTATTTGGCACAATATAATTTGAACCAATTCACTTTATCCATTCACTATAATTTCTTGACAGGGAGAAACTATTGGCACAATATAAATTGAACTAATTCATTTTATCCATTCACTATAATTTCTTGACAATAATATAAATTGAACTAATTCATTTTATCCATTCACTATAATTTCTTGACAAAGAGAAGGATGCTTTCTTATATATCATTTGGCACAATATAATTTGAACTGATTCACTTTATCCATTCACTATAATTTCTTGACAAGGTGTAGGATTAGTCAATGTTCTTTATGCTTGGACCAAAGGGTAAAGAATATGGCACAATAAATGTTCTTTATGCCTAGACAAAAGGGGGCACAATAAGTTCTTTATGCCTGGACCAAAGGGTAAAGAATATGTATGCTCCTATTTGGCACAATATAAATTCTTTATGCCTGGACCAAAGGGTAAAGAATAGGTATGCTCCTATTTGGCACAATATAATTTTAACCTATGCCTGGACCAAAGGGTAAAGAATAGGTATGCTCCTATTTGACACAATATAATTTGAACTGACCTGGACCAAAGGGTAAAGAATATGTATGCTCCTATTTGGCACAATATAAATTGAACTAATTTAAAGGGTAAAGAATAGGTATGCTCCTATTTGGCACAATACAATTTGAACTGATTCACTTTATTCGCCTAGCTGCAGAATCAGTAACCAAGCATAGGATTGTTCAATGTTTGTTATGCCTGGACCGATGCAGATTCAGTAAACAAGCGTAGGATTAATCAATGTTCTTTATGCCTGGACCAAAGGGTAACACGCAGATTCAGTAAACAAGTGTAGGATTAGTCAATGTTTTTTATGCCTGGACCAAAGGGTAAAGAATAGTCAGTAAACAAGCGTAGGATTAGTCAATGTTCTTTATGTCAGGACCAAAGGGTAAAGAATAGGTGCCTATTTGGCACAATATAATTTGAACCAATTCACTTTATCCATTCACTATAATTTCTTGACAGGGAGAAACTATTGGCACAATATAAATTGAACTAATTCATTTTATCCATTCACTATAATTTCTTGACAATAATATAAATTGAACTAATTCATTTTATCCATTCACTATAATTTCTTGACAAAGAGAAGGATGCTTTCTTATATATCATTTGGCACAATATAATTTGAACTGATTCACTTTATCCATTCACTATAATTTCTTGACAAGGTGTAGGATTAGTCAATGTTCTTTATGCTTGGACCAAAGGGTAAAGAATATGGCACAATATAATTTGAACTAATTCATTTTATCCATTCACTATAATTTCTTGACAAGGAGAAATATGCTTTCTTATATATTGAATATCACATTAAAAACCTCATTAGTATAATTAGTTATTTAAGGGTTATTAAGAAAATTACATATTTATTTCAATTTCCTATTATTAACAGATAAACAAATTGAATTTCGTTGTTGCGATTAAAGTATTGTTTTTCTAAAGTATTAGTTTGTAGGTCTATTATTACTCCCTTTGGGATCGATATCTAGGACTCCATTAAAGCTTTGTATTACTTGAGCGATACTTATACTTGCGTTGATAAGTGTGACTTTACAATTATTGAATATTTTATACATACACCTTTATCAAATCTATAACTGTTATTAAGTTTTGATACAGTTGCTGAGGAATTAAATCTTTTAGCAGCAGTATTAATTACTTATATTTTTAAGCATATATAAAGTCGCGGTCAAGTACTTAATAATCAAATTTAAGGTTTCTGAATCTCTATTCATTTCAAGAAGAATTGTAATCAGTCACATCAAGAGTTTTTAGAATGGAAAAGAATTTCATGAAAATTGGGCTTAAATCATGGGCCAACTGAGTTTGTATTTGGTTTAAATTGGTCACATGGAAGGTGAATTTATGTTTAGGATTGAAATTGGGGGAAATTGGGACCATGTTGATGTACATTTTAGGTGGATTTGGGGAGATTGAGCCTTTTAAGAGCAATTTGGGGGTTTTGGAGAAAGATGGTCAAATTGGGTTATGTGGTAGTTAAGAAAAATGAAATTAGGAATATTTGAAAGGTTTCAGGAATTTTTGGGATTTTTTGTAATTTTTGTAATTTTTGGCTAAGGAGGGGTATTTTGGTAATTTGGCAATTTTTGGTGATTTTGGGTAATTTGGGTATTTTCAAAAGGTTTGAAATGACTTTTGAATAAATTTGGGTATTTTGGGTAAATTTGGGAATTTTGGCCAAATTTTGGGTTTCAAGGGTACCTAGGTAATTTGAGGGAGTTTAGGGGCAAAATGCCAAGTTGGATATCTTTGGTAGAATTGGGGTGCCAACCACCATAAATGAGCTATGGACCAATGGAATCCCCATTTGGATCTTCTATGTACTAGCCTTAGCTAAAACCTAACCTAGGACCAGTGGGTTCAGGGGACCATCTACATGAGTCTCCCAAAGGATTAAGGGTTCAAAGTCAAGAAATTTTGGGTGTGAGTGATAATGAGTGAGGTGATTGTAGTGAGTGCCTTAGCTCTAGAACAACACCCAGAGTCAACTTCAGGTCAAACAGTTCTGTGGGAACTCTCCTTGAGGTCCCTCATAATGACCCCACCTACTAAGTTTTAGAGGTTAGGACCAATATGTAGAGCTTCAAGTTAAGTAAAGAGAAGTTTGGAATTTCTAATGATGAGGGTTCCTTTTCTAATTTCTAGGAATAGTCAATGGGAAAGACCTATAGCTAGACCTTAGGCTACTAAAGAGGAAAACTAGACCTCAACCAAAAGTGAGGTCAACAAGCTTGTACAATCTTTGTCTGGTAAATTTTCAAGTGTTATTGTGCTTCAAGTCGTTTTCCCTCAAGACTCTCCAATTCTTTAAGTCTGAATTTTGCACTTTCTTTCGTTGTGAGTTGGTTGGCAATGGCGACTCTGAGAGATTGCGTTTGAATTTATAACGGGAGTACGACCTCGGACCCGTACACGAGCATGTAGGGTGTACACTAAGTGAGGGTCCTGAACGTCATCCAGTAGGCCCATAAGGCTTCAACAGTTTGTTGTGTCATTCTTTTTTATCTTCGTCCAGTGTTTTCTTTAAAATCCGTATCAATGTCTTGTTGAAGGCTTCAGCCAAGCCATTTGCTCTGAGATAGTAAATTGTAGAGTATCTCCAATCTATCCTGTGTCTTTTGACGAAATTATTGATTATTGTGCTTTTAAAAGCTGTTCCTTTGTTGGAAATTATTCTTTGTGGTACTCTGAAATGGTAGACGATTTAGCTTTTGAAGAATTGAAGGGCGTGTTGTGTCATAACCTCTCGTAACTGTACCGCCTCTACCCATTTGGAGAAATAGTCTATAGCAACAAGTATAAATCTATGTCCTTTGGAGGATGGAGGGTCTATGGGACCTATTATGTCTGTTCCCCAACACTTAAACTGCCACGAGGCAACAGTTGGGTGCAGCACAATCGGAGGTTGGTGTAAGACCACCCTATGCACTTGACATTGGTGACATCTTATAGCTGTATCCATGGAGTCGGACATCATTGCTGACCAATAATATCTGAGTCTTTTAATCTTCATCTTCATCTTTGGCTCTGACTGGTGAGCACCACACAATCTGACATGTACTTCTTTGACAATATTTCGTGCATCGCCTTTGCTTAAACATCGCAGCCACATCTGGTCAAACAATCTCCTGTATAGGACGTCACCTACTAAAGCATAAGACAATCATTTTTGTAATGTGATGTGCCTCAGACTTGCCCTCTGACAGCTTTTTAGTATGCAAATATTTTATTAATGTCTTACGCCAATCTTCATTGATATCAGCACTGCATTTATTGCTTCTTGTTTTCCCAGCTTGTGTAAAGTTTTGAGGTCGATTCAAGATAAAATTTATCTTCCTTGTACTGTGATTTCAATGGAATCTTCTGAGGGACACGCTAGCTCCTTAGAAAGTTTTGTTAGAGCATCGACATGGGCATTATCTCCCCTAGAAATCAGGTAGAAAGTCAAATTGAGGATCTGCTCCAGCAGCTTCATCATGTACTGATGATATTCTGCTAGCCGTGGTTTCAAAATTTTGTATTATCCGACAACTTGCTGGATGACGAGCTGAGAGTCGTCATAGATGGTGATGTTTCTTATATCCATTGAGATTGCCAATTCCAATCTAGTGATTAAAGCTTCATATTCTGCTTCATTGTTGGTGCACGACTCTATCAGGTGGTATGAGAACCTCAACATACCCTTATTTAGCTGATAAAGATCAAACTGATCCCTGCTTTTCCTGGTATAACTATGTCTGATCCTTTGTCTTTTCTGGCTGACGAAGCTCTGTCAAAGTACATTTCCCAGCATTGCGTGCCAGAGAACTTCATTTGTAGTATTTGCTCGTCTGGTGACTCGTCGTTGAGAGGGAACCCAGCTGGCAGTGGGTGTGCAGTGAGAAAGTCTGCTAAAATCTGTCTCTTGATAGCATGGAGGGGAGCAAAAGTTATATCAAATTGCAATAAGATCATTGACCATCTTGCTAGACGTCCGAAGAGTATTGGTCGTGTCATCAAATATTGCAACGGATTAACTTTTTAAATTAGGGTGATCTTATGAAAATGCATGTAATTTCTAAGTTTTTGAGCGGCAAAAATCAGAGCTAGACAATGCTTTTCAATGGGTGGGTACCTTATCTCCATCGGTATTAGGCGGCCACTCAAGTAGTAGAGTATGTTTTCCTTACCCTCATCATTGACTTGGGCTAAGAGGGCTCCTAGAGAGTCGTCTAAGGCTGCGATATAAAGTATCAATGATTTCCCTGGGATAAGGGTTGACTTGATAGGAGGTATCATTAAACAATGTTTAACGTCCTCAAATGTCTGCTGGCATTTCTCTTCCCAAACAAATTTGACATCTTTTTTAATTAATGCTGAGAAGCCTACCTGAGAGATTAGAAATAAAGCGT
Organism: Phalaenopsis hybrid cultivar; assembly: GCA_002079205.1. NCBI lineage: Eukaryota > Viridiplantae > Streptophyta > Magnoliopsida > Asparagales > Orchidaceae > Phalaenopsis > Phalaenopsis hybrid cultivar. Next base: position 38,997 of record JXCR01143211.1, on the reverse strand, counting down.
CTCAGATATGCCAACTTCCCTTGGAAGGAACGTAGTTGTTTCAAGATTTTAGGAGGAGGCATTTTCAAGATAGCTTTAATCTTATCTGGGTTGATCTCAATTCCCCAATGACGGACAACGAATCCTAGAAACTTCCCATAGGTAACGCCAAAGGTGCACTTTAAGGGATTCATTTTAAGGTCATATCGTCGTAATCGTTCAAACACGATCCTCAAATCGTATAAATGGTATATTTTTTGTTTACTTTTGACGAACAAATCATCCACGTAGCATTCCACTTGATTGTGGATGAGGTCGTCAAAAATCTTTGTCCTTTCATGTTGGTATGTTGCTCCAGCGTTCTTTAGGCCGAACGACATCACAACAAAAAATTCCAATCGGTGTTCTGAATGTTGTAAGTGCTGCATCCTCAAGAGCTATCTTGATTTGGTTGTATCCCGACGATCCGTCCATGAAGGATAAAATTTTGAGTGTTGAAGCGATATCCACCATCATTTGTGGTATTGGTAGTGGAAACTCGTCTTTTAAACATGCCTTGTTCAATTCCTTGAAGTCTACACAAACACGGATTTATCCATTTTTCTTCTTGACTGGAACAATATTAGTTAACCATGTGGGGTATTGCTCTTCTTTTACAAAGTTAGCGTCTATTAATTTTTACACCTCGGTGATGACTTATTACTTTATTTCGAGGCGCATTCTTCTGGAAGCTTATTTTACTAAGGTTATATTCTTGTCCACCCCGAGTTTATGTACTGCAACCTCTGCTGATAGTCTTGACATTTCATCATAGCTCCATGCAAAGCAATCTCTGAATTCTGCTAAAGTTTGGTCAATTGTAATGATTCTTCATTGTTGAGTAGAGAACTTATAAATGTAGGTCAGGGTTGCTCATCAGTTCCGAGGTTGATTTTCGTTAATTCATCAACAGTTGATTTAGTTTCCTTCTCAAATTCTGGCGAAGCATCTTCTATTAGCTGATCAATAGAGTCATCCTCTATATCAAGGTAATCCTCTTCCGATTCACTAGTAACAAACATACAAAATTCTAAATCATCAAGTTGTCCGACTGTACCAAATCTGAGACCCTCTTTTGAGTTGGGAGTTCAACTTTTAATATTCCATAATTTTTCAAAAAGTTGAAATTTATTTGTTTGGCATTTGTTTTGGCAAGTGTCCCTATTGAATTAACTTTTGTACACAAGGCAAAAAGTAACCAAAAGAAAATTTCATTAACTCATTAGGATCATCATCCAAGTTTATATGATTTTCAAGATCAGTAGAGGTAGAAGCACAATAAAACTTGGCTTTGAACCAGCGCTAGGACTTCCTTGACCTCTAAACTCTCGACCGTTTGAGGGAGAATCAGAGTAAGGGTCATAGCATTCACATAGTGGTTTATCTGATCATACATTGTCTCATATTCGATAATCTCTAAATCTTCTAAGGATATCTCGTATTGAGGTTCCTTATGTTTTGTCATCATTATTTCATCTTTGGAACTTTCTTCATCACAACTGTTGATGGTTAGCTTACTCCATTCAACAATTAAGTTGATTCTTCCACGCCCACGTCCCCGACCTCGATCTCGGGTGCGCGACCTAAATGAACCTCCACCAACTTTTTGCAAAAGAGTGGTGAAAGATTGCTGAAGCAGAGTTGAATGGCCTTCTCTTTGTGAATTTTCTGAATCTTCACTTTTAATTATTGCAATTTCATGAGAGAAGACAATTTTCTGCAAAGTCACGTAGTAGGCAGCATCTTCATGAATACCAACTTCATGAACTGAAAACGGCTGTAAATCTCCCTTGATGCAATAATCTTGTCCTTCTTTGTAGTACTTAATGCACTGGTGTAGAGACGATTGAACCATGTTGTGTTCGTGAATCCACAGTCGACCCAGTAGAGCGTTGAAAGAGGTTTTGACGTCGATGATATGAAATTTAGCAATTTTGCTAGTTCTCCAACCGTCATAAGCAATGTAATCGATCCCAGGGCTCTCTCTTCCTTTTGGTTGAATCCTCTTAGCATCATTTTATTGGTCGTAAGCTATTGAGCTTCAATGTATAAATAGCCCAATGTCCATATGCTCATCATGTTGAGTGATGCTCTAGAATCTACTGAAACTCTGGACAACACAAATCTTTCGATGTTAATGGATATGTAAAGTGGTATGTTGTGGTCGGCGGTACCAAACAACAAATCTTCATCTGTAAAGGTTACCTCAGGTTGTTCTTTCAACCAAAAAACTTCATCTTAGGATGTGCTGACCAACTGAGCTAGGCAAATCTCTGGGTCAATGACCGTGAATTTATACATGCTTAAAAATATAAGTATTTAATACTGTTGCTAAAAGATTTAATTCCTCAGCAACTGTACCAAAACCTCATAACAATTATAAATTCGATAAAGATGAATGAATAAAATATTCAACAATTGTAAAGTCACACTTATCAACGCAAGTATACGTATCACTCAAGTAATATAGGGCTCTAATAGAGTCGCCAAAAACTTGATAACAGTTATAGATTTGATAAAGATGTGTATAAAATATTCAATAATTGTGCAAAGTCACACTTATCAACGCAAGTAATGTATCGCTCAAGTAATATAGGGCTCTAATGGAGTCTTAGATATCGATCCCACAGGGAGTAATATTAGAACTATGAACTAAGATATTAGAGAAAGCAATACTCAATCGCAACAATAGAATTCAATTTGTTTATTTGTCACTAATATGCAATTAAAATAAATATGTAATTTTAATAACTCTTAAACAAGTCATTGTACTAATGAGATTTTTAATGTGATATTTAATATATAAGAAAAAATCATTCTCCATGTCAAAAAATTATACTGAATGGATAACATGAATCAGTTCAATTTGTATTGTGCTAAATAGAGCATGCATATTCTTTACCCTTTGGTCCAAGCATAAAGAAAATTGACTAATGCTATGCTTTTTTACTGAATCTGCAGCTAGGCTGGGAGGATACTGGCTCTCACTTTGAAAGCTCCCACGTTCCCCTCGCCCGAGGGCTAACATCTACACTTCAGCACCCAAACGATAGGAACGAATTGGAGATTTTAGTCTGTCACTCTAAAATCTTCAATTCTACGCTCGATAACCAAGGGCTTTGACCTCCCTGAATCTTGGATGTAATCCTTACTTTAGTTGTAAAACTCAACAAATTTTAACAAATCAATTGGTCAGATTAAAAGTAAATTAAGATCGAAGTGAAAAGATCATCAGAATTTCTTTAACATTTTCATGGCTCAACCAATTCAGATCATCATTTCACAAATCTCAAGACAAGGAGAAAGATAGACAAAACTACTTAGATCTCATGGGGAAAGCACAACAAAACTCAGAATTCATATATAAAATCAAAGTCATACAAATTACAACAATAAATAAACTTATCTTTAATTTCTTCCCAAGAAAAATCCTTGAAGTTCCTCTGAATTATCTCTAAGTTCTCCCCAAGAACACTCCTCGAAGTTCCTCTAAATCTCTTTCTTTCTTTACAGTATCTCTAATTTCTCCCCAAGCAAACTCCTTGAAGTTCCTCTAAATCTCTTCCTTTCTTTACAGCACATTCTAAATTTCTCCCCAAGAACACTCCTTGAAGTTCCTCTGAATCTCTTCATTTCTTTACATCGCACGATTTCTCTCCAAGAAAACTCCTCGAAGTTCCTCTGAATCTCTTCCTTTCCTTACAACACACATTTCCTCTTCAAAGCAGCAAGGAGGAAGAAATCTCTCACTTTCCCTCCACTCTTACAATCTCTTTCTCCCCAAGAACTCTCCTCGAAGTTCCTCTGAATCTCTTCCTTTCTTTACAGCACACAGAATTTATTCCTCCACAAGCAAACTCCTCGAAGTTCCTCTGAATCTCTTTCTTTCTTTACAACACACAAAATTCTAATTTCTCCCCAAGAACACTCCTTGAAGTTCCTCTGAATCTCTTCCTTTCTTTACAACACAAGCAATTCCCTTCGAAACGAGCAAGGAGGAAGAAATCTCTCACTTTCCCTCCACTCTTACAATTTCTCGAAGAATTCCTCATAATATTGCTCCTCGAAGTTCCTCTGAATCTCTTTCTTTCTTTACAGCACACAGAATTCTTCTTCGAAGTGGAAGGAGGAAGAAATCTCTCACTTTCCCTCCACTCTTACAATCTCTTGAAGAATTCCTCACAATTGTTACACTCTACGGAAAGAAATCTCTCACTTTCCCTCCACTCTTACAATCTATTTCTCTCCAAGAAAACTCCTCGAAGTTCCTCTGAATCTCTTCCTTTCCTTACAACACACATTTCCTCTTCAAAGCAGCAAGGAGGAAGAAATCTCTCACTTTCCCTCCACTCTTACAATCTCTTTCTCCCCAAGAACTCTCCTCGAAGTTCCTCTGAATCTCTTCCTTTCTTTACAGCACACAGAATTTATTCCTCCACAAGCAAACTCCTCGAAGTTCCTCTGAATCTCTTTCTTTCTTTACAACACACAAAATTCTAATTTCTCCCCAAGAACACTCCTTGAAGTTCCTCTGAATCTCTTCCTTTCTTTACAACACAAGCAATTCCCTTCGAAGCGGCAAGGAGGAAGAAATCTCTCACTTTCCCTCCACTCTTACAATCTCTCAAAGACTTTCTCACAATTTAGACTCTCTACACTTTTTCCACACTTCAATTTTGAGCCTCTTCTCTTTTGTTTTCGGCCAAAGTCTTTTCTTTAAAGATGTGGATGAGTTTTTCCGAAAGTTGCCTAAGCACCCCTCTAAAATTCGTCCTCATCCAATGCTTTATTGGACATAACCGCCGAGCTCGCCGTCGGCGGCCTCGAGGGCGCCGTCGACGAGCCTTCTAAGTGAATTAATTCTAGAGTCTCGAGAAAAGTCCGCCGTCGGCGCTGTTGGGCTCGCTGTCGGTGACCTTGTTCAAATCTTCACATTTTGGTCATTTTCGCTCCAAATTCACTCCTTTTTGCATCTTTTTGCTCCAATGACCCTAATTCATCATTCAGCAACAAAATATCAAAAATACCTTTCTTTAAAGTGCAATATCATAAAAAATAGTATAAAATATGTATGAAAATCTCAACATATTTTCCTTTGATCAAAATCCCTCAAACTTAACTATTATTTGTCCTCAAGTAATTTTAGTATTATATAAAAGTTATGATCTATTGTAGTAAAGTTTTAAGTCAAAAATACTATAAATTTGATTTAGATAAATACCATAGTGAGATTTTCAGAAAAAATTCAAGTAAATAAATTAACTTTGTAGCTACAAGATTATCTAGTCATCAAGTTTAAGAGTTCTAGTCTTCTATTCATTTCAAGAATGACTATATGTTGCAATATTAAGTCACTTAGAATATTCAAATGATAGGAACTTCATGAGAACACTACTAGTAAAAGTTCTATTTCATAAATATAAGTTCAGAAATTAATTAGGTTTTCCCTTTAGGTAGGTCCAGTGAAGCCAATTTTTGATTAGGCATATCCTCAAGCTTCTCCTCACCTACATATTTTTTTCTTTCTTCTTTTGTTTTACTTTTTCATTTGGATTTAGGCATATCCTCAAGCTTCTCCTCACTTTCATTTTTCTTTCTTTTTTTTTTTCATTTGGATTGTTCCTATATATTTTTCTTTTCTTTTCAGGGATTATTGTCAATCCTTTCTTTTTCCTTTTTCAACTGAGGATTACTATATCTATATAGCCTTTAATGATTTTGAACATCACCTTTCTTTCCCTAAATTTGAAACTCAAAGCATTCCCTTACCTTATAAATATTTCATAGCTTTTACATCATTGAGCCCCAATTTTTTCTTCTCAAATGAATTTCTAGATTCTTAATATTTCAAAATATAGTTTCCTTTACTTTAAATAGTTAACTATAATCTTATTCTCTTATACTAAATATCTTAAGTTACAAAATTAATTTTCATTATAAAAATAATTCCTTAAATTTGCCATAATATTTAAATAGCTATAAAATATAATTACAAGAATTAAATTCACTACATAAAATCATATAAATAATTTTTTAAAATAATTAAATAGAGGACATTTAATAGTTAATCTTTTTCTTCCCTCTCCCAAACTTAAATTTTTCAATATAAATAATACAGGTGGAAAGAAAAAATCTAAATATAAATCATACCTTAGTATTTTAGGCATTTACATCATTTTGAAATTTTTGCAGTCCTTTAAAATTTCTACTTCACCTAGTCTGTAACATTAAGAGCTTTCTATACATATAAATCATTAGAGAAATTGCTGGGTAATGAAATTTTGAAATAAGTACAAAATTAAAATATTAAAGACGCACAATATTCCCTAACACAACCACAATACTAAATAAAATAATTATAATTAAAAAGAAAAAATAATTACATTACAATTCACAAAGTACTAACAACATCCATTATACTACACATGCAAACTTTAACTACTACAAAACTTTATAAAAAAAACTAAAAATCATCCAACTACAACATAACAATAAAAATGAAAGTACAAATACACACAAACATCCATATCAATTACAAAAGATCACAAAAATAAAAGTACAAGTACAAGTACACCAATTACTATCAGATATCAAAATCCCAGACTACGTCTTCGTCTCCTTGATCAGCAGGTGGATTGGGCTGATACTGAGTATATCAAGAGCACTCAGAAAAAGTAAAATTAGGCTCACCTTTGTAATGTCGGGCCTGAGCTTCGTAATAAGCTATCTCAAAGCTCGAATGCCTCTGAAGGTACTCACTATCATAATCATATCTACATTTTAAACCTCCAATCCTTTCATTTATTAACTCTATACTATTTCTCTTCAAGGTCAACTCATTCATTAAGTCAGTTAGGGTAGGGGGCAGGTGGAAGGTCATAACTTGTAGAGGGGACATCTCTACTAGTAGAAGGTTCTTGACTTCTACTCATGGAAGGTCATAACTTGTAGAGGGGACATCTCTACTAGTAGAAGGTTCTTGACTCCTACTTCGAGTTCTCCATTTCTCATGGAGAAGGTCATAACTTGTAGAGGGGACATCTCTACTAGTAGAAGGTTCTTGACTTCTACTCCCATTGGTCATAACTTGTAGAGGGGACATCTCTACTAGTAGAAGGTTCTTGACTCCTACTCCCAGTTATCAATTTTTCATGGGATTCATAAGTTTTCAAATTAGCTTTACTAACGGGTTTCATAGGGTAAACCCATTCCTCATCATCTCCAGCTTCCGCTCCAAAAAGTTAGCAAAGTGCATAAATAAACTCCAAAAAGTTGGCAAAGTGCATAAATAAGGTCAGGATATCCTAGACCTCCACTTGTTTCACTCATAGAAAGTTGGCAAAGTGCATAAATAAGACCAGGATGTCCTAGACCTCCACTTGTTTCACTCCTTGCCGTAGTCAATATATTCTTAAAAATGATTCTCCCCACATTTATATTTCTATTATTCTGAATACAAAAATTTAGAATAGCACTATCTATTATTACCTCACTATGGTGATAGGTCGGTAACAGAGTAGAGGAAATCAAATAGTGCCACACCTTAGAGGTGGCATTCAACATGGAAGCAGAAAAATTTACATGTTCTCGTTGCTTAATCTTCCACGTTCCTTTCCCATCAGTGAGAAAGTTGATCACATAATTCAGGGGGCCTTCCATAGTACTAAATGATTCATAATGGTAGCTATAAGAGTCTGGGACTTCGTAAAAGGTGTTAATGCGGGCGACATTAAATTCAACAGGAAATCCCCGCACTTGAACGATTCCGTCGTCAGAATAGAATACGTTGGCATAGAATTATTTTACAATATTAGCAACAGATTTATTGATGGTGTAACACAAGTTTTCCCACCTCCGCTCGGTAATAACTCGTTCAATTTATCCACATGGACTCTCAAAAACTCAATCTTGTATACACTTCAAACACTGAAGTAAATCTCGATTGAGCCTTAGCATTGACGAAGTGAGACTCTTCAAACTCAAGTCGTCTCTTTTGTCGTGGAACCATTTCAATCTAATCACAATTATAGAAAAATTCCAAAATATACTTTAAATATGCAAATAATGGCTTCCAAAAGTAATTCTAAGAGTTCAACACTAAGTTCCGTGAATTTTTTCCAATATTTTCTTCACATTCTCAAATTTTTTAGATCTCCTGAATGTGGAAGAAATTCTGGTGAAAATCAAATATTTTTAACTTGGAGTGAAGCTCTTACCTAGAGATGATCAAATCTGGTGTCTAAATGCCTTAAAATTGTCTCCCAATCAAAGATCTCTCAAGCCCTAGGTCAAAAATTGCATTTTTCAGAGGAAGGGGATGGTGAATAGTGGTGGTTGACTAATCAAAATCGCGATTAAAGGTGTTTTTTTGGGATCTCGTCGTCGGCGGGGTATTCGGCGCCATCAGCAGGGTATTCGGCGCCGTCGGCGCGCTCTATTGAAATTATATCTTAAGTCATGGGAAAAGTCCATCGTTGGCGGCGTCGAGGGTGCCGTCGACGGTCTCTATTGATTTGGTTCAATTTGCAGATTTTTATGATTTCGATCAATTTCAAGCCTCAACGACATCCTTTCAATCATTATAGACATAATTTTAGATGTACTTATCACAATTAAACTTTCACAACACAAAACATCACATTTATATATAAATTCCAAGGATTACAATTTACGTTACATAACACACCTAAGTTTGGTATTTTCTCAACCTCAATACATTAATTCAACATTGCAATCCAAGCCACAACACTCAAAACGCTAAAAACAAAACATCCTATGCTTAGTCTCAACTATACAGAGATCTAAAAGCATAATTCTAAAGCAAAGTAAATGCAAAGTTCAAATCAAATTACACATACTGACAGATAGGTAGTAATATAAATCAACTATTCTTCAGATTCAGTATTAGATTCTCCTTTGAGATCACCCATTGATTGCACATGAATGAAGAGGTTATAGATGGGTCGGTATGGAAATTCTTCAATCGAATCATCTTCTATCAATTTCATCCTCCTCATCAGCTGTATTAAACTATCTTCTATATGTCCAAAGTGAGAAAAATATTACCTCCAGTCAAGATGATCAAAGAAATCAGAGATATTATTAATTGCATTCATGACATTTTGTACCTCCTTCACCAATTTCTTAATTCTGCGCAAGATGAGCAGAGTCTTGTCAAGAACTAAGGGTTGAATCGGTAGTGAATTCTAAGACGCTTGATCTACCATAATAGTTATGTCATTTTCATCTTCAAAAGTTGGAAATCTCTTAGTTGAGTCCAAAGGCTTCCAAGGTAGAAGTACCTTTTCACAATTTTTGTAGGATACTTGAAACTGAGTGCAAAGTGAGAAAATTATGGAAGGGTGTCCAAGCCCATAAGTTGATCCATGAATGATCAGGCCCAAAACTGACTTCACAATTATTGATCTAATATCAATCGGCAGTCGCATTTGGATGCATTAAGTCAGAATAACACTTTCTTTAGAAACTATACCGATCTTCATTGTCTGTAACAATTTCACAGAAATAAAGAAGTGCCAGTGTTTCCAAACGGGATTTAGGAGTGTCGCAGGAAAACTAACATACCCGTTTTCTCTCATTTCTCAGTCTTCAGTTTCGTCCGTTAAATATTGGTAAATCTCATTCATCTAGTTTCTTGTCGGGAAGAATTTGGAATAATGGAAGACGGGAAAGTTCTCAATCATGTATAATTTATTGATCCATGCAAGAGTCAAAATTATCCATCTACCTCGCACATAAATGACTTTCTGGTTGATTCCATGCAAATTTGCATAAAATTCCTTTACCACAGGAACAACCACGGCGGCGGTAGTATAGCACAGCACTTCCCAACTTCGCCTCACTATCATCTCTTCAATTGTCATGGAGGGATTGTTTAATCCACGATTTACAAATCCTCGTTCTTTGATCAATCTTTTCTTCATCAGTACCTTGTTGAAGATTCGTTGCGCTTCCGCACTATTAAACTTTCTCCAATTGAACACTCACATTTTAGGATTATCAGGGGAATTGGACGTCATATGAATGAATTTGGTGGAGTTTCACTTCATTTTTGGGGAAAATAGAAACTTCAGAATTGAATTTAAGAGTTTAAAAGGGGTGATTCCCGCCTAAAAACTGCCAAAAACCGTCATTCAAAGTCCAGAAACCGCCATCTCGCAGGTCTCGCCGTCAGCGGGGTCAAGGGCGTCGTCGGTGAGCCTTCTGTAATTAATTTCCTGAACTTTTGGGAAAATCCCATCGTTGGCGCCCAAGGCAAAAATTGCACAGTTTCGCTCTGGTCCTGTCGGCACTATTTTTGGTGTGGGGTTTGCCCATAAGAAGCTGTCGGTCATCGAAATTGAAATCCCATTGCCCGCTTCGGAAGGATGTTTTAAAATTTTTTATTTGAAAAAGATGAAGTCAAACTGACCCCATAATTTTCATAGTTTAAATGAAAGAGCACTTTATCTCAAATCATGTATCTATCCCGGGTCATCGGAATTGAAATCCCGTTGCCCGCTTCGGAAGGACATTTTAAAAAAAAAATTTAATTTTGAAGATGAAGTCAAACTGACCCCATAATTTTCATAGTTTAAATAAAAGAGCGCTTTACCTCAAATCAAGAAGCTGTCGGTCATCGGAATTGAAATCCCGTTGCCCGCTTCGGAAGGACGTTGAAAAAAGAATTGAAATCCCGTTGCCCGCTTCGGAAGGACATTAAAAAAAATTTTAATTTTGAAAAAAAATGAAGTCAAACTGACCCCATAATTTTCATAGTTTAGATGAAAGAGTGTTTTACCTCAAATCATGGAAGTCAAACTGACCCCATAATTTTCATAGTTTAGATGAAAGAGCACTTTATCTCAAATCCAAGTCAAACTGACCCCATAATTTTCATAGTTTAAATGAAAGAGCGCTTTACCTCAAATCTTGTATCCTCAAACTGACCCCATAATTATCATAGTTTAGATGAAAGAGCACTTTATCTCAAATCATGTATCTAAAAGGATGAACACAAGAATTGAGGGTGAGGCTTGATCAAATAAACTAGAGAAAGTTATGACATAGGATGAACACAAGAATTGAGGGTGAGGCTCGATCAAATAAACTAGAGAAAATTATGACATCAGAATGAACACAAGAATTGAGGGTGAGGCTCGATCAAATAAACTAAAGAAAGTTATGACATCCATTTTGAACACAAGAATTGAGGGTGAGGCTCGATCAAATAAACTAAAGAAAGTTATGACATCCGCAACACAAGAATTGAGGGTGAGGCTCGATCAAATAAACTAAAGAAAGTTATGACATCCGTTTTAAAAGTTTAAATGAAAGAGCGCTTTACCTCAAATCCTGTATCTATCCCGAAGGATGAACCCAAGAATTGAGGGTGAGGCTCGATCAAATAAACTAAAGAAAGTTATGACATCCGTTTTGGTCTGACAAGAATTGAGAGTGAGGCTCGATCAAATAAACTAAAGAAAGTTATGACATCCGTTTGGTCCCAAGAATTGAGGGTGAGGCTTGATCAAATAAACTAAAGAAAGTTATGACATCCGTTTGGTCTGTGTGAGGGTGAGGCTCGATCAAATAAACTAGAGAAAGTTATGACATCCGTTTTNGTAGGTTACCTCCTCCGAGGGATTCCCGATCTTCCAATAGAGACGTATTAATTTAGTTGAAATTGTATTTTTGGTGATTTTTGTGAATAAATTTTGAGTTGTCTTATTATTTTGAAACGTTGTGGGGGTGATTTATTCAATTTTATATTTTCTATGCAGGTATGTAAATACAAGCATAAAGAAAAGTGCATTAGGAAAGTACAAGAAAGACTGTAAAATGTTGTAAACTGTAAAAGTCTACATGGCGATTCTTCTTATTCCACTGCCTGAAACTCAAAATGCATGTCAGGGCATTTATGTATATAGAGCTAGAAAAGTAAAGTTTTGGAAACCTTCCTAACTCTATGTTGTGTATTGGGGTCCTTAAATTTTAAAGATAATATTATTAAGCAAAACATATTAAGTTTAATAGATCCCTAAGGTATTCATCAGTTTAAGAGTAGGGAGCAGGTCCATGCAACCTTCTTTATATCTGGTAAAAGACCTTTGATCATGTTGCTTAATAATTCATCCTGAATATCATGAACATTGATGTCTTGATTATTCCCAAGAATAAGGTAATCATAAAATTATGTGGGTGAAGACCCTAAAGGGGCAAATTAGTGTTACTAAGAACACTTGGCCAAATTTGTAGTCATAACTGGACTTGTGGTGTTTTAAAAGAGTTTGATTATGTTGATTTTTCTAATCCTCTTTTAACAAGTGGATTTCAACTTAAGTTCACCACTAAGTCCTTAAGACCTAAGTGAATGTATTAAGTGTGTGTATTAATTTTGAAAAGATTTAAAACTTTAAGTAATCATTATCAAGATTATTTTGATATTATTTTTTATTATAAAATAAGGGTGTGAAATCATTGATTTCCAAAATTATACCCCTAAATTCAAAAGTGATTTTATGCTAATGAAGTTTCCAAAATTTTGACAATTTAATTTAATAAGGGTGTGAAATCATTTTGATTAAGCCTAAATATTCATTAAGACCAAAATATCTAAAATTACAATTTTGCCTCTAAGGGTCCAAACTTTCATAATTTGTCAAATTTAAGTCAAATGACTTTGGGTTTTTTTTGTAACCCTACTGATAGGTCAATTAAGATATCAGAGGAGAAAATGTGAATTTTCACAATTTAATTTAATTCATATAATTATTTTCATGCAAAAATGTGCATCTTCAAAGAAAATTTTAAAAGATGATCAAGACAACTCCGAATCACTTGAAATTTTTATATGAGCTAGCCCTGGACCAGAAAGTCATTTGGCCAAAATTTCATAATTTTTTATATTTTTTGTGATTTATTAAAATTAATTGAAGTTTTGGGGACTTTAATAAAAATAGAATATTTTATATGTTGAAAATATGCTTTATATGTTTGGAAAATCTCTCTGAGGTCAGAGAACCTAGAGAAATTTATTTTGTATTTTTCTATTTTTTGTTTGATTTTTTAGAATTATTTAGGTGAAAATTCTATTTTTTTTAAACCCTAAAAATCATTTTAAGGTTTAAAAATAAATATCTTTATATTTAGACCTTAGAAAAATATTCCAATGATTTCTAAGTGTTTAGGAAATAATTTTAGAACATTTCCATGAGTTTAATATTTTATGATTTTTTTAATTATTTTTTAATTATTAAAAATAATTAAAAAATTAAGTTTTTATTTTAAATATATATTTACTTTTATTAAATTCCCCTAATATCAGAGAACTCAAAAAACTAAGTTTGATAATTTTTTGAGTTATATTTTGATTTTTAAAAATCATTTAAGTATTAACTTTAATAATGATCTTTAAAAACCAATTAAAAATATTAAATGAT
>JXCR01143211.1:4215-22727 GCA_002079205.1 Phalaenopsis hybrid cultivar | reverse complement strand
CATATGCAATTTTCTATAATTATTTGAACAAAAAATGCTTAAGAACTTAGAAAATTAAGATCCCTANAAGTCCTATAGCTAGACCTAGGCTACTAAAGAAATTTCTAGACCTCAACCAAAAGTGAGGTCAACAGCCGCCTAAGCACGAGGTACTTGGTGCTTAGGCGCGNAGTCTCTTCAATCCAATCCAAGTCCTTTTATAATTTTTCAAAAGTTGTCTTGGTGTCTCTTCAAAATGTGTTCATATTCAATGAATCTTCCAAGAGTTGCTTCTTTGAAAAGCCAATTGAATGTATTTTTTNGAGTATCTCTCGTGCCCTTGGAGGAAGGCTGGAAGAGTCTCTTCAATCCAATCCAAGTCCTTTTATAATTTTCCAAAAGTTGTCTTGGTGTCTCTTCAAAATGTGTTCACATTCAATGAATCTTCCAAGAGTTGCTTCTTTGAAAAGCCAATTGAATGTATTTTTATGTCCATTAACTATTTCCCACGTTTTTACCAAGGGTTGTTTCAAACACCTCTTCAAAAATTTGCCCAAATTCATTGAATCATCAAGTAGCTACCTCTTCAAAAATTTGCCCAAATTCATTGAATCATCAAGTAGCTACTTCTGCCGCCTAAACACGAGGTACTTGGCGCTTAGGCGCATCCTTCTCGGTTTTATTGGCGCATAAGCACCAGTTTTGGGCGCTTCATCGCCACAGTTCTTTTGCACTCCTTCATTTTTGCTCCAAATCTGATTATTTTTTACTCCTTTCATCATTTTTATCCATTTGATTATACCTGAAAAAAACACACAAATACCTTCCATTAGAGCGCAATATCTCAAAAATAGGTATAAAAATGTGTACATAAGAACTTTATATTTTAGGTGTATCAGTGGACCATCATTATAATTTAACCTCGTCTTGACATCCTCATGGCGGGGCTGATTCTTACCGTCATATTGGGAAAAGGCTTGTTGCATCGGTTGCAACATTCAACTTTCTTAGTCAATCCATGCCTAAGCAATGTATTTTCATACCCACAATAACTCTCCAGTTAGGTCTCCTTATCATATACTTGACAAAAGTCCTTTCTGTAGGTTGGACTACCTCAATCGCCAAGCTAGCATAAGCACTTCATAAAAGAACTAGTGTGTTCTTCCAACCCCTCGGTCCGATCACTTCATGATATTTTCTTCAATAAGAATTACCCCGTCACTCTCAAGGAATCCTCAGTGAGATTCTTGACAAAGGTTTCTCATATTGGTTGGACCACTCAGTCCTTCTGATCCATTTCAGCGATATGACTGACTTGGATAATTCGNAGCACTTCATAAAAGAACTAGTGTGTTCTTCCAACCCCTCGGTCCGATCACTTCATGATATTTTCTTCAATACGAATTACCCCGTCACTCTCAAGGAATCCTCAGTGAGATTCTTGACAAAGGTTTCTCATATGGGTTGGACCACTCAGTCCTTCTGATCCATTTCAGCGATATGACTGACTTGGATAATTCATTGTCTTGCAAGTAGGCATGTGGTATCAATTAGAGCACTCACTCACTGATTGGTGTCCAATCAAGACTCCAATACCTGATGAGGCAACAATATCTTTCCTTGACAAGGAATACTTGCTCATTCTTGAGGAAACCCCCAAAGGGGCTGCTAAGCTTGTGCTTGCAAAAAGCACCTTAAGGNGATTGGTGTCCAATCAAGACTCCAATACCTGATGAGGCAACAATATCTTTCCTTGACAAGGAATACTTGCTCGTTCTTGAGGAAATCCCCAAAGGGGCTGCTAAGCTTGTGCTTGCAAAAAGCACCTTAAGAATGGACTGTTTTATGCACCAATGGATACCTCTTTGGTATTATGACTGACCCGACTGACTTTGTTCACCATGTTGAAAGACGTGTCATATCAATTCAAGCCTTAGCTTGCTTGGTTGGTCCATGTCCAAGCAGAACACCTTCATGCACACGGGGAAAGGAATCCCTGATAGAAACCCATGTGGGGTACTGTACTTCTCGAATGTACCCTAATTTCTCCAACTTTTACTCCTCTTCTCAGATGGGTTCCACCAGCATCATGTTTGAGCCTCTAATCTTCTGCTTCACGAACTAAGCTGATAGATTGACATTCAATATGTGACAGGCAACGTCAATTAGCACACCAGACATTTCAGTGGTTGTTCATGTGAAGAAATCCTGATTTTTTTAGAGGGTTTGGATTGCTAGCTCCCTCTATCCTGCATCAAAAGTTTCACTTATCATAAAAATTTTACCTGGCCCTCCCTCGATAGTTGGGACCTCAAGGGTGGCATCGAGTTGAGACCTTGAGGGTGGCCTCTTTGGTCTCAAGGCCACCTTTCATTGAGTTCTAGATATCCATGGGATTGTGTTTCACATTGCTTATGGCTCGTAAGTTGCTGACTTGGGATTGCTCTAGGTCACCTTTGACTGTGATGATCTCCCATCTCCAGAAAATTTTACAGTGACATGAAAAGTGGAGACTACTGCCTTAAAATCATTCAGAAGCNGTGTTTCACATTGCTTATGGCTCGTAAGTTGCTGACTTGGGATTGCTCTAGGTCACCTTTGACTGTGATGATTTCCCCGTCTCCAGAAAATTTTACAGTGACATGAAAAGTGGAGACTACTGCCTTAAAATCATTCAGAAGAACTCAACAAAATATAACATTATATGTAGGGAGGAAATCCACCATGAGAAAATCCTCCGTTAGCATAAACTACTTCTCATTTTCCCCAACTTAATGGGATCCTAATCACCCCAGGTGCTTCCTTCCTTTTGCTTGAGAAACATTATAGCAGACTAACTAATGTAGTCAATGGATCCATATCGAGACTTAGCTTGTTAACCACCTGCTTTAATAATACATTTACTGAGCTCATTGAATTGATGAGAATGATACTNGAAACATTATAGCAGACTAACTAATGTAGTCAATGGATCCATATCGAGACTTAGCTTGTTAACCACCTGCTTGAATAATACATTTACTGAGCTCATTGAATTGATGAGAATGATACTTGATAATTATTTATTATAAATGTTATCGCAATAACATCATTATAGAGATTTCCCTTCGATGGCAGATCCTCATTAGTGAAGTAAAAGAGTGGGTGGCTATTAGGTTTAGGGGCAAAGGTTGTGAAGCAGAGTTTCTCTGTTTGTTGCCTCTTCCGGTTTATCATCCCAGGTGGTTTGCATCCTCCAAATACTTTGAGCACATATCCTGCGATGTGGATGGCGTTTGTGCGGATAGGTTGGTCGGCCTTTTCCCTCACGGGAGCTTTTGCGCCTCCTCAGTGTCGTNCACATATCCTGCGATGTGGATGGCGTTTGTGCGGATAGGTTGGTCGGCCTTTTCCCTCACGGGAGCTTTTGCCCCGCCTCGGTGTCGCGTCAGCAGGGGTGACAAATTATTCAGCTTTCCTTCTTTTATCGGCTTTTTAATAAGTTTATGGAGGGGTCTGAATTACACGATTTTGTGCTGGTGGTCCTTGTGTTACTTAAATAATTCCTCCTTTCATGGAGAAAGGCTTCAGTTCTTATCTGTGGTGTTTTCCTGAAAAATTATTTATCCTGGATGACATCCACTATACTGTCATTGACACCCTTAGTGGGGTTTCCCGGGGGACCCTGTGGTNGCAGGGGTGACAAATTATTCAGCTTTCCTTCTTTTATCGGCTTTTTAATAAGTTTATGGAGGGGTCTGAATTCCACGATTTTGTGCCGGTGGTCCTTGTGTTACTTAAATAATTCCTCCTTTCATGGAGAAAGGCATCAGTTCTTATCTGTNAAGATCAAATTCTTGCATCAAAAGTATCCATCTAATTAACCTTGTTTTGGCATCCTTCTTTTGCATCAGATAATTAATAGCAGAGTAATCAGTGTGCACAACACATTTAGTACTAATTAAATAAGATCTAAATTTGTCTGGCCAGTAACTCTTTTTCAGTAACAGTATAATTAATTTGTGCATCATTAAGAGTTTTACTAGTGGTATGCACAACACATTTAGCTCCAATTAAATAAGATCTAAATTTATTTAAAGCATACACAATAGATCAGTATGAACAACACATTTAGCTCTGATTAAATAAGATCTGAATTTATCTAAAGCATACACAATGGTTTTTAAAACAGTATAGTTAATTTGTGCATCATTAAGAGTTTTACTAGCGTAGTATATAACCTTAAAAAACTTTTCATACATTTGTCCAATGACAACCTCGAGTTTTACTAGCGTACTATATAACTTTAAAAATCTTTTCATACTTTTGTCCAAGAACAGCTCCAATAACATAGATCACTAGCATCACACATCAGTTCAAATGGTTTCTCCCAATTAGGTGAAACTATAATAGGGGTCGTGATTAATTTTTCTCTTCACTAGCATCACACATCAGTTCAAATGGTTTCTCCCAGTTAGGTGAAACTATAATAGGGCATGTGATTAATTTTTCTACTAACTAGCGTAGTATATCACTTTAAAAATCTTTTCGTACATTTATCCAAGAACCACTCCAATAGCCTATTCACTAGCCTCGCACATCAGTTCAAATGGTTTCTCCCAGTTAGGTGAAACTATAATAGGGGCTGTGATTAATTTTTTATTTAATAACTCAAAGGCATTTAAGNCTATAATAGGGGTTGTGATTAATTTTTCCTTTAATAACTCAAAGGCATTTAAACAGTTTTCAGTAAATTCAAATTTATTATCCTTTTCTAAAAGTTGGCATAGAGGTTTAGTAATTTTTGAAAAATCATTAATAAAACGCAGTACCCAACATGTCCAAGAAAACTCCTAACCTCTCTTACATTAGTAGGAGGTGTTAGTTTAGATTGAATCCAAGAAAACTCCTAACTTCTCTTACATTAGTAGGAGGTGTTAGTTTAGATATAACTTGAATCTAGAGGTTTGGTAATTTTTGAAAAATCTTTAATATAACGCCTGTAAAAACCAACATGTCCATAAAACTCCTAACCTCTCTTACATTAGTAGGAGGTGTTAGTTTAGATATAACTTGAATTTTTGGAAGGTCTGAACTCCTAACCTCTCTTACGTTAGTAGGAGGTGTTAGTTTAGATATAACTTGAATTTTTGCAAGGTCTGTTTCCATACCTAGTAGGAGGTGTTAATTTAGATATAACTTGAATTTTTGCAGGGTCTACTTCAATATCATTTTTCAAAATTTTATGCCCTAACACAATTCCTCCTGCAACCATAAATTGACATTTCTCCCAATTCATAACCAAAATAGTTCTTTCGCATAACTCCAAAATTCNATCTTTTGTTGTTCCAAATACAGAGAAATCATCCATAAATACTTCCAATCCATCATCAATTACCTTACTAAAAATTGACATCACACATTTCTAGAATGTTGCAAGTGCAGTACACAATCCATTCTCGATCGTGGGATATCATTGAGAAATAGGAATCCGTGTTATCAAAGGATTTCCTGCAATTCTTTCTAGTATGGAATGAGCAATCACCCGCTTTGGTATCTTTTTGAACAAAAATGGTAATATTGTTCCTCCATTGATCAATAATTTTGGTCTTTGGGAAGTATCATGATCATCCAATAAGAAGGGTTTCAATTTCTTCAAATGAACGATTTGAACACCTATGGATCAACTTACAAGTCTTATAAAAAAAGCTTCTAAATCTTTACATGACACCACCAAAGTGTATAAATAATCAGAATAAAACAAAAAAAATAATTATTTCCATAATTCCTCAAGTTGCAAGAAATAATATAAAAAGCAAAAAACAACAAAACATCCAAGAATATGACCTCACCCTTTATCCAAAACCTGCAACATTGTGCACCTAGCATCCAAAGCTAATAAATCTATCATTACTTTAAGGCATTCTTTGAAAAGCAAAAGTTCCAAAAAGACTAGTAAATGTTCTCTTTTCTTGATCCTCAAGAGCAATAGGAATTTGATGATAACCGGTATATCCATCTAAAAAACAAAAATATTTGTGACCAACAAGTCTATCTACTATTTGGCTAAAAAGGGTAAAAGGGAAGTGATCTTTCCTAGTGGCAGAGTTTAATTTTTCTATAATCAATGCAAATACGCCACCTAGTAACTTGTCTGATAGGTATTAATTCATTATCTTCTTTTATTTCAAGAGTCACTCCTCCTTTCTTAGGAACACAATGAATTGGACTTACCCACGCACTCTCTGAAATAGGATATATAATTCCAGTGTATAATCATTTCAAAATTTCCTTCTTAACTACTTCTTTCATCATTGGATTTAATCTCTTTTATGGATCAACTCTTGGTTTATATTGTTCATCTAATATAATTTAGTGCATACNAAGAGTATAATGTACCTTAGCTTCAAATCAACACCCAGGGTCAATCCTAAGGCCAAGTAACCCTATAAAAACTCTTCTTGAGCTTTCCCATAATGATCTTACCTTCTAAACATTAGAGGTTAGGACCAATATGTGGAATCTCAAGTTGAGCAAAGAGAAGAATTTTGAATTTCTAATGGTGAGGATACCTTTTCTAGTTTTCTAAGACTAGTCAATAGGAAAGTCCTATGGCTAGACCTAGGCTACCAAAGAAGTTTCTAGACCTCAACCAAAAGTGAGGTCAACAAGATTCAATTTAGCCACATAAGTTATATAGAGGAAGCAGATAAGGAGATGTTTATAAAGCATAAGTGGATTAAAAAAATAGTATCTGAGCTCGTCAACACAGTCCATTTTATCAACTCTATATTCTTGGAGAGACTACTGAAAGACAAGAATTTGTTCCTTTAAATGAAGAATGAAATTAAGTTTAGTGTTAGAATTTGTGTGTTAGAAGTTGTTGTTCACAAGTGGTTTAGTGTTTAAGTCATATGTTTAGTATTTAATTGTGAAATGATTGTTATGTATTTGTCTTTAAGAAAATTTTCTCATCCAAGACAATTTGGATTGAGAATTAAGTGTTTAAAGGTATTTATGCTTATTTTTTAATTAATATAAGTTTGTTTGTGTGAAAATTTGTGTTATTTTTAGCATCGAATTGAAATAGTTATTATGGAGGTTTTTGAGAGAGAGTGGAGTTATATGAAGTTGAAAATAGGCATTTAAGTGTTATGAGACAATTTAGGGGTGATTTACTTAGGCAAATAGTGCATTTTACTTTAATTTAAAAATTTTGAAAATTGATGAGTCACCCTTAGGACTGCTGGACCTTAGGGTTGAACCTGGGTGTTATTCTAGGACTAAGGCACTTGTTTGCACTCACAATCACTCATTACACTAAACCCAGAACTTCTAGGCTTTAGTCCCTTGATACTTTTGGGAGACTCCTATAGGTGGTTCCCTAAACCCATTAGCCCTATTCTAACGTTTAGCTAAGACCACTACATAGAGGACCCAAAATGGGGTTTCTATTGGTCCATGGTTTACTAATGGTTGTTGGTACTCCAACTCTACTAAGATACCCATCCTAGCCTTTTGCCCCCAAAATTCCCCAAACTACCCAAATACCCTTAGGACCCCAAAATTGGCAAAAATCTCTAAATCTAGTCAAAATACCGAAAATTATTCAAAAATCATTTCAAACACCTTGAAAACACCCAAATTACCTAATATCCCCAAATTGATCAAATTACCAAAATACCTCTCCTTACCCCAAAATTCCAAAAATTCCAAAAAATCCCAAAAATTTCCAAAACCTTCCAAATATTCCCAATTTCATTTTCCTCAACTATCACATGATCCAATTTTGCCAATTTGATCATCTTTGATCAAAACCCCCAAATTGCTCTCTAAAGGCCCAAATTTCCCTAAATTTAACTCAAATGTCCATCAATTTCATCTCGATTGACCCAAATTTCAATCCTAAACTCAAATTAACTTTTGATATAGTCAAACTAGACCAAATTAAGGCTTAATTGGCCCATGATTTGAGCCCAATTTTGGTATAGGTCAAACCCCCAATTTTTGTCACATGACCTAATCTCACAAAATTGAACCCATAGCCCAGTCAATTGGCCCTAATTAATGTTGTAAAATCTTTATAATATTCCTAATCATCAAAATAAACCATCAATTGGCATTGGTGAAGCCTTAAATAAATTTGATTTTGGCCTAAGTCCAAAATTCTCAAATTTAGCCCCAAATTGGCTAAGTACCCAAATTTCACCCAATAGATTGCCTTAACCCCTAAATTGGCATCCAATTCATGTTGAAAACTCTTCAAAGGGTCCCTCTTGACTATTTACAACAGTCAATTTGGAATAAGCCCAAGGCTAGCCCAAGCTAGACCCAAGCCTAGCCCAACATAACCAAATTGATTAAAATTCAAAATTCCCTCAAATTGACCCTTCAATTGAACTCAAAACTACTTCAACCCTTCACCAAAAATCTTCATTAAAATCATCTAAACAATGTTGATCAATAGATTGAGTCATTTGACATGGCTAACCTAGCCCAAACCCAAACTTTGATCACTTGAACCCACATTGAACCCATGCATAAATGTGACCCAACCACCCTAAAGCAACCAAATTAACTCCACCTCAGCCATTAGTTGACCCCTAAGACTGAGCCAAAACACATCTAGCCACCAAAACTAAGCCATGGACCAAATTACCCAAAAATTAAGGGATCTTATTTCCAAAAATACACATGCTTAAGATATCCTTGCCAAATCAAAACACATTTGCATTAAATTATTGTGATAGATTCCTCTGGATGCCCTGAGCACCTAGCCACCTTCCCCTGGCCGGCCGACCTTCCTAGTGACCAGTAAATGGCCAAACTGAGAGCCACCCCCATGGAGCTTCACCCAAACCAAACTTAAAGACTAGCTCAGCCAAATTGAATTGTAGAGCTCCTCTGCCCTCAACCTAAGCACCACATTACACCTTCTAATTGGCCATGACAACCACCATGACCCCATTTTTATAAAAGGCCACCTCCATGGACGTTGAACTAAGTGTTGGAAATTTCTTAGAGAGACCTCTCCAAATTGACCACAGAGCTTGCCTAAGATCCCCTCAGTGCATTCCAACTATTTTCCCTCACCAATTTCCATTGTCGGAGTTCAATTTTGAGCTCAAAATCTTGTCAAAAACCAGAATAGAGCTCATTACACTTCCACACTCCACCTAACTCAAATTAACTCTAACCACACCTTTACAATAGTGAAAGAAGCCATAGCCCCATAAAATACTCCTTCCACAGAGCCTCTACCATAGTTTCCAGCCGTGATCGAATTCCTACCTAGGCCTTGGACCATAGCAAGAGGCTTAATCTTAGCCTCCTTAGANGGTTTTAGTGTGGACGGTCACGGGATCATTCTATCGGGGACGATGACGGGGAGCCGTTTGATCAAGCGTGAATCGAATGGATGGCCAAGACGAAGCCGGATAGTGCTTCTTTACATGAACAACAGGATGCATGGCTGCTGGTGTGGACGGCGACATCAAATGGGAGCGTGTCATGTGGAGCTTCGGAGCCGCCATAGGTTGACGGGGTGCCGCGTGGGNAAGGTATAAAACTTCTCTCCCTCCCGAGCCTATTTTGATTCTCCATTTGATTAGGCTTAATTTAATTTCATGTTTACCATATGGATGTGTTCGCCTTACTTATACGAGTTCATAGGATGAAACCTGAAGCTATTTGGTTGAGTCTAGGTTGAGATCTTAAGGTTTTAGTGTGGACGGTCACAGGATCATTCTATCGGGGACGATGAAGGGGAGCCGTTTGATCAAACGTGTATCGAATGGATGGCCAAGATGAAGCCGGATAGTGTTTCTTTACATGAACAGCAGGATGCATGGCTGCTGGCGTGGACGGCGACATCAAATGGGAGCGTGTCGTGTGGAGCTTCGGTGCCGCCATAGGTTGACGGGGTGCCGCGTGGGTAAGTAGAAAAATAGGGCTTTCCCTATTTATTTAAACTCCCTTAACTTCAAAAATCCATAATTATGTTTAGAAAAATCACAAAAATAGAATAAAAATACTCTCTTGCTCAGTGAATAAAAGAAAATAATGTGGAAATAATTTTAAGTCCATGTGATACATATTTTATTTTTAATGAGTTAAATAGTGATTTGAATCTTCTGATTCTCCATGCATGTAGACATATCATCATAGCTTGAATTTTTGGCATATTGTAGCCTCTGTCAAGAAGAACATTCTCTGATTTTTACAAAGTCAGAGGTGGTCCCTAGATAGAGGATCACATTTTTCAAGTCTAAGTGCATTATTTACTTAAAATAATTGTGGAAATTAAAATGTTGATTAGAAAATTTCAAGAAAATTTTGGAAGATCCACCATGACTAGAGGAGCTTTTGTGAATAATTTCATGGGTCAAGTCATTTAAAATGTACTTAATTTTCATAAGCTCTAAATCATTAAGGAAATTAATTTCGAAAGATATAAACATTAAAATGACTTGATTTTTTATCTCCACTGTTATTCGTGTCCATAGAACTCACCATAAAAATTTTAAAATATTTTGAGTTCATTTGATAAANGTAAATAATTTCATGGGTCAAGTCATTTAAAATGTACTTAATTTTCATAAGCTCTAAATCATTAAGGAAATTGATTTTGAAAGATATAAACATTTAAATGACTTGATTTTTTATCTCCGCTGTTATTCGTGATCCATAGAACTCACCATAAAAATTTTGAAACATTTTCAGTTCATTTGATAACTTAACTTGATTTTTAAAGATAAACATCATTTTTGGCATTTAAATGATTTTCAAAAATCAAAATATAACTAAAAAAATTATAAAACTTAGTTTTTTGAGCTCTCTGTGATCAGGGATATCTTCTAAAAAAATGATATTTAAAATAAAAACTTCATTTTTAGCTTATTTTTTAATATTTAAATAATTAAAAATTCCTGAAAATCACAAAAATAATAAAACTCATGGAAATGTTTTAAATTTATTCCTAATACCTTGGTAATAATTAGAATATTTTTCCTAGTTTTCTAAACAAAGATATTGAATTTTAAAGCTCAAAATAATTTTTAAAAGGCTAAACATGAGTTTTCACTAGAATAATTACAATAAATCAAGTAAAATTTAGAAAGATATAAAATCTTCTTCTCTGAGTTCTTTGACCTCAGGGAGACTTTTCAAAAGTACAAAACTTAATTTTCCCCATTTTAAATATTTCATATTTAATAAATACCCCAGAAATTAAAATAATTCTTTAAATTCAAATAAAATTCAAAAAATCATGAAATATGGTCCAAAGACTTCTCTAGTCTAGGACTCCCTCCTGTAAAAATTTCAAGGGTTTAGGATTTAACTTGGTCAAGTTAGAAATTTTATTTGAAAAATCCTATATTTTGCATGAAAATAATTATATAAATAAATTAAATTTTGAAAAATCACATTTTCTCCTTTGATGTCTTAATTGACCCGTGAATGAGGTAGGATAATAATTTCAAAGTCATTTGAAATGAATTTGCCAAATTATGAAGTGTTAGAGCCTTAGGGGCAAATGTGTAATTTTGGAAAATTAGCCTTAATTAACATTTAGGCTTAATTTAAGGAGTGAAATGGGTAACCTCTGATCTTAATTTGGATGTTTGAAACATAAGGGGTTAATTGGTAGAAACCAACCCACCTTCTTAATCAAAAAAGAAAATGAGTTAATAAATTTCTAAGTTATTAAAATTTGGAAGTTTATTAAAATAAAATGAACCTGGGGCTTAGGGTTATGACTTTTCAAAACAATAATTAAGCAATTTAATACCCCTATTTTGATTTAAAAAAAATTCAAATCATGAATCATGACCACATAAAGCCTAACCTTTTCAAAACTAATTAAGACACTCACCTAGGTCTTAAGGGCTTAGTAGTGCTTAGGCTAAATCGAGTTTCATTTAAATAAGGATTAGAAAAGTAAACATCATTTAAAATTAAAACATCTTTCAAATACTATAAGCTCAATTAGGTCCAAAATTTGGCTAAGTGTTCCGACAACACTAACTTGTCTCTTTAAGGGTCTTCACCCACATAATTCTTAAATTGAATCACAGGTGATAATTACCCCATTCTTAGGATAATTGAGACATCAGTATTCACTGAGCATTAAGGGTATTTAGAGGATGAATTATGAAGCAACATAATAGGTTTAAAAGAGCTCGAAACTTTCCACCAAGCAACGAGAAAGCAGCACGGACCTGCTTCTTTCTCTAGATTATTGGATACCTCGGAGATCTACTAAACTTAATATATTTTGCTTGATAAAATCATCCTTAATTAATCAAATAGGGACCCACCAAGGTATGACCTAGGGCTAGGTAGGTTGCCAAAAGTTTACTTCCCTGTTTCATACAAACTGTCTTAACATGCCTTTTGAGTTTCAGGTGGTGGAATAAGAAGACTCGCCAGGTACGCTTTTACAGTTTTGAGCATTGTTTTTCTTGTACTTTCATATTATACTTTTATCCTTGCAAACTTGCAAGCTAAACAACGATGCCACCATGCATGAAAACTAAAACTATCAAGATAGCCACAAAACTAAAACGAACCAAGATAAAATTCACCGCCACAATATTCAAAATATAAAACAACTCAAAATTTAATCACAAACATCACACAAAACTATAGCTTCAATTAAATTAAGTTGTCTCTATTCGGATGATCGGGAATCCCTCGGAGGAGGTAACCTACGGTTGCTAACGAGGCTTCCCATGGTCTAAATGAAATTATGGAACTCATTAAGTTGTGTTTAGTAAATTCATTTGGACTAAGTAAAACCAATAGAAAATAGTGGTGCCGGAACGATGGAACTGTAGGATCTTAACTGGTGTCGCTCTAATAGAGTTTAACATGCCCCCATAAAATTTAAAGAACTTCAACCATAGGGCCACCTGATTTGACATTATAACTTGACACACTAGAAAACTCAAACTCATCGCGATAAGGAGCTTGGAGCTAGTACGGTGGGCAGCACAACCATCTTCAAGAATAAAACCTGACTTTCCCAGCTAAACCAATCTTCCTTTCATAGACTTTAACAACAAAGCCATAGGACTTCAAGGTTGCTTGCGCATGAAACGTAAATCATCACCTTATCCTTAGGCCTTCGTGTAGCCCTGCTATACAATATAAGCCCTAGCTCATCTTAGGATTCCGAGGTTGTCATTCGTCGCGACCTAAACCCTCACATCTTTTAGGGTATTTGTGTGATCGTTTCACACGAATGTAAGCCCTAACTAATAAAATTGACAGGATGAAACACCTAAATATTTTCTCCTCAGAAATGAAGCCAAACATTAGGATAGCTTGGGAAGTCATCAAGGTTCTCCTCTGGATCCATGACAACCCCTTGTTCTTCCTCTTTTAGATTCTACAATAAAATGTTCCAAATTTGAACCAATCCCCTTTCTTACCTCTACGTCTGATCTTCATTGAAAAGTCCCATCCTTTGAAACTCCTTGAAGATAATATTTCCTGATTTTTATCGAGATCTTCTTAGGTAACTTGGCCATTTAAGATGTAATTAACTATAAGAGTTTGCCCTTATAGGAAGCATGTCTGAACCCAGCTTAATAAAAACCCTCTTTAATACTTTATATTAAATAGGAGAATTTGTCGGCAAATACAAAGATTTCGCAGACCAAATGAATGAAATATATTCATTTGTTTATTTGATTGAGCCACATCCTCAAATCTTGTGTTTATCCTTCGGGATAGATACAAGATTTGAGATACATCGCTCTTTCATTTAAACTATGAAAAAATATGGGGTCAATTTGATTTCATATTTTTCTAAAACTCAATATATATGTAAATTAAAATTTCCTTCCAAAGAGGGCGACAGGATTTTGATTTTGGTAACCGACAGCTTCTTACGGGCAACTCCTCCAACAAAAAATAGCACCAACAGTGCTATTATTCAGAAAAAGCTTCCTCTAAATTAAAAGATCCTGGTAGTTTTACTATACCTTGTGCAATTGGTTAAAAGTTTTATGGAAAAGCTTTATGTGATTTAGGAGCAAATATCAATCTTACGCCCTTATCAATTTTTAAACATTTAGATTTGGGAGAAATTTCCCTTACTATTGTAACTCTTCGGTTAGATGATCGATCAATAAATTATCCAGAAGGAGTTATAGAGGATGTACTAGTAAAAGTGGATAAATTTATTTTCCCTGTTGACTTTATTGTATTAGATATGGAGGAAGATAAAGAGATTCCTACAATTTTAGGGAGACCATTTCTTGCAACAGGAAGAGCTGTAATAGATGTGCAAAAAGGAGAATTAACAATGAGAGTTAATGATCAAGAAGTAAAATTTAACATAGCAAAAGCTATGAATATCCTGCAATAGAAAAAATAATGAATGTTTCAGGATGGAAGGAGCTGATTATCTGAGTAAAGAACAATTTAAGAATCAGTGTGAAGATAAATTAAAGCAAGGAGAAATTTGTGAGAATGAAGATGAAATAAAAGGAGAAGATTTGGATTATATTCAAGGAAAAATTGAAATGTTAGACTTGTTGGAAAACGATAGTAAAAATCTAATTCCTTCAAGTATTAAACCACCTCAACTTAAATTAAAGATATTACCTGCCCATTTAAAGTATGAATTTTATGAGATCCATCTACTTTTCCTGTTATTATATCTTCTAAGTTAATTGAAATTCAAGAACAAAATTTGATAGAAATGTTTAACAAGTATAGAAAAGGCTTTTGGATGGACTTTAGCAGATATTAAAGGAATTTGTCCTTCAATTTGTATGCACA
Organism: Phalaenopsis hybrid cultivar; assembly: GCA_002079205.1. Taxonomy (NCBI): domain Eukaryota; kingdom Viridiplantae; phylum Streptophyta; class Magnoliopsida; order Asparagales; family Orchidaceae; genus Phalaenopsis; species Phalaenopsis hybrid cultivar. The sequence goes on along the minus strand of JXCR01143211.1, from coordinate 7,976 downwards.
GAATTTTATTAGATGAACAATATGAACCTAAAGCTGATCCTTAGAGAAGATTAAACCCAATAATGAAAGAAGTTGTTAAAAAAGAGATTTTAAATTGGTTAGATGTTAGAATTATATATCCTATTTTAGATAGTTCTTAGGTAGGCCCAATTCACTGCGTTCCGAAGAAAGGAGGAGTGACTGTTGAAGAAAATGAGAAAAATGAATTAATACCAATAAGATATGTTACTGGTTGCCGAATTTGTATTGACTATAGAAAGTAAAATATGGCCACCAGAGGATCAAGAGAAAACAACATTTTCAAACTCATATGGAACATTTGCTTTTCGTAAAATGCCTTTTGGACTATGCAATGCACGTGCAACATTTCAAAGATGCATGATGTCAATTTTTAGCAATTTTATAGAACATGAAATTGAATTATTTAAGGATGATTTTTCTGTATTTGGGACTTCATTTGAGTTATGTTTTAATAATTTAGAAAAAGTTCTGGAAGTATGTGAAAAAGTCAACCTAGTATTAAATTGGGAAAAATGTCAATTTGTGGTTGCAGGAGGTATTGTGCTTGAGCATAAAATTTCTGAAAAAGGCATTGAGGTAGATCCTGCAGAAATCCAAGTTATAGAAAAATTACCACCACCTACTAATGTTAAACGCGTGAAAAGTTTACAGACGCTACATAAAAAATTTTTCAAAAATAAAAACTTATGCCAACTTTTAGAAAAAGATAAGAAATTTGATTTTGATGAGGAATGCATAAAAGCATTTAAATTATTAAGGAAAAAAATTAGTCAGTGCACCTATAATAGTACTACATGACTGGGAAAAACCATTTGAAATAATGAGCGATGCTAGTGATTTTGCTATTGGGCTGTATTAGGACAAAGGCACGTCAAAGTTTTATAAGTTATATATTATGCTAGTAAGACTCTAAATGATACTCAAATTAATCATACCACTACAGAAAGACATTTACTAGCTATTGTTTATCACTTTCATAAATTTTGAACTTATTTAATTGGAAATAAATGTATAGTGCATACAGATCATTCTCCTATTAAATACTTAATGCAAAAGAACGATGCTAAACCAAGATTAATTAGATGGATACATCTATTGCAAGAGTTTTATTTTATCGTGATTGATTGAAAGGGAAAAAATAATCAAATAGCTAGTCATTGGTCTAGAATAGAAATAGAAATATTAACTAATTTTGTAAATGAAATTTTGGAAAATTTTCCTGATGAACAGTTATATAGTATTGATGAAAAGGATGTACCGTGGTATGCTGATGTAGTAAATTATATTGTAAGTGATATTTTACCACCTGATATGAAAAATACACAATTAAAAAAATATATATATGATTCAAAAGACTATTTTTGGGATGACCCATATTTATATAAACAATGTAAAGATCTAATTATTAAAAGATTTGTGTCTTATGAAGAAACTCAACTGATAATTGAAAGATATCATGATGCAGAATTTGGAGGACATTTTGGAACAAATAGAACTACATATAAGATTTTGTAAGCTGGATTTTATTGGCCTACTATTTTTAAAGATGTTAATGAATATATTAAAATGTGCGATAGATGTCATAAAATTATAAACATCTTGCATCAAATGTTCCAATCTATCATATGTTTATAATTTTATGACATAAAAATATTTAGAAAAAATTTATCATAGATTTTGTAAAATGTGCGATAGAAGTCATAAAAAAATTTCTCCAAATCTTAGAAAACTAGGATTTTTTATAGGATTGGGTAACTAATCAAACTAAATGAGCCATGGACCAAAGGAAATCCCATTTTGGGTTCTATATGTATTGGTCGTAGTTAAACTATAGCCCGAGAGCTGTAGGTTTAAGTGACCATCTACACGAGTATCCCAAAAAGATCAAGGGACCTAGGCGAGAAATTTGAGTTTAAGGTTGTGAGTGATTGTGAGTGTAGATGAGTGTAGTGAGTGCCTTAGTTCCAGACCAACACCAGGGTCAACCCTAAGGTACAGCAGTCCTAAGGGTGACTCATCTTGAGTTTCTTTTATAGTGACCCCACATACTAAGTACTAGTGGTTAGGACCAATATGTGGAACTTCAAGTTGAGTAAAGAAGATGGTAGAATTTCAAGTGTTGAGGGTGCTTTCTCTAGTTTTCTAAGAACAGTCAATAGGAAAATTCTATGGCCAGACCTTAAGCTACTAAAGAGGAAAAACTAAACGTCAACCAAAAGTGAGGTCAACAATATGGTATTAGAGCTGAGACCATGTTTGACAAGTCAGTTAGCAGTTTTGTTGCCTTCCCTGTATATAGAAGTAAAATTAACATAGAGCTCTGAGGTGAGCCCTCTGATCTGTTGAATCAAATAAGAATGGTGTCAGGGGGCACTTCCTCAGAGCCCAACAGAGTGATGATAACAGTAGAATCCACTTCCACCCATATGTGATTCCATCCAATTTTTATAACAATGTTTAGAGACCAATAAACAACAATAAGCTCAGTTTCTAAAGCATCAGAAGCCAAGACTGGAGTATAGAAGTAAAGTAGACATTGGCCAAGGTGGTTTTTGAAAATTCCACCCACACAAACACTCATTTTTTTGAATTTACCATCTTTATTGATCTTAAAAGTGTGACACATAAGGAGTTTCCAGATTACTTTATAGATTTGATGAGGAGTAACATTTTTAGATGAATAGGAGTTGGAGATATTGGGGAACCTTTTATACTTGATTAACTTGTGTATGTATGTTACACTATTTCTAATCACCTTTTCAGTAGTCGGTAGGGTGTCTTCAAATTTGGCATTATTTCTAGTCATCCATAGGAACCAGGCCACTATGAAAGGTATAGGAGCATAGCTAAGCTTATGCCAGTTCTACCAGCAAATATTAATTTTGTCCCAAGTAAGAAAGATGACATCAATATTCAGGTGTTGCAGAAGCTAATTCCAAACTTTTTGAGCAAAGCTACATTCAAAAAGAGGTGTGACAGAGATTCCTCCTCCTGTAGGCACAACCAACATTTAGAGGAGCCTCTCAACCCTTTGAGCTTCAGTATGACATCTGTTGGAAGAAGTTTTTGGAATGTCCTCTAGCAAAAAAAGGATATAGAGGGAGATAGGAATTTATTCCAGATAATATCTCCCCAAGACACCTGCTCCCAGCAATAATGTTTGGTATAAATAGCTTTAGAGAGGCTTTGATTAGAGTAGGCTTTCCAAACAAGTTTATCAGCTTTGTTTATGTCAAACTGTATGTTGGAATTTTTTCTTACTAAATGATCTTGCAGGATAGTTGAGAGCTTTTGAAGTGACCAGTTATTACCTTCCTAGCAGTCAGCAACTTTGAGACCAGGGCTGGGGACAGTAGAAAGGAATGTCTGCCAATCTTTAGGGCACCAGTGTTCAATCCAAAAACTAATATTCCATGTACCTGTCGGCACTATTTTTGGTGTAGGGTTTGCCCGTAAGAAGCTGTCGGTCATCGGAATTGAAATCCCGTTGCCCGCTTCGGAAGGACGTTTTTTTTTGTTTTTTTTTAATTTTAATTTTCAAAAAAGATGAAGTCAAACTGACCCCATAATTTTCATAGTTTAGATGAAAGAGCACTTTATCTCAAATCCTGTATCTATCCCGAAGGATGAACACAAGAATTGAGAGTGAGGCTCGATCAAATAAACTAAAGAAAGTTATGACATCCGTTTGGTCTGCGAAACCAATGTATTGTCCGACAAGTTCCCCTATTTAATATAAG
>JXCR01143209.1:320310-346654 GCA_002079205.1 Phalaenopsis hybrid cultivar | reverse complement strand
TTGATAAGACTCCAATCAATATCAAAATTAGCTTTGAATTGAATTAAATTTTCAGTACATTCATTATTTAAAATCCTAGCACCTACCACAAGAACAATATTAGTACAATCATGAATAATATTATACAGATCAGGATCATTACCACTATCATTTTAAAATTTTGAAGATTCCCAGACATTGTGAGCCTCAGGAATTTCTTCAACATGCTGGCTATCATTCACAACAATAGTAATAGGATTATCAAGATCTTTAGAAATAATAGATTCATAGTGAGGAGTAACAGTATCAAAAAAAATATAAGGAACTAAAGGTTTACCTTTTGTATATCAACACTAACATTAAGAGTGTTATTGTTAAATTGTTGTTTCCTTCCAACACCCTCTGCAGTCACAATTCCTTTAATCTTTCATAATTTCATACGAGCAACATATCAAGAATTATGAAGATGAACAAACATCTTATATTTAGTGCAATAGTGTGGAAAAAACTCCAATTTAACTGACTGCCATTACCCACTATTAGTTTTTTCAATCCAAACTAAATCTTTAAATTTAGCTGTGAGATCCCTCTCAACTAGTACTATAGCCATAAATGGCCTTAAGAAATTTAAAGTGGCATTATCCAACTTCAGAGGATTGCCAAAATTGGAATCCAAGAAATAAAAAAAATTCCATTTTATAGAGATGAAGTTTTAATACGGGAAATTTAATCCAAATTGGCACAATAGAGGACTCCTCCATAGAGTTAAAGTCAAGAGTCCATTTTAAGATTTTCATGTAAAATTTTTTGATTCATAAAACCCTACATGAAAAAATAAATGTATAATCCTCTTATTTTTCAAGTTTAATTTTAATATTTCTACCATTTATAAGACCTAAACTCCAAGTACCAGGTAATTTAAGTTCTGAGAAGAACTTCTTGATAACTTCCAATTTAGGATGAGCAAAACAAATTTACCTACCCACGTGAACTTTAGAGGCTAAACAAGAAGATTAATATCCTCTTCATGTAAGATTAATGCCGACTTACCATTCTTCCATGAGGTTTTTTCTAAGTAAACCTGAGGAAGTATACCCTTATGTTCATCTTTAAGAAAAAAAAGGACAGTAAAAGAGTATTTCCCAAATATTTAGGACTCTCAGCAACAACATCAAAAAAAGAAAAGGCAGATCCAAAAAATATGAAAGCCATAACAAGCAGAAGATGAACAAAGAAGTTCATTGAAAGAACAAATTAAAGGAAAACTCAGGAACTCGCTAGCTAGGAAAACCAGCGCTCCCAGATACGCCTCATCTCAGAAATCCCATCTTTTGTTGCTTTGTAACTCCAGACCACAAAAAAACCACTTTCATTACATAACAGGAGTATGAAATGAATTCAATCACAATGCATGATAAAATAAAAAGTGAAAAAATTTATTGCAAATGTAATAATAAAGATTATAGTGGAAGAGATCCATCACACTCTCCCAGAGCCAATCTGTTCTTAGTAATACACCATGCTCCTCCGTAATCAATACATGCTCTCACAAATATCTTCTCATAAATATCCACTCAATTCCATTCATAACATCATAAACCCCTCAAAATAAACATGAGAGAGAAGAAGAAACAAGAAGAAAATATACTCTTCTAAGTGAACATGAGCAAGAAACTCCATGAGCTCCATGTCTTTCTTAAACCCTAGAGGCAAATCACACAATGCCAAAAGTGCTCTCATAATAATTGAGGAATATATATATACTTATTTACATAATTCTAGGTGAAAAATAGACTTCCAAATTCTCCAAATTGGTCAAAAATCCAAAATTGGTAGTTTAGAGGGAGCGGGCTCATAAGCGAGCATGCGAGAACATGCAAACATGTGTGCATGTAGTGTACTCATGCAAGTATACCCAAGTAGGTGGGTCAGTTGATGGATGTGTAGGTGGTGCATAGATGTGCACTGCAGGTGCATGCAAGTTCCTGCAAGTGCGAGGGCACAAAAACACGAAGCATCATGTGCTGCAGTGTGCACATTTAGTGCACACAAGTCTTTGCAAGTGATTTCAAAAAGTGCTTCAATGGGCTAGGTTACAACAGCATGCACTACAGGTGCATGCACATGCTCAAGCATAGTTGTGCATGTGCAAGGCGACTACAAGCTCAAATACATGTTGATTGTCCAAAATCTTGATTTTCACCCCTTTTGCTCCTAATTCATCTCTTTTCCTTCCCTAAGTGACATAAATCTTTTATCCCCCACATCAAACCAAAAAAACCTTCATAAAGTTTAATATCATGATAAATAATAGAAATACCATGGTATTCAATGTAAGAAGGTAACATATATTTACCTCATACAATAATGCTAATGAGGAAGAAGTAGGGTATGTTTGGTGTTGTTCAATTTGCATGGCTTGGCGACAAACTGTGAATTGTGGCATTTGGTTTTTGTGTTAGGGTGGTGCTTTTAAAATTATTCATTAAAATGTGACCACAGGTTAGACCACTTGGTCTGTATTTCTTCTGTCTCGACCGTTGGTTCAATTACCCTATGACCCCTTGTCTCATATCTCTCAGACTTACTCCCTCTTCCATGATTCTTCCACCTTAGGTATCTCTCTCCCATAGCTAAATACATCCATTGAGGCTTTCTCGTTAGTGTTTAGGATGTGAAGCCAGGGTCTAAAGTCGAGCATCCGTACCAAATATTGGCACACCCATTGGCATCAATTCATGAAGCCACACATGTCAATTGTTAATTTAAATGTAAAGGAACCTTATTCCACTCATGCATAGCTTTATATCATTCTAGGGCTATCAAAAAAGCACGTTGTTCACGATCAGATTGTGTTCAACTCATATGGGTGTTTGCGTTTGTTTTGTTTGATAAGCAAAAGAGACGAACATGAAAAAATTTTTTAGTTCAATTTGTTAAATGAAACAAACATGAATAGTGATGTGTTTGTTCCAGTTAGAATCATTATTGTTCAAAATATAAAATAATTTAAAATATTAATATATAAAAAAATTTATGATATTGTAAAAATAAGTACAACTATAAAACTTATCATTTTCTAAAAATTAAATCCTATAAATTTTAATGTAAACCGAATGGATCTTGGAACGCCGTATTATATTATTACTAGTAATATAAAACTTATACATTTATATAATTTAAGTTATATAATTAATGTAAACCGAATGGATCTTGGAACGTCGTTCTTCACAAATCTGACCTAAGTTCTTCCATGAGTGCTTTTCAGTGTTCTTCTTATCCCTCACAAGGATTTGAATCTTCGTGAATCCATTCCTACTTTTAGGGATGTTGTTATGGTGCATTCTCAAGAGATGGGTGCGACTGTCATTTCTTCCTCTTTTAAGGAATATATGGTGGATAGTTCAGCGTTGGGTCTACTAAATAAGTTTGCATGGAAAAATAGTTTGCTAGCCATCTTTCTCCAAGATGAGGATAAAAATATTATGGTAGAACCTTTGAATTTTACTTGGATTGGTAAATTATCATTTTCCCATCCCAAAGTGGAAGAGATTAGGAAGTTTTTTATGGAGCTAAAAATAGGTTGCAAGTGGAGTTTAGGGTTTGTTGATGGTCAGAATCTGATGATTAAACTTGAAAGGGAAGAAGATTATGCATATTTTTTATGTAAAAAGATTTTATTTATTGAAAAATCATATATGAAAATTTTAAAATGGACCCATGAATTTAATCCAAGAGAGGAATCTCCTATTGTTCCTATTTAGGTTAAATTTCCTGGGTTGAAACTTCATTTATATAATATGAAATTTCTTTACTCACTTGCTTCTATTTTTTGGTAATCCTCTTAAGTTGGATGATGCCACTTTCAACTGTTTGAGGCCTTCGATGGCCAGAGTTTTGGTGGAACGGAATGTTGCTGCCAAATTTCAAGGTATGGTATGGATTAGTAGTCATGTGAATGGGTACTGATAGCCAGTAGAATTAGAGTTTGTTCCACATTACTGTACACATTGCAGAATATTTGATCACCTTATTAGTTCTTTTTATGGTGCTCATTCGGAATTGGATAAGATTGGTAAACATAATATTGACAAGGAAAAAGAAATTGATCACCCTGATACAATGGAAAACCAAGAAATAGGGGAAACTGGTAAGAACGATTATAGTATCAAGACCACTGGTATTGAGGTTGGTAAGACCAACAGTCTTGATACTATCTTAAATACTAATGATATGTTGATTCCCAATGTGATTAATACTATTGATATCATGGCTGGACAAATTTTTGGGGATAATAATGCTCCAGAAGTTGTTATTGTCGTGGATGAAACAGGTGATGAGATTGTTAGTATGCATCATCCTACTGGTATTGCATATTCTAATGTTGTTTCTGTTGAAGGTATTAGCCAAAATTTGTAGGAATTGACTGAAAGGTTAAACCAATTTCTTGAAGATTCTAATAAAAATTGAATTCTTATCTAATCAAAGAAAAACAAAGGCAAAGGTATAAAAGGTATGTGTGAATTAGGATATCCTAATCCTTAAGATATTGAACCTCGTAGTTGTGCGCTTTAAAAATGTAAGGAAAGCCATTTTGAACTTCCTTCTAGACAGGGAGAAAACTATTTTTTAATGATTAAGTTTATGGTTTGGAATGCTAGAGGTATTGCAGATGTTGATACCTCTAATAGACTTATTAATTTAAATGAATATTATAATATTGCTTTCTTTGGTCTTCCAGAACCTTTAGTGGCTTCTCATAATAATGGGAGGTATTTAATGTGTTTTAAAAATTTCAATTTGGTCACACGGATTAAAAATAAAATTTGGTTTTTGTGGCTTGATACTTTTAAGGTGGATGTTATTATTAATCATAATCAATTTCTGTATCTTAAGATTTTGGCTGGCACATTTTCATTTTTTATTACTATTGTGTATGCCAGGTGTAATAAAAGTGATAGAATTTTTGGAAAAGCTTGCAGCCCTCAAATCCAAGTGTAATCAGGCTTGGATTATGGGGAGTATTTTAACGCTATTACTTCTATTGCAGAGAAAAAGGGAGGTAAGCCTCCTATTCTTAGACTTATTAGTGATTTCAATGATGCTTTACTTAATGCTGGTCTGTTTGATCTTGGTTTTAAAGGTAATCAATTCACCTGGTACAGGGGTAAAAGTGTTTGAATGGTTGGATATATTTTTGGGTAACGAGCTCTGGATGTTATCTTATTCAGTGTTCTCGGTTACTCATTTGCCTATTTGTTGTTCGGATCATGCTCTCGTTTCACTCTTTGTTACTTTGTGTAATAGAGTTTGACAGTACCAGTTAAGATTTGTGAATATGTGGACTTTACATACTGCCTTTTTAGATTTTGTTAAAGTTAATTGGTTTTGTAATGAGGTTGTTGTGTCTGGTAAACGATTATGGTTATTACAAAAAAAAGTTGGCTATTAAATTAAGAACTGGAATAGAGATAATTCTGGGAATGCTCATTCTTTGGTTTTAAATTTTGAACATAATCTCAGAAGCATTGAGAAATATTATCAAGAGGATAGGATTGATCATTCTAGTTTCTTGGATGCTCTTAGTTATGGCTATTAATATGGAAGAAGCTTTTTTCAAGGAAAAAGTTATGAGCATCTTTTTTGTTTATGGTGATCATAATACTACTTTTTATTATGTTTTTCTCAAGCAGCAAAAAATAACTAATTATATTATTAAAATTAAGAATGNAAAAAATAACTAATTATATTATTAAAATTAAGAATGCTAGAGATTTGGTTCTTACTGCTAGTAATTCTATTGATGCTGATGGTATTTCTTATTTTACTAATCTTTTTAACAATGATAGTGTTGTTCTTGATCCTATTGATAGTTCACTGTTTGATATTAATGAGTTTTCTGATCATAATTTGGCCTTAGATATGGTTCCTATTGATAAAGAGATTAAAGAGGCCATTCGGATGGCATTGATGACAATAAATCTGCTGGCCTTGATGGTTTCGACAAAATTTTATAAATTTTTTTGGGAAATTATTAAAGCTGATCTTATTTGTGCTGTACAGGATTTTTTTAAGGAGAAGGGTCTTCCTAAATACTTTAAAGCTTCTAATATCATACTTATTCCTAATGAAAATAAGGGGATTACTTGGGATGCTTATCGGCCTATTAGCCTAACCAATGTACTTTCTAAAATAATTTCTAAAGTGGTGGTAAATAGGTTGCAACCTTTTCATGATAAGTTGATCTCTGACATTCAATCGACCTTTATTAAAGGAAGATTTATTGGTGATAATGCTCTTATTTTTTAGAAACTTTTTCTTGATATTGATGAAAATGGAAGAGGTGGAAATGTTATTTTTAAATTGGATATTAGGAAAGCATTCGATATTATTACATGGGAGTTCATTTTGGATGTTTTGAAGGCTAAGGGTTTTAATTTAGCCTCTTATAATATTATTAAAATAATTATGGATAATAATTATTACTTCGTTCTTATTAATGGTAATAAATGTGGGTTTTTCAATTCCAATAGAGGTACTAAACAGGGTGATCCTCTTTCCCCTTTTATTTTTATTCTTGCTTTTGATTATCTTTCCAGGTATCTTAATAACTTCTTTTATCAATTTCCTAATATGAGGTATAAGGATAAAGGTGGTTCTGGTATTAATCTTTTAGCTTATCTTGATGATCTTATCATTTTTACCAATGCTAATAAAAGTACTATCAAGCTTCTTTAGCAAGGTTTGGAGCATATTCAAGAGGCTTCTAGGCTTATCTTCAATCCTAGTAAGAGTAACTTTTACTGTTCTAATAAGATTGTTGTTGCTAAATTGAATTGGATTCAGGATTTCACTGGATATGCTAAGGGGGATTTTCCCATGGTATATCTGAGTTTTAATCTTGATAAAGGCCATCATAAAATGCATTTGTTAGAGAATATTATTGATAAGATTATGAAGAGGCTTATGTCTTGAGATAATCTTCTGCTATCTTAAAGGGGTAAGGTAATGTTACTTAAAAGTGTCCTGACTTTTATTCCCTTTTTTACATTATCTTTTATGAAGATGCCTAATCATGTTTGTATGAAACTGGAAGGCATTTGTAATAAATTTTTGTGGGCTTGTAAAGATATTTAAACTCATCGGATGAGATGGAAACAAATGTGCAAGTCTATTAGTAAGGGTGAACTTGGTTTCCATCCTCTTATGGATACTATGCATCTTAGTTATATGAAGTTATGGCTGATGATTCATAATGGTAAGTCTCTCTGGGCCAAAATGATGCATTTGAAGTATTGTAAAGAATTTTACCCTTTGTCTTTGTCTAGAAAAGCGCAGGATTCTTTTATCTGGAAAAAAATATGATTCAAGTGCCTAATTGTACTGAATATTTTCTTTGTTGGGACCTTGGTGAAGGCAGGTGTAGTTTTTGGTATGATAATTGGAATGGTTTCGGACCTTTAGCTGAAAGCTACAGGGGGCCTTTCAATATTAACTTGCTGGTTTGGGAGGTTTGGAATGTCAAAGATTGGAATATTAATATGCTTGCTAACCTGGTTAATAGTGAGGATTTTTTTATTATTTCTAAAATTCTTATTAGTTAAGGTCCTGATAAGATCAAGCTTAAAGGTAAATTGAATTGGTCTGCTACTAAGAATTTCTCTAAGTCTCTGTATACTTCACAAGGTAAGGATTTATGGTGGACTAGGAATGACTTGATTAAGCCTACTCAATCCTTGATTATGTGGTGTCTTTTACATAAAATTTTGCCTACAAATGATATTATAAAGCTTAGAGGTTTAAGAATTACTTCTATCTATTATTTATGTGAAAGCATGTTGAAATGTTATAACATATTTTCTGTAATTGTTCTTGTATTACTGATTTATGGGAGCATGTTTTTAATCTCTTTGAGTATGATGGAAATCATATTCCTAGCACTTCCATTACTAGTATGCTTGCAGTTTGGCAGCGGGATGAGTCGAAGCTTTCTAGGTTTGTTCTTGTAATTGTTTTTTGGTTTATTTGATGTGCTCAAAATACTTGTAAGCATGAAGGCAAGATTTTTTCTAGGAGCTGTTTTTATTATATTGAAGGTTTTATTTATAAGATGCTAAAATATGGGAAGTTTAAGCCTTCCTGTAGCACTTATGGTAAGTGAATGTTACTAAAATTTAATATTGAATTACTAAGAAATTCTAAAGCTAACATTATTTTAGTTCATTTGTCTATTCCTAATGGTGGGTAGATTAAGATCAATACAAATGGTAGTTGGACTTCTTCAACTGCAGGTATTCATGGTATTTGTAGGGATTCTTCTGGTAAGGCTAGTATGTGGTTTTTTGCTCCTGTTCTAGCTTCAAGTGTTATTGAAGCAGAAGCAGAAGCTGTGATTATGGGGTTGGAATTGGCTTTAAATGTGGTTGGAATTATTTAGAATTTGAAATGGATTCTTTTGATCTATGGCCTTATTGTTACAGGAATAGAGTTTATCCTCAAAATCTGATGATTCATTTGAAAAGAATTTTTTCTATGACTATTGGTATTCAGGTTCATTGGCTTTTCATTCATCAGGAAGGGAATAAGTGCGTGGATTGGGCAGCTAAGCAAGTGATGAAGACTCAAAATGCTATTATTACTAATAAGTTCCCTGAATTTCTTAGTTGTTTTATTTGGGGTGAAATGATGAATTTTTCGTATATTTGTACTTCTTCTTGATTGTATTTTTTGGATGGGTTTGGGTGTGCTGTGAGTTGTATTTTTTATCTTTTTTTTGAATTGGAACCTTTTTTCTTTTTTTTTTGTGTGAGTTGTATTGGGTTTATGTTGGGTTCCCTTTCCTTTGTGTGAGCTATAATTTTTATTTTATTAATAAAATGGAGCCTTTTAGTGCTCTTTATTAAAAAAAAGATATATAACTAATATAATATGTTATATATATATATACAAAACTAAAACCTTAATCCCCTTACCCCGTTATTGCTTGATGCTTTGGCCTCCCTCCCTTTCTTCTCTGGAAAGCTTTTGGGTTCGGCTTCAAGGTCTTCTTCTTCTCTCAAAAGCGTGAAAAGCTTTCTGTCACGAGAGCTTAAGGTTTGCTGTTTGTGTTTGTTCTCTAATCCGTACTTCTATTTCTCTTTTATAAGCATCTTTACCCTTGGTGAGTCAGTGTTGAATCAAACGCTTGGTATTCTTACTTAGTTGTTTGATATTCTTGCTTAGTTGTAAGGCTACAGAGGTGTCATATTTGAGTATATTTTCTTTATTGTTTCATATTTATCTTCAGATTTTCCTCTTAGTTTAAATTTTCTTAATTTTGTGAGATTATTCAATTTTTTTGAGTGAAACCTAATACTACCTCTAGATCTGGTTTTGTTGTGAGCTCACTGAGCTTTGCTCTCTCCAAGTTTTTGGAAGTTTTTGTTATATTCCTGTATTGTTTGTGGACTTGGCTCTCTAAAATGCTCGGGAATGTATCATGAGAATGAGCTATGTTTTGGGTTTTTAGGAGTTAAAGAAGCAAATCTCTTAATGACTTGTCTTGAAGAACCTTAAAGTGGTTTTCACATTAGATTTCTATTCTAAAATTCATTTAAGGAAGATCTACATTAAAGGATTTATGGTATTGTTCTTGAACTTTTGATTAAATATTTGTAAATTTAGAGGTTAAGCTAACCCGTGCCAAGGATCATTTTAATGCTAAGGTTTCATTGTCATGGACAATTATTATTGCATGAAGATGGAGTTAAATGTAGATTTAAGGGAAGAAAAGAACTCTTAGAATAATATTTATAGATAGTTTCTAGCTCTTCTTCCAGCGAGCTACCTTAAGAGCATTGTCAAGCTAGATAGATGGTTTTGTCAAATTTTTTTGGGTAAAATTTAGTTTGTTGGCTGCTTGGGTACCTTCTTTATACAATGAAAATTGTGAGCGTAAAATGATATATTTTCCCATGGTACTTTTACACTTCAAATATCAAAGAGTTCAATTTGCATTAATTGGTAGAATAATGAGAGTTATAATGATATTTTTTCTAGTTATGGTACTTCATTATTGATAACATGGAAACTTGTTAGTGAATAGACGTTATTCATTTGTGTAAGTTAACAAAATATTATTTTAACTTGTAGTTTTCCTACACTAGCTGGATGGGGAAAACATTATGGTTATGAATGGATTGTATATGAACTTTCAGTGGAATGAGAGTTCTACATATATAATCAAATGATAGTTGGTGGTGCATCAATTTTTATTCTAAACCTTGGGGACTAATATTGGAAGGAGAGCTAGTTAATTTTTTGCTACTTTTTATAATGAATACTATCTAAAAGTTCATATCAGATAAGAATGATACAAAAAAAAAGTTCAAATTGCACCTTATATCATTAGATTATTTACTTACAATCAAAATTCTTAAGCTATCAAATAACATATCTATTAATGTTCCTCATGGCTGCTGAGCACATTTTTTTTTGTTTCAAAGCATGAAGTGGAAGCAAACCCTTAAATAAACATAAAGTTATTTTTTATCTGAAGTATGATGCACCAAAATAATGTGCAATTTTATATATACATTTTATGGTTAATTTTGATGATATTGCACTTTAAGAAAGGGTATTTTCATGTTTTGTTGCAGGTATATTGAGTTTAGGAAATTAGAGCGAAAAGGAGCAAAAAAAAATAAATTTGGAGTCTAAATGGAAAATTTTAGCATTCTGGCACTAGAGGCACCAAATTTGCCATTTTATAGAGAAATAGTGCCAGAAGTGCCAGAATTGGCGCTAGAGGTGCCAAAATCTAGAACAACGTGAACTTTAGTAGGTTGGCGCTAGAGAAGAAATAAGATGGAGAGGGCGATTAGTGATATTTTTGAGCTGTTTTGAAGTCTCCAATTATCATGGAGTGATTCAATACATCTAGACACTTCATAAAGGCTCTTGAATGAAGTGACTTATCTCTTGGTGTGAACAGGTGTCTTCGAAGAAAAAAAGGAGGGAAATTTGATTTCTCTTGAAATGAAGGCTGACCCTAATTAGAAAAAAAGAGAGGAGTCTAGTAAAGAGAGGGTGGGGGGGCGAGAAGTTTGAAGAGAAGATGTTGGCGTGGGAGAGAAATCTTGGGAGAATAAAGGATTTTCTTCTAGAGTTGTAAGTGGAGAGAGAAGGTGAGAGATTTCCTGTTCATTTCATTTCTTAGAGAGAATTGAGTGTGATTGTAAAGTGAGATAGTGCTTAAAGGGAACTTCAAGGGATTTTTTTGAGCAAGAGTGTTAGATAAGTTGTATTCTTTCCTTTCATTGTTTTGTAAACTTGTTTTTGATATATAAAATCTATATTTTGTCATATTATTCTCATGAATTCTGAGTAGTCTCTTTATCTTTCTCTCTACAATGAAATATGATTTTGTGAAGAATTAATTTTATTATATGAGGTTTTAAATGTCAATAAATTGTGATGATTCAAACTCTGATCTTCAATTACTTTTTAATTAGGCCAATTGAAGTGTTAAAATTTGTTAAGAAACATAAGATCCGAAAGGGCTATGATTTCTACAATAAGGTAATAGTTACATTCAATTTCATGGATGAGAATGTAGTCCATTGGGTTGCGTGCAAATAAAAATGGAAATATACTTTGATGGGCGCAAAATTGGAGATTTTTAGGTGATAGATTAAAATTCCCAATTTGGTCCAAATGCTTGGAAATTAAAACTAGATTGTTAGCCCTCAGGTGAGGGAAAAGTCAGAACTCTGGAGTGGCAGTCAGTATCCTCTAAACTTAACCACAAATTTAGGTACCAAATTATGGATTAGTTAATGTTTTATGTGCACTCTTAGAGGGTAAATAATAAAATTGTTTCTATTTGATGCAATACAATTTTATATGTATTTTAAATTTTTTTAATTAGTTCACAATCTATAAACTCATTGTATAGAGAAAAGTATGCTTTCTTAAGTTTGAACTCTTCATTACAAAACTTTATATAGTCGTTATAAGTTTACTTTTAATGTTTAACAATTAGTTTAGTTAAATTAGTTCTTTTAACTACATTTCATTTAGCACACATTAAATTTAGTTTAGATTTATTTTTCTTACTTAAGTTCTATAGTTTGAATACTGTGTTTGATGTTATAACTATAAGAATTTCTAAATCCCTATGGGATCCAGACTTAGGACTCCATTAGAGCCCTTTATTTCTTGAGCGATACGTATACTTGCGTTATTATTACAGTTTGACAGCTTAAAGAGTTTA
Source organism: Phalaenopsis hybrid cultivar (assembly GCA_002079205.1). Classification (NCBI taxonomy): domain Eukaryota; kingdom Viridiplantae; phylum Streptophyta; class Magnoliopsida; order Asparagales; family Orchidaceae; genus Phalaenopsis; species Phalaenopsis hybrid cultivar. The sequence continues at coordinate 334,422 of JXCR01143209.1, read as the reverse complement.
AAAGATAAAATTATTTAAACTGAATTATATTTATTGGTAATGAACTGCATATTTACTATTTGTGTTGTCATGAGTGTATTATAATATCAAAAGATATTTGTAAAGCACAGCAAAAATCAGTACATCAAGTTTTTGGTACCACTGCCGGGGAGTAACGGTAAATTACTTTATAATATCAAAAGATATTTGCAAAGCACAACAAAAATTAGTACATCAAGTTTTTGGTACCACTGCCGGGGAGTAGCGGTAAATTACTTTATAATTTAAAACTATTTGCAATTTAATTAAATATTTTTATATTTTTGTTAGTTTGTTTATTTTTATTGCTTATTATGTTTGTGTATGCGTAGTTTAAGATCGATAGGTTTAATACATTATAATTTAGAGTTAGAAAGAATTATTAGAAAAATTTAAAAACAATAAAAAAAGTTAGAAAATTTGAACAAAATTGCTACAAGCTTAATAATTTTGGAATTAAAAATGAACATCATCAAAGGCCTTTAAAAGATTATGCTAATCCTACAATAGATGAAATTCATTTGAGTATACAAAATCCTGTTGTAGCTACAAATTCATTTTAGCTTAAACCTGCTATTATCCAAATGATACAAAATAATTAGTTTAGGGGAACACCGACTGAAAATCCTAACTTACACCATACTGGTTTTCTAGAATTATGTGTTACATCTAAATATGATGGAGTGTTGAATGATGCTGTCAGACCTACACTTTTTTCTTTTTCATTAACGGATAAAGCTAAGATGTTGTTAAACTTGTTAACACGTAGATCTATCAGAATTTGGGGAGACTTATAACAAAAATTTTTATCTAACTATTTCCCACCAACGAAAACTGCTAAGCTTAGAAATGATATTACATATTTTTTGTCAATTTGAAAGAGAATCAAGTTATGAAGTTTGGGAAAGATTTAAAGATCTCCTTAGGAAGTGTCCACATCATGCATTGCCAGATTGATTATAATTCAAAATTTTTATAATGGATTGGTTGGATCTCTTAGATTTATAATTGACGATGTTGCTAGTGGATCATTAATGTCAAAACCATTTGATGAAGCGTATTATTTAATTGAAGAGATGACTACTAATAATTTTCAATAGCCCTCTGAAAGGGTAACCCCAAAAAGAGTAGCTAGTATTCATGATTCTGATCAATATCTATGTTGGCACTCAAATTACTGTAATATTAAAAAAGATAGATCAATATGGAGTGAGATATTCTTAGCTTTATGTGAGTTGGGAGCTAGTATTAATCTTATGTCTCTGGGTTTAGGAAAAATTTCACCTACTACTGTAACTCTTTAGTTAGCTGATTGTTGATTACCTATCCTAAAGGAGTTATAGAAGATGTTTTGGTAAAGGTTGATAAATTTATCTTTCCTGTAGATTTTATTGTGTTAGATATGAAAAAAGAAAATGAGATTCCTATCATTTTAGGAAGACCATTTCTTGGAACTAGCAGATCTTTGATAGATGTGTAGAAATGATAATTAATAATGAGAGTTGGCAATCAAGAAGTCATATTTAATATTGCAAACACAATAAGATATGCAACAAAAGGAAGAGAGGATGAATGCTTCAGAATGAAAATTAATGATTATTTCACAGAGACATTTGTAAAGAAAATTGAAGAATAATATTTAGAGTATAAGAATTAGGATATAGTTCAAGATGAATCTATGGAAGTGAGTAATGAAGAATTGGATTATGTTTAGGAACAATTTGAATGGTTAGATCATGCAGATGATAATAAAAATTTGATTTCCTTGATTGTAAAACCTCTTGACTAGAAATGAAAACATTTTTTACACATTTAAAATATGACTTTTTAGGAGATTTATCCACATTATCTGTTATTGTATCCTCAGAATTAACTGAAGCATAAGAACGAAAGTTGCTGGAAACATTAAAAAGATATAACAAAGCCTTTAGATGGATGTTGGCTGATATTAAAGGAATCAGCCCTTAGATTTGTATGCATAGAATTTTATTTGAAGAACATCATGAACCAAATGCTTATACTCAAAGGAGATTAAACCTGATGATGAAAGAAGTGGTTAAGAAAGAGATTTTGAAATGGTTAGATGAGGGAATAATATATCCTATTTCAGGCAGTGCTTGAGTGAGGTCAGTTCACTGCATTCCTAAGAAAGGGGGTGTGGCTGTTGTGATAAATGAGAAGAATGAATTAATACCAACAAGAAAAGTCATTGGTTGGCGCATCTACATTAATTATAGATAATTAAATTTGACCACCAGGAAAGATCACTTTCCTTTACCCTTTGTGGATCAGATGTTGGATAGGCTACCTGGGCATAAATATGTTTGCTTTCTAAATAGATATACTCACTATCATCAAATACCGATTGCTCCGAAGGATCAAGAGAAGACATCATTTACTAGTCCTTATGGTACTTTCACTTTTTAACGAATGCCCTTTGATTTATGTAATGTACCTGTAGCATTTCAAAGATGTATGCTGTTAGTTTTCAGTAATCTAATTGAAAAAGAGATAGAAGTCTTTATGGATGATTTTTCTGTGTTTGAAACTTCATTTGAAATATTTCTAAATCATTTATAGATAGTTCTAGAATGATGCAAAAGGATGAATTTAGTATTAAACTGGGAAAAATATCAATTTATGGTTATAGGAGGAATTGTGCTTGGGCATAACATTTCAGAAAATGACATGAAGATAGATCCGTGAAAAATTCAAGTTATATCTAACCTACCTCCATCTACTACTGTAAGAGGATTTAGAAGATTTTTAGGACATGTTTTTTTAAGGAGATATAATAAAGATTTTTCAAAAATTATAAAGCCTTTATGCCAACTTTTGGAAAAAGATACAAAATTTGATTTTAATCAAGAGTGCCATGATGCCTTTGAAAAAATGAAGGAAAAATTAGTTACTACTCTTCTAATTATTTCATGTGATTTAGAGAAACCATTCGAGCTAATGCGCGATGCAAGTGATTATGCAATTGGAGCTCTTTTAGGGCAGAGATATGACAAAATTAAAAGGCATATACTATGCTAGTAAAACTCTAAATGATGCTCAAATTAATTATTCCACCACTGAAAGAGTTAGCTATTTTTTATGCTTTTGATAAGTTTAGGTCATAGATAACTGGAGCAAAATGTATTGTGCATACAGACCACTCTGTTATAAAATAGCTGATGCAAAAGAAGGACGTGAAATAAAGATTAATTAGATGGTACTTCTGATGCAAGAATTCTATTTTGTGGTAGTAGATAGGAAAGGATCTAATAATCAAATAGCTGATCATTTATCTAGGCTGAAACATGAAGAAACATTTGATCTTGAAAGATGAATTAATGAAACTTTTTATGATGAACAACTTTATACTCTTAAAGAATGGGAAATATCGTGTTATGTTAATATTATGAACTACATTATTAGTGGTATTTTAACATATTGATTGACAAAGCAACAGGAGAAAAAATTTATTCATGATGCAAAATTTTATTTTTGGGATGACCCATATTTGTACAAACAATGCAAGGATTTAGTGTTGCGGAGATGTGTACCTTATAAAGAGATTGAAGAAATAATCCAAAAATGCCATGATTCAGAATTTGAGGGTCTTTTTGGNTGGGGGGGCAACTAAGAAATCACCTGTGAGTGAAACGACATAAAATACTTAAAAGCATGAAAGGGTTGTGTTAGATATGACTCATATATAAGATAAGTGACAGATACTGGAGCGAAACGGAGCAAGCCAGCGGAGCGGAGCGAGAGAGCAAAGCTCGCGAGCGTAGCGGAGCTCACGAGCGGAAGCATCTGTCAAATCGGGAGAGTTTTGTTATGTGGGTTAGAGGTGCGGGGGTAATGCCCCTGCGGTACTAGAGGTGTGGGGGTAATGCCCCTGCGGTACATGGGTAATTTTGCAATTACATATTGTACGCCAGGGCTATATATATATATATAGATATATATATATATATATATATATATGATAAGAAGTATTAGCAAACCAAGGGGAAGGACTAGATCTAGATCCCAACCCTCCACCTATCCCCCCTCCCCATGATCAATATGCTGTGTTGGAACATAAGGGGGATTGCTCACCCCTTATCTTTAAAAAGACTCAAATACCTTAACAAAAAACATAAATTTTGGTGCTTAGCCATTTTTTAACCTACGGTTCATATCAACACTAAGAAAATTGCTAAAGTGTTCCCTGGTTTCAACCTTTTCACTAACCTTAATAACAAAATTTGGATTTTCTACAGGAAATAAATGAAGTGCTCTATTTTAGTTAATTACTAGCAAATTTTGCATATGAGCATTAGTACTGATGGCATGGATGGATTTTCTTCTTTTGTTTATGCAGGAAGCTCCAAAACAGCAAGAACTAAACTGTGAGAGACCCTTCAGAACATTCAAGGTTCTATTGATAAAGCATGGATTGTGGGAGGTGATTTCAATTGAATTTCCTCTCCTGCTGAAAGGAGGGGGGAGGCAAAACTCCCAATCCTATCACCATATCCAATTTCAATGATAACATTCAAAAAATTGGTTTATTTGACCTTGAATTTAGTGGCCCTGCCTTCACCTGGAGTCGGAAGAATATGTGGGAAAACTAGATAGAGTCTTTGCTAATGACCACTGGATTCAAAACTTCTTGTAGACTACTATCACTCATCTAAGCCTTGGTGGATCTGATCACAGGTCTTTGGTGATCACCATTGGCCCTAATAGCAGCTGTCAGAAGAGTTCTTTTAGGTAGTTGAATGTTTGGTCACAACATAAGGATTTCTTGCAAATTGTAAAAGATAATTGGAAGAATGATTCACACCCTAACCCCTTCATCAGCCTGTGGCAAAAGAAGAAAAAGGTGGGAAAAGCTCTCAAACAGTGGAGTTGGAATACTTTTGGGGATTTCCTGAAGGTTGTGGAAAAGGTTGAAAAGGAGTTGCTTGATCTGGAGGTGGAGCACAAAAAAGGTAATACTAATGAAACTGGCTCTTTTTGAGGCCAATGAGTGAGTTCTAACTGCTGTAAACTGGCAAGACCAGTTCCTAAAGCAAAAAGCTGCTAAGACTAAATTTACTGAAAGGGATAGAAATACAAAATTTTACCATGCCTGCATTAATTACCAGAGAAAGTGCAACACTATTCATTGCATTAAAGATCAGAATGGTACTTGGCTCAAGAAGGAGGAGGAGATTGCTGAAAGTGCTGTCTTATACTGCCAAAACCTCATGAATGAGCACAAAACTGATAAAGGCCACATATATTAAACTTTGTTTTCTGAAAGAAATCAGTACACTGCCCACTTAAATCTGACAGACATACTTGAGGAGGAGGAGATTCAAAGAGCTTTACAGTCCATAAATAATAGTAAATCTACTGGCTCTAATGGCTTCACTGCAGACTTCTACAAAAATCATGGGGGGTAATTAAGGTGGAGGTAATTCAAGCTATTCATCATTTTTTGAAAGGAAACTCTCTCCCTAAATATTTCAGTGCTTCCTCTATTGTTTTTATTCCTAAGAATTCTATTAAAAACTGCTGGAGTCAGTTCAGAACTCTGAGCCTTACCAATGTAATCAACAAGATTGTAAGTAAAATTCTGGCAAGCAACCGGTCCTACCTCAGCTGATTAACATTAATCAAGCAGCATTTGTGAAAGGGAGAAGTATAGGGGACCAAATTTTATTAGCTCAAGAACTGTTACAGGACCTGGAGAGACCTTACAGAGGAGGCAATGTAACCTATAAGCTTGATTTGAAGAAGGCATATGATATGGTGAACTGGGATTTCATTATGGAATGTTTGGAGGCAAGAGGAATCTCTAGGGAGTTCTGCCAGACCATTAAAAGATGGCTAGATGCCAATGCCAATTCTATTTTCATAAATGGGAAAGCATATGGGTTTTTCAAAGCAACTAGATGTCTTAAACAAGGAGATCCTCTTTCCCCAACTATTTTCATTCTGGTTCTAAATTACTTATCAAGACTCATTGATGGCCAAGTGAAAAAGAAAAGCTTCAATGCCTATCATAGTAGAGCTAAGATAGACAATAGTCACCTTATTTATGCTGATGACATTCTCACTTTCACTAGGGCAACAAAGGCAGCTACTAGGTACCTTGATGAGTGCTTGAATAAGTTTCAACAGATGTCTGGGCTTAAAGTTAATAAAGACAAGTGTCAGATCCTTGCTAGCAAGAGAGTTCCAATATAACTCAGGCAGTGGTTTTCAAACTTCACTGGGTTCTCATTTATGAGCATTCCTTTTAAATATCTGGGCACTCAAGTAATTAGAGGTAGAATCAAACAGACCCAGTTTGATGAGGTTGTAGACAAAATTAATTCTACCCTTTAGGGGTGGTCAAATTCATACTTATCTAATGGTGGAAGGATCACCCTACTTAAGATCATCCTCACATCTATCCCTCTCTATACCCTCCAAGTGGCAAACATGAAAAAAAGCACCACCTTGATGCTGGAGAGATTTTTTAACAGGTTCCTTTTTGGGCTGGCAATAGGAAAAAAATGATCTAGGCTAGTTGGAAAAGAGTAACCAAACCTTATGAAGCTGGTTGTTTGGGTTTTAGAGGACTACATCATATGCAACAAATCAGCATGTGTAAACTTTGGATCAGATTTAAATAACATGAAAGTCTATCGGCAAAATACATGATGGACAAATATTGCAAAAATGATCATCCTGGGGAAGTAACTAAGAAATTTGGAGACTCCAGGATCTGGATCCAGATGCTCAAATGTAGGGAGGATATTGATAAATTTTTTATTTGGGAGCTGGGCCATGGAGAGATCAACTTCTGGAAGGAAAAATGGTGCCCTGCTGATCAATTGGAGCCTCTACAAAATGAAAAAGCGAAGGATTTACTTGTTAAAGACTATTGGAGTGGAAATGAGTGGTTGGAGGATGCCTTGAATAACATTCTGAAGGATTCATTTGCTAGAAGCATTTCAAAAATCCACTTTGACAGAAATAAAAAAGACCCGATTCAACTTATTAGAAGGACCAGATCTAGCAATTCAAAGGACATCCAGAATAGCTTATTTAGATGGGATGAATGCCAGTGGAATATTTGCACTTGCCCAAAATTCTTAACTCCTTCTATGTTGTTCTTTTCTTGGAGAGTGCTAAATGATTTAATTCCAACTGACGGCATACTGAAGCTGAAAGGATTGAAAGGCCCCTCAAGATATCACCTTTGTAAAAATGATCAAGAATCCAGTGATCATCTCTTCTTCAGATGCAGATTTGCTAGGGATGTTTGGAAAAAGTTGAACTCTAACATTAACCTTAATCTGATTAATGTGGGTTGGGGAAACATCAAAGAAAGTTTAAAAGACTGGCAGGCAATTAATCTAATGTCACTTCCCTTCATTGTTGTCTGGTGTCTTTGGAATTCTAGGAACAAGGTGAAGCATGAGGACATTGGAGCTAACACTGATTCTGTGGTGTCTAATTATCAGGCCTACTTACATAAGCTGATTAGTTGGAAGAAGTTCCCCAAGATTTTGAAGGTCTTGTCTAATATTAAACTCAAATAGCTTAAGGTAATCAAGGTTAGATGGGAGAAGCCTCCTCATCCTTTCATTAAAATAAACACTGATGGAAGCTTCACCAACAAGAAAGCTGGTATTGGTGGTATCTTCAGAGATCACACTGGTAAAGCATTATTATATTTCAAGGCCCCCTATATTAATGCAGATGCCCTGGAAACAGAAGCTGTTGCTCTTTACTGGGCCCTGAAATTTGCCATGGAAATTTAGTGGAAATGGATTATTGCTGAAGTGGACTCTTCCCACCTGGTGGAGCTAATCACTGACAACATTTCCCCTCCTTGGCACATAAACTATTGGATTTACAAGATAAGGAAGCTATCACTGAGATTAAGATACAAATCTCATTTATTTATAGGGAAGCTAAGAGGCCTGCCAATTTTTTGGCTTTAGAGGGTTCAAACTCGAATCATGCTGAGGTCTCCACTTCCCCTCCCCTTCCTCTACAACTGTTACTACAAGGGGATAAACTACAAATACCTTACCTTAGATTGTAGAACTGATGTTTTGGTTCTTTCCCTTTGATTTTTGCACTTCAGTTTTTCCTATACAACAAATGCTTCCCCCTTTACAGNTTGGAAAATTCCAGTTGGGTCATCCCAAAATGGACCTTGTTAGAAGCTTCTTTGATTCTCTAAATTTCATTGAACATTGGAAGCTTGGTTTGATAGATGGCAGACATCTTCTTATCCAACACTCAATGGAAGAAGATTATGCTAGGCTATTTGCTAAACAAGTTGTTTCTATAGCAGGAGTTACAATGAAAATCCAGAAATGGACTAGAGATTTTGACCCAACTAAGGATCCTCCTGTGGTCCCAGTTTGGTTTAAGCTACCTGGTCTTCCATTACCTTACTTCAAGCNTCCGTTTGGGGCAGCTTATAAGTGCGGGCGGCGTTTTCAAAACGCCGCCATACCGTTTGGTTCGCGCTTTTCGTCAGCTTATCCGAAACTGCGTTTGGGTTTTTAAACTAAACGCAGGCCGCGGGCTGGCCCGCGGGCCGCGTTTCAGGATAAGCAGCTTATCCTGAAACGCACAAGCTGCCCCAAACGGAGCCTAAGGCTACTTTTGCAGGGATTGTTGGAAGAGCTAATGACACTCTCTAAGATCCTACAAATTTAATTTTCCCTCAGGAATTTCATAATTTTGCTGCTGGCAAAGGGATTTGCCCTTGCATTCACCCCCTTGGCTTCAAAGATGGAGAAACTGCAGTCTACTTCTCTGCAGCTGAAATTGCTTCACTAAATGAAGAAGTCAGATTCACTCTTGTTGGAAAATTCCAGTTGGGTCATCCCAAAATGGACCTTGTTAGAAGCTTCTTTGATTCTCTAAATTTCATTGAACATTGGAAGCTTGGTTTGATAGATGGCAGACATCTTCTTATCCAACACTCAATGGAAGAAGATTATGCTAGGCTATTTGCTAAACAAGTTGTTTCTATAGCAGGAGTTACAATGAAAATCCAGAAATGGACTAGAGATTTTGACCCAACTAAGGATCCTCCTGTGGTCCCAGTTTGGTTTAAGCTACCTGGTCTTCCATTACCTTACTTCAAGCTTAATGTACTTTTAAATATAGGGAGAGCACTAGGTACTCCCCTTAAGGTTGATGCTCCTACTTTCAATAAGGAAAGACCTGCTTTTGCTAGAATTCAGGTGGAAAGAGACATAACCCTCCCTGAGATAAAAAGGATATGGATTGGTTGTGATGTTTTGGCAAGATATAACTACTGAACAAAAGCCTTTTTACTGCCAACACTGTAAAATGTTTGGCCACACTATTGAGAAATGTTATAGGCTCCACCTCCCTACAAAAAAACTTTCCATGAATCCAAGGGTAGCTAGTCAGGTTTCTAATCAGGGACAAAGCTATAATATCATTACATTTAATCATAGGGATGCTGTCAGGCAAACCAGTAAAACTCTTTCTGTTAAGATCATAAATCCTCCTGCCACTTTCCCCTCTGGTGATCCATTGGGGGAATTATCAGAACCCCAAAACAACTTGAAAACTTCTTCAGGTTGTGTGGAGAGGGAATAACCTAATGAAGTCAGTGTTATTACCCCTCCTTCCCCCACACTTGCTGGAAAAGGGAAATGCGCTCTGAAAAATCCCTTGATCACTGAGGCTAACACTAGAACTATTGAAGCTGCTGTTGTTGAAGTGCAGCAGGCTTTGGGAGAAGATTGGCAAAGTCAGAAAACAAGGAAAAAGAATGCGATGAAAAGTTCCCTGATCAATGAGGCTACTCCTAGCATTGCTGAGGTTGATGTCATTGATTTGCAATAGGCTTTGGAAGAGGATTGGCAAATTAAGAAAACTAGGAAAAAGAAAAAGCAGAATTTTGAGGTGCAGCAGCTTCTACAAGGAACAAACTCTCTTAAGAAGGATGGGAAGGCTAAGACTCATTCTGGCTCTACCTCTACATATAATAGAGGAAGAACTAGGTCAAGGTCTCAACCTTCCATTCATTTCTCACCTATCAGTGATTAGTATTCCTCTTTGGAATGCTAAGGATCCTATGATTAATATTTGTGTTGGAACATTAGAGGAGTGGCTCACCCCTCCTCTCTTTTGAGATAAGACATCTCACAAGACTACACAAGATTTGGTGCTTTGCAATTCTTGAACCTATGGTCACCAAATATCCTCAAAGCACCATCAACAAGTTTTCCAAGTTTACTTTTTATGCTAATTCCACTAATAAAATCTGGCTCTTTGTCAGACCTAAAATTCAGTGCAATTTACTTGATTAACCATCATTAGTTTCTTCACATTCAGTTTGCTATTGGAGCACAGGTGGGATTTGCATCATTCATTTATGCTAGTAGCCTTCCTAGATACCACAAGAACTGTGGCATGAGCTGATGACTTTGGGACAAAATATTGACTCTTTCTGGATTTTGGGGGGTGACTTCAATTGAATCACTTCTCCAACTGAAAAAAGAGAGGGTAAAGCCCCTTTACTTTCTCCAATAGCCAAATTCAATAACTTCATCAGTGATGTTGTTCTATTTGATCTAGGCTTTCAAGATCCAAAGTTCACTTGGAGAAGAGGCACTTTGTGGGAAAGATTGGATAGATTGCTTGACAACTCCTTATGGTTTCAAACCTTCCCATTCTCTACTGTCACTCACCTTGCAATGGTTGGATCTGATCATAGACCTATCCTTTGCTCCATACAAAACACTGCTAGACCAACTCATACACCTTTTGGATTTCAGAGTATGTGGACTCTACATCCTGATTTCATTAAGGAAGTGGAAAACAATTGGAATTCCAACCTGAATGCAGACCCCTGGATTAGATTATGGTTAAAACAAAAGAACTTAGCCTCTCATCTGAAAAAAATTGAATTGGGAAAGATTTGGTAATGTCAATGACCAACTGGAGGCCACCAAAAAGAAGTTCATAGTTTGGAGGAAGGCTTACAAATGGGGATGAACTCTGAATATGAGGTTCACCATGCCAATGAGAGATTCCTTGCACAAATCAGCTACCATGAATGTTTCTTAAAACAAAAAGCTGTTGTCACTAAATTCACTGACGGTGATAGAAATACTAGATACTATCATGCTTGTATTAATCATAGAAGTAAGTGTAACATGATCTTAAACATAACCAATATCAATGGCAGCAAGTTAACCAATGTAGAAGATATAGCTTATGATGCAGTCCAACATTTCCAAAAGTTGTTCACCAATGAGCTGGATTTTAGAAGCCCAATTGAAACTCAGATGTTCACTAACTGTCAGCAATATGTTCAAAATTTAAATCTCACTAGTACCCCTTTGGAAGATGAGATAAAACAAGCCTTAGATTCCATTGATGGTCTCAAAACTGCTGGGCCTGATGGCTATACATCTACTTTCTATAAAGCAACATGGGATAGGACTAAACAAGACATTATGCTTGCTGTCCAAAATTTCTTTCTTGGTGTGGACCTCCCTAAATATTTCAGTGCCTCCACCATCACTTTGATACCAAAGAACCAAAATAGGAAAACTTGGGGGGATTATAGGCCAATCAGCCTAACCAATGTGATCTCCAAAATAATCAACAAAATTATTGTGTTTAGGCTGCAACCCCATCTTCATCATATCATTAGTGACAACCAAGTAGCTTTTATTAAAGGGAGGAATATTACTGACAACATCCTACTTGCCCAGGAACTCTTGTTAGATCTTGACAAAATTTGTAGAGGAGGAAATGTCATTTTCAAACTGGACATAAGCAAAGCCTATGATACCATTAACTGGGAATTCATCCTTGATACTCTTTCTGCTAGAGGCTTTAATGAAGGATTTATAAATTTGATACACAGATGGCTTAAATGCAATGCACATTCAATTCTGATCAATGACAAGTGTCATGACTTCTTCAATGCTACCAGGGGGATCAAGCAGGGAGACCCCTTGTCTCCAACCATTTTTATACTTGCTCTGGACTACCTTTCAAGACAATTTAATAAGTTGGTTACTAATTCACCTCATTTGGCTTTCCATCACAGATCTAATATCCTTATAAGCCATTTAGCTTATGTTGATGACATAGTTATTTTCTCCAATGCTTCTAAGAATTCTGTCAGGAGGGTATATAAATGTCTTCTCCACTTTCAGCATACCTCAGGTATGGCACTCAACAAACAAAAATGTCAATTTATTATTAATAAAAACTCCACACCTCAACTCAAGCACTGGACCTCTGAATACACTGATTTTGCTATGCCAGTCTCCCCATTAAATACCTTGGAATACATCTACGTAAAGGCAAAACTAGACAAACACAATTCCAGGATGTCATTGATCAGATCAAAGAACAACTTGAACATTAGACTAACTCTTTCCTCTATAATGGTGGGAGGATCACTGTTTTAAGGAGTATTCTCACTACAATGCCTTCTTATGTCCTACAAATGTTCTCCATGAAAAATGGTACTCAAGACTCTATTGGAAGGATCTTCAATAAATTTCTCTGGTCTGGTCAAAGAAAGCAATTTCACTGCCTCCCTTGGCAGAAATTATGTAAACCTTTGCAAGCTGGTGGGTTGGGCTTCAAACACTTCCAACACCTGTGTTTCATAAATCTTTGCAAATTATGGATCAGATTCAAGTCTCAGGATAGCCTTTGGGCAAGATTTCTAAAAGGAAAATACTGCAGATTTTTGCACCCTACTTTGGTATCTAAAAGGATGGGGGATTCCAAACTATGGACAAAACTGCTGAAAATTAGAAGTAAAGCTGAGGAACTCTTTCTTTTAGAGCTAGGAGATGGGCATATCAACTTTTGGTTTGATAACTAAGTCAGCAATGGAGAGAAACTTGAGTGCCTCACCCCCAATCCCAACACTAATTGTATAGTCAGAGATTATTGGTTTGATAATCAGTGGAACTACAGACTGCTGAACACTATTCTTTCTAGTGAACATGTGAGGTGGGTTAAGGATACTTCTATCTCATCCATTTCCAAAGACAAAATAATTACTAAACAGGCTTACTCCCAGAAATTATCAGCCTACATTTACCATCATTTCTTTAATTGGAATCAGATGCCTTGGGTAAAGCCATTTGGGGTAAATTCTTAACTCCCTCTATGTCCTTCTTCTGCTGGAGACTCTAGCATTCCTTACTTCCTACAAATGATATATTAAAGATGAAAGGGCTGAGAGGGCCTTAAATCTGCCCAGTTTGCTATGCTGCTGAAGAAACCTTGGATCACTTATTTTTCTCATGTGACCTCTCACAAGAAATTTGGTCAGGTTTAATCAAGCTCCTGAATATTAATAGTCATAATGCAAGCTGGCTTAAATTCTCTACTAGCTCGGAAGAATGGCCTAACAACAACCTTTGGGTGATACCCTGTATTGTGGCTTGGTTCATATGGATGTACAAAAACCACAACAAATTTGAAGAGAAGTTTTAAGGGTCAAAATCTGTTATTATTAATTGTATCTCTTATATTCAGAAATTGATCAAGTTTCATCATTTCCCTAATGTTATAAAGCACTGGACTCTAAGAAACAATACCCCTCTTTTTCAGTCTTTCAAACTAATCCTTTGGAGTCCTCCCCCTACTGGTTGGTTGAAGGTCAACACTGATGGCAGCTTCTCAAATGGTAGTGTTGGTATTGGGGCAATCTTTAAGAACCCTCATGGTTCTCCCATTCTGTATTTCACTGTTCCTGCTGTGGTAATGGATGCTCTGGAGGCTGAATTCATAGTTATCTACTGGGCTATCAGAATTGCTTGTTACTGCCATATGGGTCCTTTGATTATAGAAACAGATTCTACTAATTGTATTAAAATCCTTCTTCATGATGAAACCCCCCTTTGAATATAAGCAGATGGAATAATCTGTTAGTTGCCCTACTACCAAGATACATGATCAATATCAATTATATTCCTAGAGAGGGTAATTGTTCAGCTCATTGGCTTGCCTCCCAGGGTAGAAACACTGAACAGATTTTTGTTGGGCTGACACTTACACCTGAGTTAAAATTCCTGTTGATTGGTGACAATTTGGCAC
>JXCR01143209.1:274934-320044 GCA_002079205.1 Phalaenopsis hybrid cultivar | reverse complement strand
TATATATATATATATATATATATATATATAGCTCCTTCCATGTTAGCTTAAATAATGATTACAAAAGGGAGAAATGGGATAGAAAAACTGCACTCCACCAAGAAAGAGGAGTCAGCAATCTACACATGAGTCTTACAGTAGGTAAAGGAGAAAAAATACTCCTGATGTAAAAAGGGGACCAAAAAAGCTAAGATCTTCAGAATAGAAATCTATCTCTTAAATGTGTTGTGGCCAGCAAATCTGAGGTGGGGAATTTCAAGTAGGTCTCCATGTAGCAGAAAAATAAGTGGAGGAGGTGGGGAGGTAGCAACAGATGTATTGTTAGATCTGAGACCATATCTGACAAGCCAATTAGCAGGTTTTTTTCCTTCCCTAAATATAAAACTTAAGTTAACATGGATGTGGGAAGTGAGTCTTTTGATATTTTGAATCCAGTAAGAGTGGTTCCAGGGTGTCACTTCCTCAGTGCTTAATAAGTTGATGACCACTGTAGAATCCACTTCCAGCCATATATGAGTCCATCTAATCTTTATTGCAAGGTTTAATGCCCAATAAACAATAATAATCTTAATTTCAATAGCATCAATAGCCAACACGGGAGTATAGAAGTAAAGTAGACATTGGCCTAGGTGATTTCTGAATATTCCACCCACACATGTCCCCAACTCAGATGAACTTCCATCTGTGTTAATCTTTATAGTGTGACCCATAGGTGGTTTTCATATCACTTTATAGGTTTATTGAAGAGTTTTCTTTTCAAATGAGTAGGAGTTGAAGATATTTGGAAACTTTTTATACTTGATCACCTTGTGTAGGTAGGATACAATGTTTTTAACCACCTTTTCAATAGTGGATATAGTGTCTTCAAATTTTTCTTTGTTTCTATTCATCCAAATAAACTGTGCCACTATGAAAGGTATAGGAGCATAATTTAGCTTATGCCAGTTCTACCAGCAAGAATTAGTCTTATCCCAAGTGAGTAATGAATTCAATGTTTAGATGTTGCTTAAGCTGGTTACAAACTTTATGGGCCAACCTGCATTCAAAGAAGAGATGTGTTAGAGATTCCTCCTCCTGTAGACACAACCCACATTTAGAGGGCCCTCTCAGTTAGCTTAATTATATCATTTGTTGGAAGAAATTTTTGGAGTGTCCTCCAGCTGAAGAATGACATAGATTGAGATAGAAACTTATTCCAAACAATCTCTCCCCAAGACACTTTCTCCGAACCATATAATTTGGAGTAAATAGCTTTGGTGAGGTTATGATTAGAGTATGCTTGCCAAATAGGTTTAGCTGCCTTAGTCCTGTTAAATTGTATGGTGGCAATTTTTCTAACTGAATGATCTTGTAGGAATGTGGAGAGTTTTTGAAGTGACCAATTATTGCTTTCCCAACATTGAACAACCTTGAGACTAGGAGTAATGGAAGTGAGGGGAGTTAACTAGTCTTTGGGGCACCATTAGTCTAGTCAAAATATGATATTCCCATTTCCCAGATCCCATAAGAAAAGGTCTTCAGCAATTTGTCTAATCTTTAGCATTTTCGCCAAAATTTTGGAATCACCAATTTTTCTGACTACAAGAGTAGGATGTTGCTCTTTATAGTATTTGACCCACATAAATTTAGCCCATAAAGAAGATTGAGTTCTAAACTTAATCCAGATTTTACACAAATTAACTTGAAGAAGTTGATTCAGGCCCTTGAAAATAATGCCACCAGCCAACTGAGGTTTAGCCACCTTTTGTCAGGAAGCCCAATGCATTTGTTGTCTTTGCCCTGAGCATAAAAATCTGTTGAAGGCTCTCTCCATCTGAATTTGGGTGCTTTTCTTCATAGCAGTCATTTATAGGATGTAGGAGGGGAAGGTAGTCAGGATGCTATTCAGCAATGTTATTCTCCCACCATTAGAGAGGAAGGATTGAGTCCAGCCAGAAAGGAAGGAGGAAATCTTATAAAAGACTTCCTCAAATTGAATTTTTTTAGTTATGCTAGTAAGAAGAGTAACTACAAGGTATTTGATAGGAAGTTGGGTGCTAGAAAACCAGTGTAATTAATGGTCCATTGTTTACAGTTGGGGGAGGATTTCTTATTGAAGGTCATATGAAATTTATCAGCATTGAAATACATCCCTGATTGTAGTTGAATTTTTTTGAGGCTTTGGAATACTTTCTTCACAGCATTCTTATGGGCACTTGAGAAAACCATTATATCATCAACATACAAAAGGTGAGATGTAGCTATATTAGATCTGTGATGGTATCTAGAATAGCTTTTGGGAAGAAGGGATGCATCCAAAATTCTTGACAAATAGTCTATAGCAAGAATGAAAATGGTGGGGGATAAAGGGTCCCCTTGCTTTAAACCTCTAATAGCAGTAAAGGGCCTCTAAGATTGCTCATTGATGAGAATAGATTGTGCATTGTTGAGTAACCATCTATGAATGAGCTGGCAGAAATTAGGTTGGAAACCTCTGGCTGAGAGTATCTCCATTATAAAATCACAACTGATTGTATCATATTCCTTCTTTATATCCAATTTATAAATGAGGTTTCCCCCTCTACAAGGCTTATTCAAATCCTGAAGAAGTTCTTGGGCCAGTAATGCATTATCAATGATGGACCTTCCCTTTACAAAGGCAGACTGGTTAGGCCTAATCAAAAAATCAAGGTGGGGCTGTAGTCTACTCAAAATAAATTTGCTTATAACTTTGCTGAGGATAGTAGTAAGACAAATTGGTCTGTAATGATCCCATATTTTCTGAAATTTACTTTTTGGTACACGGACAAAAGTGGAATCCCTGAAATAATGTGGGAGGTTGTTACCTTGAAAAAAACTGACCACAACAGCAATCACATCAGCTCTGATTATATCCCAAGATTTTTTATAGAAGTCAATTGTAAAGCCATCAGGGCCATCTATCTTTGTGATATCAATGGAGTTAATAGCTTCCTAAATTTCCTTTTCAGTAGGGGGGTCAGTGGGACTAAGATTTGTGGTATAACTCAGCTCATCAGAAAAGTAGCGAGACTCTATTGGAAGCCTTGTATAATGGACTTGGTTCAACAGCTTTTTAAAGTAGTTTGTAGCATTTGTAGAAATTGTAGTATTATCATGGAGCCAAGTTCCTTCGACATTTTGAATGGAGTGAATTGTATTGCACTTCTTTTTTTACTTGATGTAAGCATGATAAAAATTGGTATTTTTTCCCCCTCAGTAAAGATATTCATGGATGCCTTTTGTTTCAAGAATTGTTCCTGATATTCAATAGTAGTGAGAAGGCTATTTTGATTATTGAGAAGCACCTCTTCCTCCACAAATCCTTGTTGAGCTTTCTATTCAATTCTAATAACCTCTTTTTCAACATCAGTCACATTTATGAGAACATTACCGAAGGCTTCCCAACTCCACTTTCTAAGGGCCTTGCCAATTTTAATTTGTAGTAAGCTAAGTTTAACCAAGGGTTCAAGGTGGGAGATATCTTTCCATAGGTCAGAAATGGTTTTAGAGAATAATGGATGGGAGGACCACATGTTGAGGTATCTAAATAGAGGGGGGTAGAAGGCAATTTAGAGGAAGAGATGCTTATGAGGACTGGTCTATCTTCATAACCAGCAAGGCTTAGATATGTGACAAATGTGAGCAAGAATTAGGAGAGCCAACAATCATTAATAAGAAATATGTCAAGTCTTTCCCACATAGAACCCCTTTTCCAAGTGAAGGCAGGACCCTTGAAGCCCAGGTCAAAAAGACCAACATTAATGATATTATCACTGAAGGTAGACATTTGAGTTAACTTGGGGGTTCTACCAACTTATTTTTCTGCTGAAGATGTAATACAATTGAAATCCCCCCTACCAACCAGGGAGAGGTTATTTGCTGATTGATCTTTTGGAGACAGTGCCACAGTTCCTTTCTATCTTCCTTAGTACAGCCTGCATAGATGAAGAAGACAAAACCCCTATTGCCATTGATATAAAAAGAGAGGTGAACAAACTATTGGTGATTCACCAAGATGTTCCATCTGATTTCTTTCTGCATGAGATCAAGATCTTGTTGTTGATATTAGCAAAGGGAGTAAAACCATTGAATTTATTAATCAATTTTTGAGGGTGTTTGTGCACCATGGGTTCAAGAATGACAATACACCAAAGTTTATGTTTACAGTTAAGATGTAAAACTCTTTTAAGAGAAAGGGGTGAGCCATACCCCTAATGTTCCATCACAAAATATTAATCATTGATTGATGGGAGGTGAAGAGATGACTGAGACCTTGATCTAGTTCTGCCTCTATGATAGTTAGGGGGTAACCATTCTTAGCTCCAACCTTTCCTTCTGTCTACATGGAGTTTGTTCCTTGTTGGATTTTTTTGTACTTTTGTTGCCTTTTTTTTTTTCTTTTTCCTTGCAATCTGAATTTGCCAATCTTCTTCAAGTGTCTGTTGTAACTCAGCAATAGTGTTTTCCATAGTTGCTTTTCCGTTATCTATTTTGTGTTGGAGTTCTTGCACCTCTTCTCCTTTACCCCCAAGAATAGGAGGTGGAGGAGTAATTATAATGATTTCATTTACTTCTTTTATGATAGACCTTATTGGAGATGCCACTGTATTACTATTGGAATGTAATTCAGATAGCTCCCCTAAAGGGTCTCCTGAGGGGGTAGTGTCAATGTTCTGTGGGGAAATATTTCCAGCAATGGGAGTAGTCTTTTGCTTAGCAGTACTGATATCATCCAATGGATGAATTTATTCAGCATTAATGCTTGGAACCTAATGAGCAACCTGGTCAGAAAACTAAAGGCTCTTGAAAGAAGTCCTTGTTGATGGGGGCTGAAGCCTGTAGCATTTTTCAATTGTGTGGCCAAACATTTTACAGTGTTGGCAGTAATATGGTTTTTGCTCTGCAACTATGTTCTATCAAAAGCCATCAGTATCAGATCCTATCCAGACTCTCTTAAGTTCTGGGAGGGTTATGTCTCTCTCCACCTGAATTCTAGCAAGTGCAGATCTTGCTTTGTTATAGGTTGGGGTGTCCACTTTATGACGTGTGCCTAAAGCTCTACCAATGTTAAATAGAGCATTAATTTTAAAAAAAGGTCATGGGAGTTTTGGCAGCTTGAACTATAAAGGTAACACAGGAGGTTCTTTGTTTGGATCAAAATTTTTGGTCCATTTCAGAATTTTCATGGTTTTCCTAGCAGTCTCAATTGATTGTTTAGCAAATAGCCTGGTATAATTTTCCTCCACTGACAGTTGAATGAGAAGATGCCTCCATCAATCAAACCAAGTTTCCAATGCCCAATAAAATTGAGTGAATCAAAATAAGTTCTAACCAGTTTCATTTTGGGGTGTCCCAATTGGAATTTGCCCACAAAAGTGAATTTGACTTCTTCATGGAGTGAGGCAACTTCCATAGCCGAGAAGAACACTGCAGTTTCCCCTTCTTTTGAACTAAGTGGATGTATACAAGGACAAGTTCCCTTGCCAGCTGCTGCATCATGAAATTCTTGGGGGAAGACAACTTTTTCAGGATCTTGTAGAATATTAGAGGCCTTTCCAACAACACATTCATATGTTGCTTTTGTCCACTGAGAATTAGTGTGGACATATAGAGATGTAACCATAATAGGTGGAAAACATTGACTAAATTCACACACACAGTAGCCAGAACCAAAAGAAAAACAATTTGTGTAAAAGAGACAAATACCAAGAGGGATAAACCCTTCTTAGTAACTAGGATGCTGAGCCCAGACTTTACCCAATCAAAAACAAGTAGGGTAAGGAACCTCTTAGCTCCAGCAGGCAAGGAAGCTATTAGAGATCTGAAAAAGAACCCCACCTTTGCAAACAGAGAGCAACAGGAAGAACACAAAATCAATGGAATAGTAAATACTTCAAATCTTCATGCCCAGGAAGGATTAAACAGTGAGAAACCCCACCAAAGTGGAGTCCAAGAAGAGGAGAAGACCCAACCAACCACTTTAATAGCTCCAACCATCAACCAACAACTACAAAAATTCATCCCACCAGTAACCCTAGTAGAGCTCCTTCTTCAGTTGCCAACCCATCTTATATATATATATATATATATATATATATATATGCACCGTGTACTAAGATTAGTTAGTTGGGCATCTCCTTGTCAACTGGTGAGATCGTTTCACTCTTTAGTTTTGTTGTTAATCATGCTTTTTTATGATGACTTATGATCCTCGTTCTTTTATTAATAAGGTATTAGAGGGGGGTGGTGGCTCTTTGCTCACACCAAGCTCTGATACGTTTCTGCATGGTTTCCATTATATACTTATTGTGGGAGGGGATTACTCTTTCATTAAGAAGCTGGGAAAAAAAATGGGAAGCTTGCGATGTTTATCACTGAGGATGAAACTTCAGTTCTTGCTTCTTCTTGTCGTTGGAGCCTAGTTGGTAAATTCATGAATGATCATCCAAAGGTTGATCTGATTCAAAGAGATATTGAAAACCATAAATCAAAAGGCTGGTGGAAGGTATGAATTTTGGATGGTAGACACATCTTAATAAAACTTTCCAATGACGAGGATTTCACTCATCTCTTTGCAAAGCAATTTTTATGGATTAATAATTGTGTGATGAAAACCTTGAAATGGTTTGTCAATTTTGACCCTAAATCTGAAATGCCCATCATACCTGTTTAGATTCGTTTACCTTGGATTAAATTACATTTATTTATTCACGAGATGCTTTTCTCTTTAGCGGCTGCATATGGTAAGCCTTTGAAAATGAATTGTGCTACTCATACTCTTTTGAGACCATCTGAAGCTCACATTCTTGTAGAAAGAGACATAACTCAACCATTTTTCAATGAGATTTAGTTGGATAGGATCTCAGCATTAGGGCTATTGACAACAAGCTGAAATTGAAAGGCATTCTCCATTCTGCACTCACTGCTCCATGTTTGTTCATCAAAATTCATCATGCTATAAAACGAACCCTCATCATAAAGCTTCTCACGTAATTCCACCCACTAGATTCCTTGAAAATCATAATCACACTGTTCATCATGGCATCTCACCTACTATTGATAATGAAGCCGATGTAGTGGTAACCTTTCTAATGCAAACTACAAATTTAAATTTGGAAAATTTGGGAAACGAGACTCCACTTACTTTCGTGGATGTACTCCCTCAACATGTTTTAACTGAGGATTGTAATGCACTTAAAGACAATGATTCTATTGATGAGCCTGTTGAAACGTCTCTACCTAATCACCAACCTATGACCACTCTTGTTCGTGATAAAAAATTGGAAAACTTTGGACTTTCTCTTCTCTCCAACTCCACTGTTGTTACAAACACTTCAATACAACTTGCTTCAAAAACTTTAAAAAATAAGTGGCAGGTACACAAACATTGAAGAAAAAAGGCTAAAAGAAATAATCAGCTTCCAAGTTTCAATGCTAGCAATATCTTTTAGGAATGTATCTATTACTCAAATGTTGAGTAGTTAGTCAACCTTACCAGATATTGTAGAAGTGCTGGCTTACGTCATCATGTTTAACATTATGGTTTGGAATATTAGACAAGTGACTGAGAATATCTCCCTTAATACACTCAAACAACTTAGTAGGGTAAATAAGCTTCTCATTTTTGCTATTTTGGAGCCACTGGTTCATGTCAATAAAAAAAGAATTCTGAATAAATATAAAGGATATTGTTTCTATTGCAACGCCAATAATAAAATATGGCTTTATTGGAAGCAATCTGCCACTCTTTTCGTAATTGAAGATAAGGAGCAATATGTTTTAACACAGATCAAGTTTGATGATTTGCAAGGGTGGGGTACTTTTGTTTATGCTAGTTCTCATTTGCAAGAAAAATTTTTGCTATGGAAAAAACTTGAACTCATGGGGGAATTTTTCTCTGAGAATTGGTTTGTTGGTGGGAACTTTAATATGATTATGAAGCCTTCAGAGAGAAAATGTGATAATCATTGTGATACTACTCAAATTAATCAATTTTGTAACTCAATCTCTGTTGTTGGCCTTTATGACATGGATTATTCGAGTTCCCCATATACATGGAGGAGAGGATTTCATTATCAAAAACTAGATCCTTTTTTGGGAAACTCTGCCTTTTTCAATCATTTTCCTATTGCTCGGGTTCAACATTTGAGCTATGCTATGTCTAATCACAACCCCATTTTACTTACCTTAGCTTTTACTGCTAAATCGAACATAACTAGATTCAAATTTCTGAACATATGGAGTTCTCAAGACACTTTTCTAAATTTGGTGCAACAAATTTGGCATTATGATGGTGTTGGATAGCCTTGGTTTGTTTTGTGGAAATTGCATAAAAATATTGCCTCATATCACACGAAATGGAACTTCCAGGTCTTTTGTAACGTGCATAAAAGAGCGTTGGATGCTCAGAATATGGTTGGCTCTTTGGAGGCTCAATTTATTTGCTCTCCTAAATTGTTGGAAACATTTCTTATGCCCATTTATCTTTAATGGACGCTATAGCTTTGGAATTAAATCATCTTAAGCAGAAAGCAAATGGCATATCCTTTATTGCAGGGGATCAAAATACGAAGTACATTCATGCCACTTTAAAGCATAGAAGAAACATCAATAGAATCTTGGATTTTAATAATGGCAATGGTTGTATATTAACTAACACGGATGATATAGGAGAAAGTATGGTTTTCTATTTCACTGAGATTTACCAATCCACCATACATGTTACTTTTGTGGACCATATTGTCTTTGCTGATGATCACTCTTACTTTAACAACCTCCACTTAACTCAACCTTTTGATGAACATGAAATACTTGCAGGCTTTAAATCTTTTTTCCCTAATAAAGCCTCTGTCCATGATGGCTTCTCCTCTTCCATCTACACTGATTCTTGGGATATTATTAAGAAAGTGGTCACTCTTGATGTTCAAATTTTGTTTCTTGAGGATAATCCAGGTAAATACTTCAGCTCTGCTTTGATCGTGCTCATACCTAAAGGTAAAGAGAAGATTTCTTGGGATAATTTTCAACCTCTTTCTCTTACTTTTGTTATTTCTAAAGTTATGAGTAAGATTATTGTGAATAGATTGTAGCCTCACTCTCTAATATCATCTAACCTCAGCAATCTGCTTTTATTAAAGGAAGTGATACACAAATAATATTCTCTTAGCTCAGAAAATGATTGAATACCTGGACAAAAAGTGCAGAGGGGGCAACATGGTTTTTAAATTGGACATCAAAAAAGATTTTGGTACAATTAACTGGGATTTCATTATTAGCATTTGGCATCCACCAGGAATTCTACTTACTCATCAAAGGATGGTTAGCTAATAGCCATTGTAGCGTGATGGTTAATTGTAAAGCTCATGGTTATTTTTTTGCTAAAAGGGGCATAAAATAAATAGATCTACTCTCTCCCACTATTTTCATTATTTCTTTTGATTATCTGTCTAGGCTTGTTAATAAGTTGCATCTTCAACATACACACCTTCAATATTCACACAAATCTATAATTGTGGCGAGTCATCTTGCTTATGTTGATGATGTTATCTTGTTCTTTAATGCTGGCAAGGCTGCTATTAAAGCTATCATGACTCATTTAGAGGATTTTCAAAGCACATCTGGGTTGATGTTTAATTTGGCTAAATGCTCCATTTATTTCGGGAATAATGTACAACCTTATATTCAAACTTTGGCTTCCACTTATACTGGTTGTAAGACTTCCAAACTCCCTATTAAATATCTTGGGGTGAATATTCTTAAATGGAGGAAAAAACAAACATAAATGGATGATGTGGTTGATAAAGTTAAACTCAAGATAAATGATTGGAGAAATATTTTTTTTGTCTAATAATGGTAGACTCACTTTGTTGAGAAGTGTGCTTTGTACCCTTCCACTTTATGCTACGTCGGTGCTTAAAACCAAGAAGAGTACACAGAAAAACACTTGAGATTTTCAACAAATTTTTTTGGAAAGGTACTAGATACTCTAAAATTTTGACCAACTGGAAGTATAATAGTATGCCTCTTTATTCTGGAGGGCTTGGCTTTAAAACACTG
The DNA here is from genome assembly GCA_002079205.1 of Phalaenopsis hybrid cultivar. Classification (NCBI taxonomy): domain Eukaryota; kingdom Viridiplantae; phylum Streptophyta; class Magnoliopsida; order Asparagales; family Orchidaceae; genus Phalaenopsis; species Phalaenopsis hybrid cultivar. The sequence continues at coordinate 309,988 of JXCR01143209.1, read as the reverse complement.
CAACAAATTTTTTATATCAACATGTGTAAACTTTGGTTCAAATTTAGAATGGGAGAGTCATTATGGGCCAAGTTTATGCATCAAAAGTATTATAAATCTCTTCACCCTTCCACTGTTACATGGAAGGTAGGGGACTCTAAAATTTGGGAGGCTATTATTTCTGCTAGGGATATGGCTTCTCATTCTATGTTCTGGGATATGGGGAAGGGTAACATTTCCTTTTGTTGGGGTGTTATTTTCAATTAATTTGTCCCCTTAATCTGAGGTTGAAAAGCTCTCTAGCTACCTGGAATGATTTGGAGTTCTCTAAAAAAAATGTTTTATTTTCCTGTTATTGTTCTTTGGTACCTTTGGGTGGCTAGGAATAGCCAGAAGTATGGGGGCACAAGTCATGCTCCGACTACTATTATTTCATTAACTGTGGCTAGCTTTCATAAAGCCTAGAAATTTGCAAATTTTTGTTCTGGTTCTCTATCTATGGGGAGGGGTATGAGACCAACTTTAATTAGTTGGATACCACCCCCCTCGGGTTGGTTTAAAGTTAACATTGATGGTAGATACACTCCAGATAATGCTAGGGTGGGGGGCCTGTTTTGTGATAATTTTGGAAAATGTATTGCTTCTTTTGCTTCCCCCTGTACTGCTGCATCTCCTCTTGAAGTTCAAACTCGTGCAGTGCTTGCATCTTTACAGGCAGTTGTCTCACTTCACTTCTTTTTTGTTGTGGTGGAAACTGATTCTGAGTGTTTGTTTCACATTCTCACGGCTAAGATAAAACCTGTTTGGTCTCTTATTACACTGATGAAAAGAATTAGGCATATTATTGAGGTGCATCAGCTATCTATACAATACACTTTCATTAATAGTGAGGGTAATGCCCCTGCGGATTGGTTAGCTAAAAGGGGATTGAATGGTGCATTGGTAGGTGATACACCTCCTCACTCTTTAGTCACACTTATTAGAACTGATCTACTAGATGCCCCCATTTATATGAATAAAATCTCTTCTATTTCAGTTATTTTACTAAGCTGGGCATTTGTGTCTCAACTTATGGTACTATTTTTGCTACATGTAGTCTGCATTACTGCTGGATTATGCATTTGGATAAGGTTTGTAGGTGCAGGAAGCAGTCAAGGGGTTAACAGGTTTTACTGTGGTTTGGATGGGATTGGAATGATGTCTATTGCTTCAAGTTTTTGAAACCTGTTTTTGGGGATGCATACTGCTTCATTTTCTGTTATTTGCTGCAGGTTTACAGTGCTCGGTTGATCCTTTTATTCTGCATTTTCTGCTATCAAACTCTATGGAGGCTGCACATTTTTGATTTGCTGATTGTTGCATCCCATATCTACTTTTTTGCTACATGGAGTCTGCATTACATTTTTGCACTCGAGATACTGGTATGATGGAATGCTTGGGCTTCTCTTGTTGTACCTCTTCAAGCTGTGATTTTGCTTGAGTTCTTGAATTTTTTGTGTAACTTTTTCTTTTAGAGGTATACTTTTTGGTGGTGATATACTTATAAAANTTTTGCTTGAGTTCTTGAATTTTTTGTGTAACTTTTTCTTTTAGAGGTATACTTTTTGGTGGTGATATACTTTTGGGTATACTTCTTTTGCTTTTATTTGGGTGGAGTTGTAAGTGGTTAAGGATCCCATCCTATTATGAGCGTGTCATGTATTATTTTTGGTTTTTAGTGGGGAACCTTTACTACCAAATTTGTACTTTTTTGATTAATTAACATGTAGGAAGACGCATAATGCTCTTTAATAATATATATATATATAAACGAAAAATTTCTGCCAGCATATTAAAAGATGCTCATATAGTTAGTTTGTTATTATTTTATGTTTTTATTTTAAATATGCACGTAAGAACAACTGCGTACCCATCCACGCAATTGAAATAATTATAATAATAATATAATCTTAATATTTAGTTAATATGTGGAGTAAGCAGTAACCTAACCTTGATTTGACTCCTAAATTTTTTTTAATTCTTTCAAATCAAGACTCGACTGAATTTGTATCCGCACGAGCTGGAGGAAATATTTATATTATGATTTCAAACTTTCATGCAATATCAAACAAAGTCGTCCATCAACGAATTGTAACTTACTGGGGAAGTCAACTTGATGATTAAAATCTTACCTTCATAAAATTACATATTTTAATATTTTACGTTTGAATATTATATAAATATGATTCGAATTTGATTGCTATAATCTTTTTTTTTGTCATCACAATCAAATAAGATAAAAGAGAGAAATATTTTAACATAAAAAGTCATACTAAGAACAGGGAGACAAAGAAGTCGTTACCCTCTGGAAGAAGCTAATAGAATAATTTTACCCGAGGGAAACTGCAGTTTTCATTTTACCTTTCTTCTACAGTAGTACATAGCATATATTGCTAATATGGAATATTCTGGAGTGAGGTTTGTGAGCTGTAATGAGTGCACCTGCTGTCGTANTAGGCAACTTGTGAATTGTGGATCATGAAACCATGGAGGTTGATTCATATACAATGTTTCATTGAGATCACTATGGAGAAATGCATTGGAAATGTCAATTTGGAGCATGTTCCAATAATGATGGAGAGCAAAGGTATAAAGTATGCAGATTGTAGAAAGTTTAGCCGCAGGGGTAAACATNAAAAGTTTGCCAAAAAACATAGACCCCAGCTAGCATGGAATGCAAAAAACTGAAGATAGATTGGGGGAAAGGAAAATTATAGCAGGCAGTAAGCAATCACTTTAGATCTTGGTTAGCAATTCTAAAATATGGGACCTTTATCCTGTCACCCTGCAGTAGAAACTGAAGGGTATGGGGAGGGGAGACAACAACAGATAGCTCTTTTAAATTATACCCTTGTCTGGCAAGCCAATTGGTTGGTTGGTTGCCTTCTGTAAGGATAAAAGTATATTGTACTTTTAACTGTGAGGAAATTTCTCTAATCTTTTTGGTCCAGTAAGTAAGGTGCCAGGGTGTAAGTTCCTCATCCCTCAATATCTTGATAACAACAGCATAATCTACTTCTACCCATAAGTTGTTCCAGCTAGCCATTTTGGCAATTCTCAAAGCCCAATAGACAGCAACTAATTCAGTTTCAACAGTATCAGCAACCTCAATGGGGATGTGGAAGTATAATAAACATTGCCCAAGGTGATTTCTGTATACACCCCCAACACCTGCACCTGCCTTTTTGAAGCTTCCATCAGTATTTACCTTTACTGTTTGGTGACCAGGAGGTTTCCAGAAAAACCTATGAACACATTTCTTGTCTGGTTGTTCCAACGAGTAAGAATTGGAGATGTTGGGAAATCTTCTATACTTAATCATCTTGTGAAGATATGAAATGCTATTTCTGACTATCCTCTCAGTTTTTGGTTTGCCTTCTTGAAACTTAACCTTGTTTCTTTCCATCCAAGTAAACCATGCAACAATAAGAGGTATTGGAGCATAGTTCCATTTATTCCAAGACTGCTAGCAAGTGGTGATATTATCCCAGGTAAAGAGGTTTTTGTCAATGTTCAATTGGGATAGCAGTTGATGCCATACAACCTGTACAAAATTGCATTCAAAGAAAAGATGTGACAATGATTCCTCCTCCTGACTATAGAACCTGCATATAGAAGGTCCTCTTAGCCCCTTTAGTTTAAGGATATCATCAGTAGAGATGAGATTGTTAAATACCCTCCAACAGAAAAAGGACATGGAGGGGGATAAAAAGTTGCTCCAGATGATTTTGCTCCAGGATAGATGTTCCCATTAGAAGATTTTGGAGTATATGGCTTTAGTAAGGCTTTGATTTGAAAAGGACTGCCAGAAAAATTTATCTGGTTTACTTCTATTGATGTTTATGCTGATAATTTTTTCTATAGAGTTGGCATGTAGAATTTCTGAGAGTTTGGGTAGTGACCAATCTTCATCCACCCAACAGTCAGCCACCTTGAGATCAGGGTTTGGGTTGTTAGAAATAGGGGACAACCAGTCTTTAGGGCACCAGTTATCAAGCCATAAATTTAAGTCTCCTTTCCCCAGATCCCAAATGAATAAGTTTTCAGCAGTGTGTCTTATATGAAGCATTTTACCCCAAATTTTGGAATCCCCAATCTTCCTTTCAACAAGAGTGGGGTTCTGATTTTTACAATACTTTCCCTTCATGAATAGAGCCCGCAGAGATGTCTGAGCTCTAAATTTAATCCAAAGCTTACATAGGTTTATTTGGAAGAGCTGATTGATACCCTTGAACCCAATTCCCTCAGCCAGTTGAGGTTTAGCTACTTTTTGCCATGAAGCCCAATGCATCTGTTGCCTCTGTCCATACCATAGAAATCTATTAAAATTCCTTTCAATCTGTACCTGGGTACTTTTCTCGATGTTAGTCATCTGTAGGATATAAGAGGGAAAAGTAGTTAGAATGCTTTTCAGTATAGTGATTCTGCGCCCATTTGATAGGAAGGAATGAGTCCACCCATTGAGGTAGGTAGTGATATTATTAATGACATCTTCAAATTGAATTTGCCTGGTCCTACTAGTAAGTAGAATGGTCCCCAAATTTTTGACAGGAAGCTATANAATGGTCCCCAAATTTTTGACAGGAATATATATATATATATATATATATATACACCGCATACTAAGATTAGTTGGTTGGGCATCTACTTGTCAACTGGTGAGATCATTTCACTCTTTAGTTTTGTTGTTAATCATGTTTTTTTATGATGACTTCTGATCCTCGTTCTTTTATTGATAAGGTAATAGAGGTAGGTGGTGACTCTTTGCCCACACCAAGCTCTGGTACGTTTCTGCATGGTTTCCATTATACACTTTTTGTGGGAGGGGATTACTCTTTCATTAAGAAGCTGGGAAAAAAAATGGGAAGCTTGCAATTTTTATCACTAAGGATGAAACTTCGATTCTTGCTTCTTCTTGCCGTTTGGGCCTAGTTGGTAAATTCATGAACGGTCATCCAAAGGTTGATCTGATTCAGAGAGATATTGAAATCCTTAAATCAAAAGGCTGGTGGAAGGTATGAATTTTGGATGGTAGACACATCTTAATAAAAATTTCCAATGACGAGGATTACACTCATCTCTTTGGAAAGCAATTTTTATGGATGGATAATTGTGTGATGAAATCCTTGAAATGGTCTGTCAATTTTGACCCTAAATCTGAATTGCCCATCATACCTGTTTAGATTCATTTACCTTGGATTAAATTACATTTATTTATTCACGAGATGCTTTTCTCTTTAACGGCTACATATGGTAAGCCTTTGAAAATGAATTGTGATACTCATTCTCTTTTGAGACCATTTGAAGCTCACATTCTTGTAGAAAGAGACATAACTCAACCATTTTTCAATGAGATTTAGTTGGATAGGATCTCAGCATTAGGGCTATTGGCAACAAGTTGAAATCGAAAGGCATTCTCCATATTGCAGTCACTGCTCTATGTTTGTTCATCAAAATTCATCATGCTATAAATCGAACCCTCATCTTAAGACTTCTCATGCAATTCCACCCACTAGATTCCCTGAAAATCACAATCACACTATTCATCATGGTATCTCACCTACTATTGATAATGAAGCTGATTTAGTGGTAACCCTTCTAATGCAAACTACAAATTTAAATTTGGAAAATTTTGGGAAACGAGATTCCACTTACTTTCGTGGATGTACTCCCTCAACATGTTTTAACTGAGGATTGTAATGCACTTAAAGACAATGATTCTACTGATGAGCCTGTTGAAACATCTCTACCTAATCACCTACCTATGACCACTCTTGTTCCTGATAACAATTTGGAAAACTTTGGACCTTCTCTTCTCTCCAGCTCCACTGTTGTTACAAACACTTCAATACAACTTGCTTCAAAAACTTTAAAAAATAAGTGGCAGGTACACAAACATTGAAGGAAAAAGGCTAAAAGAAATAATGAGCTTCCAAGTTTCAATGCTAGCAATATCTTTTAGGAAGGTATCTATTAGTCAAATGGGGAGTAGTTAGTCAACCTTACCAGATATTCTAGAAGTGCTGGCTTACATCATCATGTTTAATATTCTGTGTTGGAATATTAGAGTAGTGACTGACAGTATCTCCCTTAATACACTCAAACATCTTATTAGGGTAAATAAGCTTCTCATTTTTGCTATTTTGGAGCCACTGGTTCATGTCAATAAAAAAAGAATTCTGAATAAATATAAAGGATATTGTTTCTATTGCAACGCCAATAATAAAATATGGCTTTATTGGAAGCAATCTGCCACTCTTTTCGTAATTGAAGATAAGGAGCAATATGTTTTAACAACGATCAAGTTTGATGATTTGCAAGGGTGGGGCACTTTTGTTTATGCTAGTTCTCATTTGCAAGAAAAATTTTTGCTATGGCAAAAACTTGAACTCATGGGGGAATTTTTCTCTAAGAATTGGTTTGTTGGTGGGAACTTTAATATGATTATGAAGCTTTCGGAGAGAGGAGGGGATAATCATTGTGATACTACTCAAATTAATCAGTTTTCTAACTCAATCTCTGTTGCTGGCCTTTATGACATGGGTTATTCAAGTTCCCCATATACATGGAGGAGAGGATTTCATTATAAAAAACTAGATCCTTTTCTGGGCAACTCTGCCTTTTTCAAACATTTTTCTATTGCTCGGGTTCAACATTTGAGTTATGCTATGTCTGATCACAACCCCATTTTACTTACCTTGGCTTTTACTGCTAAATCGAACATAACTAGATCAAATTTCTAAACATATGGAGTTCTGAAGACACTTTTCTAAATTTGGTGCAACAGATTTAGCATTATGATGGTGTTGGATAGCCTTGGCTTGTTTTGTGGAAATTGCATAAAAAGATTGCTGCCTATCGCACGAAATGGAACTTCCAGGTCTTTTGTAACGTGCATAAAAGAGCGTTGGATGCTCAGAATATGGTTGGCTCTTTGGAGGATCAACTTATTTGCTCTCCTAAATTGTTGGAAACTATTTCTCAGGCCCATTTATCTTTAATGGATGCTACAGCTTTGGAATTAAATCTTCTTAAGCAGAAAGCAAATGACATATCCTTTATTGCAGGGGATCAAAACATGAAGTACTTTCATACCACTTTAAAGCATAGAAGAAACATCAATAGCATCTTGAAAATTAATAATGGTAATGGTTGTATATTAACTAACACGGATGATATAAGAGAAAGTATGGTTTTCTATTTCACTGAGATTTACCAATCCACCATACATGTTACTTCTGTGGACCATATTGTCTTTGCTGATGATCACTCTTACATTAACAACCTCCACTTAACTCAACCTCTTGATGAAGATGAAATACTTGCAGGCTTTAAATCTATTTTCCCTAATAAAGCCTCTGTCCATGATGGCTTCTCCTCTTCCATATAAACTCATTCTTGGGATATTATTAAGAAAGTGGTCACTCTTGATGTTCAAAGTTTGTTTCTTGAGGATAATCCGGGTAAATACTTCAGCTCTGCGTTGATCGTGCTCATACCTAAAGGTAAAGACAAGATTTATTGGGATAATTTTCAACCTCTTTCTCTTACTTTTGTCATTTCTAAAGTTATGAGTAAGATTATTGTGAATAGATTGTAGCCTCATCTCTCTAATATCATCTAACCTCAGCAATTTGCTTTTATTAAAGGAAGGGATATCACAAATAATATTCTCTTAGCTCAGAAAATGATTGAAAACTTGGACAAAAAGTGCAAGGGGGCAACATGGTTTTTAAATTGGACATCAAAAAAGTTTTTGGTACAATTAACTGGGATTTCATTATTAGAATTTGGCATCCACCAGGAATTCTACTTACTCATCAAAAGATGGTTAGCTAATAACCATTATAGTGTGATGGTTAATCGTAAAGCTCATGGTTATTTTTTTGCTAATAGGGGCATAAAATAAGCAGATCTACTCTCTCTCACTATTTTCATTATTTCTTTTGATTATATGTCTATGCTTGTTAATAAGTTGCATCTTCAACACCCACACCTTCAATATTCACACAAATTTATAATTGTGGCGAGTCATCTTGCTTATGTTGATCATATTATCTTGTTCTTTAATGCTGGCAAGACTGCTATTAAAGCTATCATGACTCATTTAGAGGATTTTCAAAGCACATCTGGGTTGATGTTTAATTAGGCTAAATGCTCCATTTATTTCGGGAATAATGTACAACCTTATATTCAAACTTGGGCTTCCACTTATACTGGTTGTAAGACTTCCAAAATCCCTATTAAATATCTTGGGGTGAATATTCTTAAAGGGAGGAAAAAACAAATATAAATGGATGATGTGGTTGATAAAGTTAAACTCAAGATAAATGATTGGAGAAATATTTTTTTTGTCTAATAGTGGTAGACTCACTTTGTTGAAAAGTGTGCTTTGTACCCTTCCACTTTATGCTACGTCAGTGCTTAAAACCAAGAAGAGTACACAGAAAAACACTTGAGATTTTTAACAAATTTTTTTGGAAAGGTACTAGATACTCTAAAATTTTGACCAGCTGGAAGTATAATAGTATGCCTCTTTATTCTGGAGGGCTTGGCTTTAAAACACTGCAACAGATTTTTTATATCAACATGTGTAAACTTTGGTTCAAAGTTAGAATGAGAGAGTCATTATGGGCCAAGTTTATGCATCAAAAGTATTATAAATCTCTTCACCCTTCCACTGTTACATGGAAGGTAGGGGACTCTAAAATTTGGGAGGCTATTATTTCTGCTAGGGATATGGCTTCTCATTCTATGTTCTGGGATATGGGGAAGGGTAACATTTCCTTTTGCTGGGGTGCTATTTTCGCTTAATTTGTCCCCTTAATCTGAGGTTGAAAAGCTCTCTAGCTACCTGGAATGAATTGGAGTTCTCTAAAAAAAATGTTTTATTTTCCTGTTATTGTTCTTTGGTACCTTTGGGTGGTTAGGAATAGCCATAAGTATGGGGACACAAGTCATACTCCGACTACTATTATTTCATTAATTGTGGCTAGCTTTCATAAAGCCTAGAAATTTGCAAATGTTTGTTCTGGTTCTCTATCTACGGGGAGGGGTAGGAGACCAACTTTAATTAGTTGGATACCACCCCCCTCAGGTTGGTTTAAAGTGAACATTGATGGTAGATACACTCCAGATAATGCTAGGGTGGGGAGCCTGTGTTGTGATAATTTTGGGAAATCTATTGCTTCTTTTGCTTCCCCCTGTATTGCTGCATCTCCTCTTGAAGTTCAGACTCGTGCAGTGCTTGCAGCTTTACAGGCAGCTGTCTCACTTCACTTCTTTTTTGTTGTGGTGGAAACTGATTCTGAGGGTTTGTTTCACATTCTCACGGCTAAGATAAAACCTGTTTGGTCTCTTATTACACTGATGAAAAGAATTAGGCATATTATTGAGGTGCATCAGCTATCTATACAATACACTTTCATTAATAGTGAGGGTAATGCCCCTGCGGATTGGTTAGCTAAAAGGGGATTGAATGGTGCATTGGTAGGTGATACACCTCCTCACTCTTTAGTCACACTTATTAGAACTGATCTACTAGATGCCCCCATTTATATGAATAAAATCTCTTCTATTTCAGTTATTTTACTAAGCTGGGCATTTGTGTCTCAACTTATGGTACTATTTTTGCTACATGTAGTCTGCATTACTGCTGGATTATGCATTTGGATAAAGTTTGTAGGTGCAGGAAGCAGTAAAGNTGCTATGAGTGTTGGGGACCATTATGTTTATTATGGCTAATCCCCTCGTGCAAGCTTATCGTTTTTTCGTAGAACCGTAAGCTTGATTCTTCGGAAGACATTTAGTAAGGATGTCTGCCAGTTGTTGTTGTGATTGAATGTGTTGTTGTTAAATGTTATTAAGGTGGATGTGGTTATGAAGAAATTAGTGATCAATCTCTATGTTTTAATTCCTCGAATGAGAAATAGGGTTCTTAGCTAGAGATTTTGTGGAGATGTTGTAGCAATAGAGGCACATGGGCTAAGTTACACGGTTACCAAATTCTTCAATGAGATGCCTGAGCGATAAGAAGTTAGTCATAGCTATGACTAAAGCACGATACTCGGCTTCCATTGAGGATCCAACAATCGTGGATTGTTTCTTCACTTGCTAGAAAATAAGAGTATTGCCAAGAAATGAGCACACCCCAATTGTAGATTTATTGTCAGGGGGTCCCCCACCCAATCGGCATCAGCATAGGATGTGAGTCGATGATTTCCTAGTTCAACAAGCATGTCAAAGTGACTCGTTCCTTTTAGATACCAAAAAAGATGACAGCTTCTTGTAACTGGAGATAATAGGCAATTTCATCTTCTGACATAAACAATTAATGAATATGCAATGTCTGAGCATTTCACTGTGAGATATTGAAGGACCACTGTCCGTTGACAATACATTGTGGGATTATGAAATGGAGAATCTAGGATGGTAGCAGCAAATGGTTTCACTTGCACAGGTGTGCTGATGATTAGGCATTCCTTTACTTCTGCGGATTCAATTAGGTGATGTGCGTACCTCTGTTGGCTGAGAAAATAGTGATTTACAGACTTTGAACATCAATTCCGAGAAAGCATCCAACTGTGCGAATATTTTTTAGTTGGAATCCTTAGAGATGAGTTTGGGATTGTTGCCTGTGATGAGGATGTCTTCAACATAAAGAACAACAAATATAGGGCCAGTATTATGGTTGTATATAAGCTGCAAGGGATTTATTTGCTGATTTGAAAACCCCTTGTGGGAGGAAAGAATTCAGAGAAGGTAAGAAACCATCGGCTAGAGGGGATGGGTTTCTTGTTTTAATCCATAAAACGATTTCTTGAGTAGGCAACTTGTGAATTGTGGATCATGAAACCATGGAGGTTGATTCATATACAATGTTTCATTGAGATCACTCTGGAGAAATGCATTGGAAATGTCAATTTGGAGTATGTTCCAATTATGATGGAGAGCAAAGGTATAAAGTATGCAGATTGTAGAAAGTTTAGCCGCAGGGGTAAACATTTTTGATAGTTTATACCAAATTCTCGTCGTTGACCTTGGAGAACAACCCTCGTTTTGTTTTGAGTAACAATTTCTTGAGAATTAACTTTGGTAGAATATGTCCATCGTGAACCCAAAATTGCTTGATTGGAGGGAAGAGAGACCAGGATAGATGTTCCTTTCCTTTGAAGAGCATTAAACTCATCTTGCATGGCCTTTTTCCAATGAGAATGTTTTGATGCCTGAATGTAAAAGGTAGGTTCGGTGGGTGATACCCATCGTGGTTTAAGTCCTGGGTTTCACCCAAGTATACTTGTCATTTCAGTAACATTAGATTTATCTGTTTGGAANTTGTCATCACAATCAAATAAGATAAAAGAGAGAAATATTTTAACATAAAAAGTCATACTAAGAACAGGGAGAGAAAGAAGTCGTTACCCTCTGGAAGAAGCTAATAGAATAATTTTACCCGAGGGAAAGCAGTTTTCATTTTACCTTTCTTCTACAGTAGTACATAGCATATATTGCTAACATGGAATATTCTGGAGTGAGGTTTGTGAGCTGTAATGAGTGCACCTGCTGTCGTTCGTTATGATATAATGGTAGTGGTGCTATGAGTGTTGGGGACCATTATGTTTATTATGGCTAATCCCCTCGTGCAAGCTTATCGTTTTTTCGTAGAACCGTAAGCTTGATTCTTCGGAAGACATTTAGTAAGGATGTCTGCCAGTTGTTGTTGTGATTGAATGTGTTGTTGTTAAATGTTATTAAGGTGGATGTGGTTATGAAGAAATTAGTGATCAATCTCTATGTTTTAATTCCTCGAATGAGAAATAGGGTTCTTAGCTAGAGATTTTGTGGAGATGTTGTAGCAATAGAGGCACATGGGCTAAGTTACACGGTTACCAAATTCTTCAATGAGATGCCTGAGCGATAAGAAGTTAGTCATAGCTATGACTAAAGCACGATACTCGGCTTCCATTGAGGATCCAACAATCGTGGATTGTTTCTTCACTTGCTAGAAAATAAGAGTATTGCCAAGAAATGAGCACACCCCAATTGTAGATTTATTGTCAGGGGGTCCCCCACCCAATCGGCATCAGCATAGGATGTGAGTCGATGATTTCCTAGTTCAACAAGCATGTCAAAGTGACTCGTTCCTTTTAGATACCAAAAAAGATGACAGCTTCTTGTAACTGGAGATAATAGGCAATTTCATCTTCTGACATAAACAATTAATGAATATGCAATGTCTGAGCATTTCACTGTGAGATATTGAAGGACCACTGTCCGTTGACAATACATTGTGGGATTATGAAATGGAGAATCTAGGATGGTAGCAGCAAATGGTTTCACGTGCACAGGTGTGCTGATGATTAGGCATTCCTTTACTTCTGCGGATTCAATTAGGTGATGTGCGTACCTCTGTTGGCTGAGAAAATAGTGATTTACAGCTTTGAACATCAATTCCGAGAAAGCATCCAACTGTGAGAATATTTTTTAGTTGGAATCCTTAGAGATGAGTTTGGGATTGTTGCCCGTGATGAGGATGTCTTCAACATAAAGAACAACAAATATAGGGCCAGTATTATGGTTGTATATAAGCTGCAAGGGATTTATTTGCTGATTTGAAAACCCCTTGTGGGAGGAAAGAATTCAGAGAAGGTAAGAAACCATCGGCTAGAGGGGATGGGTTTCTTGTTTTAATCCATAAAACGATTTCTTGAGTAGGCAACTTGTGAATTGTGGATCATGAAACCATGGAGGTTGATTCATATACAATGTTTCATTGAGATCACTATGGAGAAATGCATTGGAAATGTCAATTTGGAGCATGTTCCAATAATGATGGAGAGCAAAGGTATAAAGTATGCAGATTGTAGAAAGTTTAGCCGCAGGGGTAAACATTTTTTGATAGTTTATACCAAATTCTCGTCGTTGACCTTGGAGAACAACCCTCGTTTTGTTTTGAGTAACAATTTCTTGAGAATTAACTTTGGTAGAATATGTCCATCGTGAACCCAAAATTGCTTGATTGCAGGGAAGAGAGACCAAGATAGATGTTCCTTTCCTTTGAAGAGCATTAAACTCATCTTGCATGGCCTTTTTCCAATGAGAATGTTTTGATGCCTAAATGTAAAAGGTAGGATCGGTGGGTGATACCCATCCTGGTTTAAGTCCTGGGTTTCACGCAAGTATACTTGTCATTTCAGTAACATTAGATTTATCTGTCTGGAGTATCAATCCCACAGCGAGCTAGGCAGTTAAACTTAAGAGAAGTTCTAGCTTACTAGGTTTAATTCTTAGCCTGAAAATAAAGTTAATTTTTGTACGATTTCTTGTCCTGCCGAATTACCACTAATCTTACTAATTTATTCCTAAATCAGTTCTACTAAAAATAATTAAACTGGTGAATATCAGGATATACAACTACCCTCTCTTGCAGTGATCTAAGTTATGTGTAGGAACATAATATTTTGAATTGAAATTGTGGCTAGTGATAAATAAGAACAATTCTCTTCTTTACCCTCTCCCGACTGCATGAAGAAGTTTCGTTAAACTAGATTAATTCCTTAATGTCAAGTTTGAACCCATTAAAGTTATTTCCTTATCTATTTTCAGTACCCTATGGAATACTTTTCCTTCATCCACCAATTTGATGTGAATACTTTGATTGTTTCTCCATATCTCTTCCAAGTCATTATAGATCACAATGAATTTTAACTAATCACTTAGCCCGAATGAAAAGTAAATTAAGCCTTGAAAAATACTCATCACATTAAAAAGAAAAAAAAAATTTAAAAGCATTCTACAATTCCTACACGACCTACTAATTTATCACAAGAGAAAGGTGAAAAGGACCTACTCACAATGCATGAAAGAAACAATACAAATCATCCTTTTAAATGAAGCAAATCCACTAGAATTATGTTTATAAACAATAAAAATAAAACAAAAAACAGTACTTAGCCTTTCCCTTTCAAAAGTGATGAAAACTCCTTGACAAAGGATCTCCAAATACTTTCTGCAATGTTGAGTTCTTCCCTTCCAATGACACACCTCTCAATCCTCACCAATATCTTAATACAATAATCAATAAAAATACAAATTTCTACCCTAAGAACTCCTAAGGACTTCTCTTAAGAATTCTGTAGCACATAGCTTTCTTTCCTTCTCTTCTTCTCTACTTCTTCTTCTCCAAATACATCCATAAAACCCCCTCCAACTCATGGATCTTATGAAACAATTGTAGAAAACTGCTCCAGGTAGTTTGTTGCCTAGACACCAAGATCTCTCTCTTGGGCATCTCGGTTCAGAAATAACACCAAGGTGCTTGGAACCCGACGCTGGCGCTTAGGTTCCAGTTCTCTAACTTGTTTCTAGCTCCTTTTCACTTCTACTTTGCTTCATTTCTTCTCCGCTTCATTTCAGTTCTATTACTTGTTGTACTGATACATTTAAAATATATAGTGTTTTTATACACATTTGATACCTATTTTTGAGATATTATGCTTTAATGAAATGTATTTGTGTGTTTTTCTTTCAAATACAATTAAATGTATGAAAAATACTAAAAGGAGTGAAAAAGGGTCAAATTTAATGAAAAAAATGAAGAAATGAGAAAAAATGAACTAGGGCGCCTAAGCGTCAGGTACCACGCGCTTACACGCTAGATATAGTTATTGAATGATTCATTGAATTTAGATGAATTTATTTAAGAAGTTTTTGAAGCAACCCTTGGTAAAAACGTCGGAAATATCCAATAGTCAAGAAAATTCATTCACTTGGCTTTTGAGGAGGCAACTTCTAGAAGATTCATTGAATGAAGACACATTTTGAAGGGACACCAAGACACCCTTTGGATTTTAATTAAGGAATACTTGGATCAACAAAGAGTCCAAACACCCATGAGGTTTTACAGTCATCATCCATCCAAGTAACCGCCATCGCCGCTGCCACCGAACACTTTCTTTTTATTTTGAGTGTTAGTTTGTATTGTGAGTGAAGGAATAGAATTCAAAGAAACTTCAAGACATTTTGTGGAGAGGATTTGAGATAAGTGTTTATCTTTGTGACTATAATTTGTTTTAATCTAGATTTCATGTTTGTGTGCATGATTTCTACTTTTAAACTCATGTGTTGCTGTGATTTCTCCATGGATTCTGAGTAGTTTTCTTTATTTTTTTCCTTAAAATGATAAGTGATTAAGTTTTTAAAGGATGTTGTGTGAAGTATTAGACTTCAATGTTGGAAGAAGTTGTGATAATTTGAAATCTTGCACTTCATTTACTTCTTAATTTGACCAATAAAGATGTTAATAACTGTTGTGAGAACTTGTAAGATCCGAGATGGTATTGTCTCAATCAACAACAAGTTAGAATCACATATGGATTTCATGAATGAGAATGTAGTTCATGGGATTGAGTGCAAATAAATAAGGAAATAAACTTTTCAAGGGTGTAGAATTAGAGGACTTTAGAGTGACAGGCTAAAGCCCCAAATTTGATTTGTAGTTTTAGGTTTTGATACGAGATTTTAGCACCTAGATGGAGGGAGAAGCGTGAACTCTAGAGTGAGAGCTGTAACCTTCCCTACGTAACCGGTCTTCAAGACTATTTAAACTATAGATTAGCCAATGTTCTCTATAGCATCTCTAGTAAGGGTAAAGAATATTAGTGCTCTTATTTGGCATAACACATTTAACATACTTCAAAAATAGAATTTCTATACTTATTACTGATTCATGATAAGAAAAAAAATATTTTATTTATATAGCCTTCATATTACAAATATTTAATTAAGTTAATTAGTTGCTTAGTCTATTTACATAAATCAAAAATTACAAAAAGAATCAAATTTTCATTCCTATTATAACCTCTTAGGTTTAAGTAAGAATATTTGGTAGAGTAGATTTTTGTCATCTAAATTTTCTAGTTTCCTAAAGTGCATGTTGTTAATCTCCATGTGGATTCGATATTCGAGGCTTAATCAAAAAGTCCTATATTACTTGATAATGATACGTATACTTTTGTAATGTCCCATATTTAAATATTATAATTGTATTCTTATTTGTTTCATAGTGGAAAACTTAGCTTTCGCTTTGGATCAAGTTTTGGGCTTTGTTGCAAATTAAGAATAACTATTAAGGAAATTAAATATATAATCACATACATCGCATTTTACATCTTTATAGAAAGTCGGGAACAAGTTTTTGACGTCGTTGTCGGAGAGTCCAATTACACAAATTTGTAAAATTTACAAAAGAGTTCTTAGAAAACAAAAAAATTTCTATTTTTATAAAGTTTTATTTAAACTTTAAGATTTATTATAGGAATATTGTACTGCTNAATCACATACATCGCATTTTACATCTTTATAGAAAGTCGGGAACAAGTTTTTGACGTCGTTGTCGGAGAGTCAAATTACACAAATTTGCAAAATTTACAAAAGAGTTCTTAGAAAACAAAAAAATTTCTATTTTTATAAAGTTTTATTTAATCTTTAAGATTTATTATAGAAATATTGTACTGCATTTTTATATAATAAGTTCTTGCTTATGTATTTTTTATTTTATTTTATTTTATGTATTTTATAGTAATTTATGCATAGTTCAGGTTCCACAGGACTTGTGCCTTAAGATTCTAAATTAGAAAGAACTATTAGAAAATTTTACAAAATTAAAAATTACTGAAAAGTTTCGAAAAATGATAAATCAAAATAATCAAATTGTTGAAGNCCACAGGACTTGTGCCTTAAGATTCTAAATTAGAAAGAACTATTAGAAAATTTTACAAAATTAAAAATTACTTAAAAGTTTCGAAAAATAATAAATCAAAATAATCAAATTGTTGAAAAATTTATACTTTTAAGAGATTATGCATTTGAACTTAATTTTAGTATTCAAAAACCCATTATAGTGGCTAATTCATTTGAACTTAAACCTGTTATTATTCAAATTGTATAAAATAATCAGTTTGGGGGAGCAAAAAATGAAGATCCAAATTTACATCTTGTCAATTTTCTGGAATTATGTGCTACTTTTAAATATGATGGTGTATTAGATGATGCTATAAGACTTAGATTATTTCCTTTCTCACTAATGGATTAAGCTAAAATATGGTTACAATCATTATCGCCTGNCAATTTTCTGGAATTATGTGCTACTTTTAAATATGATGGTGTATTAGATGATGCTATAAGACTTAGATTATTCCTTTCTCACTGATGGATCAAGCTAAAATATGGTTACATTCATTATCGCCTAGATCTATCAGAACTTGGAGTGATTTAGCACAAAAATTCCTTTCTAAATATTTTTCAGCATAAAAAACTGCGAAGCATAGAAATGATATTACAACTTTTTGTCAGTTTGAAGGAGAATTTATTTATGAAGCATGGGAATGATTTGAATAACTCTTAAGAAAGTGTCCACACCATGCTATACCAGATTAGTTAACNAAAAATTGTGAAGCATAGAAATGATATTACAACTTTTTGTCAGTTTGAAGGAGAATTTATTTATGAAGCATGAGAATGATTTGAATAACTCTTAAGAAAGTGTCCACACCATGCTATACCAGATTAGTTAATAATTCAAATATTTTACAATGGATTAGCTGGATCTCTTAGATCTATTATCGATGTCGCAGCTGGTAGTTCATTGATGTCAAAACCATTTCATGATGCTTATGCTTTTATTGAAGAGATGGCAACAAATAATTTTCAATGGCCTTACTAAAGGGTAAATTTTAATAAAGTAGCAAATATTAATGAAACTGTTGCTTTTTCCATGTTAGAAAATAAAGTTGCCANTCGATGTCGCAGCTGGTAGTTCATTGATGTCAAAACCATTTCATGATGCTTATGCTTTTATTGAAGAGATGGAAATAAATAATTTTCAATGGCCTTCTGAAAGGATAAATTTTAATAAAGTAGCAAATATTAATGAAACTGTTGCTTTTTCCATGTTAGCAAATAAAGTTGCCACAATTTCAAGGAAGTTAGACCAATTTAGAATGAATTTTTCTCAACCGATTTCCATGATTGAAGAGAATTCACTAGACTAAATGATAGGTTTTCAAGCATCAGTAGAGACTTTGAATGTCATAAACAATAAGCAGAATAACCCTTATTCAAATTATTATAACTCAGGTTGGAAGAACCATCCTAACTTTAACTGGAATAATACTTTGGGTGGTAGTAATCAACAATAGGGGAACAATCAAGTAAACATATTAAGAAATTGGAACAACCAAGGGAATAGTAATTGTAAACCTACGTATCCTCTAGGTTTTAACAGTAATCTACAGTTTAAGGAGAAGAAGTTGTCTATAAAAGAAGTGGTGTTACAAATGGGAAATCAATTATAAAATCAAGGAGCTAAAACTATAAATATTGAGAATCAATTGGGACAAATAACAAATTCATTTAGTAGCAGATCCCGAGGAACACTTCCTTGTAATACAAAAGTAAATCCAATAGATAAGAATAAAGAGCAAGTAAAAGCCATTCAGAGTAAAAGGGAATTAAAAGGTAGAGTTCAAAAAGAGGCTGAAGTAGAGAGAGAAGAGATTGAAGAACCAAAAGAGGATGCTCCAAAAGGTCTTGAGAGTCTTATTTCTCCACTTAAAGTTGATTTGGAAAAACCACCACCATCATTTCCTCAGAGGCTCCGACAATAAAATTTGGATAAGCAATTTTCAAAATTTATGGAAATGTTTAAGAAGCTTAAAATTAATATTCCATTTGCTGAAGCTCTAGAACCAATGTCAAGCTAAGTATAGTTTAAGAAGGATATTCTTACCAGAAAAAGGAAGTTTGAAGATCATGAGATTGTTTTACTTAGTGAGGAGTGTTGTGCTATAATTCAGAAAATGCTTCGTGAAAAGCTTAATGACCCTGGTAGGTTTACAATTTCATGTGGAATAGAAGCAGATTTCATGGGAATGCTTTATGTAATTTTGGAGCAAGCATCAACCTTATGCTATTATCAATATTTAAAAGATTGGGATTAGGAGAAATATCCCCTAATACTGTAACTCTGTAGCTAGTAGATCATTTAATAACATATCCTAAAGAAGTTATAGAAGATTTCATAATGAAAGCGGATCAATTTATCTTTCCAGTTGATTTCATTATACTAGATATGGAGGAAGATAAGGAGATAACTATCATTTGGGGAGACCTTTTCTAGCCACTGGAAGAGCAATGATTGATGTGCAGAAAGGAGAATTAACTATGCTTGTCAATGATCAAACAGTTACATTTAATATTTCTAAATCAATGAAATACCTTGCAAAAGGTAAAGATAATGAATGCTATACAATGGATGTGATTAGATAATTAATTGAATGCCATTTCAAAACAGCTTATGAAGAACAATTTGAAGTTAAAAAGTTGGAACATGAACAAGGAGAGGAATTAGACCAATATGAGGATTTATATAAGGACGATTTAAATTATATTCAAGAAAGTTTTGAAGTTTTGGACAGAACAGAAAAAGATACATTTTTTGTCCATCAAAAGAAATAACCTCCTGAGCTTGAGTTGAAGTTGCTTCCTGAACATTTGAAGTATGCTTTCTTAGGTGATTTTTCTAAATTGCTTGTCATAATTTTCTCAATAGAAGAAGATGAGAGTTTGATGAAAACTTTAAGAAGTTATAAGAAAGTCTTTGGATGAACAATTGCTGATATAAAAGGAATCAATCATTCAATTTGTATGCATATNTTTTAAGGAAGTTAGACCAATTTAGAATGAATTTTTCTCAACCAATTTCCATGACTGAAGAGAATTCATTAGACCAAAAGATAGGTTTTCAAGCATCAGTAGAGACTTTGAATGTCATAAACAATAAGTAGAATAACCCTTATTCAAATTATTATAACTCAGGTTGGAAGAACCATCCTAACTTTAACTAGAATAATACTTCGGGTGGTAGTAATCAACAATGGGGGAACAATCAAGTAAACCTATTAAGAAATTGGAACAACCAAGGGAATAGTAATTGTAAACCTACGTATCCTCTAGGTTTTAACAGTAATCTACAGTTTAAGGAGAAGAAGCTGTCTATAAAAGAAGTGGTGTTACAAATGGGAAATCAATTATAAAATCAAGGACCTAAAACTATAAATATTGAGAATCATTTGGGACAAATAACAAATTCATTAAGTAGCAGATCCCGAGGAACACTTCCTTGTAATACAAAAGTAAATCCCATAGACAAGAATAAAGAGCAAGTAAAAGCCATTCAGAGTAAAAGGGAATTAAAAGGTAGAGTTCAAAAAGAGGCTGAAGTAGAGAAAGAAGAGATTGAAGAACCAAAAGAGGATGCTCCAAAAGGTCTTGAGAGACTTATTTCTCCACTTAAAGTTGATTTGGAAGAACCACCACCATCATTTCCTCAGAGGCTCCGACAATAAAAGTTAGATAAGCAATTTTCAAAATTTATGGAAATGTTTAAGAAACTTAAAATTAATATTCCATTTGCTGAAGCTCTAGAACCAATGTCAAGCTAAGTATAGTTTAAGAAGGATATTCTTACCAGAAAAAGGAAGTTTGATGATCATGAGATTGTTTCACTTAGTGAGGAGTGTTGTGCTGTAATTCAGAAAATGCTTCGTGAAAAGCTTAATGACCCTGGTAGGCTTACAATTCCATGTGGAATAGAAGCAAATTTCATGGGAATGCTTTATGTAATTTTGGAGCAAGCATCAACCTTATGCTATTATCAATATTTAAAAGACTGGGATTAGGAGAAATATCCCCTAATACTATAACTTTGTAGCTAGTAGATCATTTAATAACATATCCTAAAGGAGTTATAGAAGAATTCATAGTGAAAATGGATCAATTTATCTTTCCTGTTGATTTCATTATGCTAGATATGGAGGAAGATAAGGAGATACCTATCATTTGGGGAGACCTTTCCTAGCCCCTGGAAGAGCAATGATTGATGTGCAGAAAGGAGAATTAACTATGCTTGTCAATGATCAAACAGTTACATTTAATATTTCTAAATCAGTGAAATACCTTGTAAAAGGTAAAGATAATGAATGTTATACAATGGATGTGATTAGATAATTAATTGAATTCCATTTCAAAACAGCTTATGAAGAACAATTTGAAGTTGAAAAGTTGGAACATGAACAAGGAGAGGAATTAGACCAATATGAGGATTTATATAAGGATGATTTAAATTATATTCAAGAAAGTTTTGAAGTTTTGGACAGGACAGAAAAAGATACATTTTTTGTCCATCAAATAACATAACCTCCTAAGCTTGAGTTGAAGTTGCTTCTTGAACATTTGAAGTACGCTTTCTTAGGTGATTTTTCTAAATTACTTGTCATAATTTCCTCAATAGAAGAAGATGAGAGTTTGATGAAAACTTTAAGAAGTTATAAGAAAGCCTTTGGATGAACAATTGCTGATATAAAAGGAATCAGTCATTCAATTTGTATGCATAGAATTCATATGGAAGAGAACTACAAACCCAATGCTGATCCTCAAAGGATGTTGAATCCTATTATGAAAGATGTTGTTAAGAAATAAATTCTAAAGTGGTTAGATGCTGGAATTATATACCTTAGTTCAGATAGTGCATGGGTTGGTCCAATTGATTGTGTTCCTAAGAAAGGAGGAGTGAGTGTGACTTTGAATGAACATAATAAGTTAATACCAATAAGACAAGTTATAGGATGGCCACTAGGAAAGATCATTTTCCACTATCATTTCTAGATCAAATGCTGGATAGACTAGCTGGGTATAAATACTTTTATTTTCTGGATGGATAAATTGGTTATCACCAAATATAAATAGCTTTTGAGGATCAAGAGAAAACAAGTTTTACCTGTCCTTATGGTACATTTGCTTTTAGAAGAATGCTCTTTGGTTTATATAACGCACCTGCTACATTTCAAAGATGCATGATGGCTATTTCTTGTGATTTAATTGAAAAGGGGATTGAAGTTTTTATGGATGATTTTTTGGTGTTTGGAACTTCATATGAATCATGTTTAAAACATTTTCAAAAGTTCTTAAGCACTGTGAAGAAACAATTTTAGTCCTTAATTGGGAAAAATGCAAATTCATGGTTGCAAGAGGAATAGTTTTGGGACATCAAATTTCAGAAAATAGTATGGAAGTAGATCTTAAAAAAATTCAAGTGATCACAAATTTACCACATTCAACAAGTGTGAAGGAAATTAGGAGTTTTTTAGGACATGATGGATTCTATAGGCGATATATTAAAGTTTTTTTCAAAAATTGCTAAGCCTCCATGCCATTTACTTGAAAAGGATGTAATTATTAATTTTGACAAGTAGTTCCTAAAAGCTTTTGAATTATTAAAAGAAAAATTTTCTGCACCAATTATTATTTCGTCAGATTGGGGAAAACCTTTTGAATTGATATGCGATGCTAGTGATTATGCTATTGGAGTTGTTTTAGGACAAAAGCGTAATAAGATTTTCAAGGTTATCTACTATGCTAGTAGAACTCTTAATGAAGCTCAAATTAATTATACCACAACTGAGAAAGAGTTATTAGCATTAGTATATGCTTTTGATAAACTTATATCATACTTAATTGGAATAAAATGTATTGTTCATACAAATCATTTTACTATTAAGTATTTAATTAAAAAGAAGGATGCAAAACTAGGATTGATAAGATGGGTGGGTTCCTCTTTTGTAAGAATTTGAGTTTTAAATAGTATAAAGGAATGGAGTTGAGAATCAAAATGTTGATCATTTGTCCATACTTGAATTAAAGAAACCACTCAATTCTAAAAAAGAGATTAATGAACATTTTCCAGATGAAGAATTGTTGAATGTTAATGAGTGGCGTGTTCCATGGTATGCCAAAATTGTGAATTTTATTGTTAGTGGTATTATACCCTATGGAATGACATACCAACAGAAGATGAAATTCTTATATGAAGCTAGGACTTTTTTTTTGGATGACTCATTTTTATATGAACAAGGAAAGGATCTAATTATTCAAAGATGTGTGCCTTTAGAAGAAACTTATGAAAGTATCAAAAAATGTCATAATTATGATTTTGTGGGACATGTTGGTGTTATTAAAACAACATAAAAAATTTTACAATCTGGATTTTGTTGGCCTATAATCTTCAGAGATGTTAATGCTTATATCAAAACTTGTTATCGATATCAACGAGTAGGTAATATTTCTAGGCAGAATTAGATGCCCCTCAATTATGTGTTAGAAGTTAAGATATTTGATATTTTGGGATTAGATTTCATGGGACCACTTATACCATCTTTCAGAAAATTATATACACTATTTGTAATAAATTATGTATCCAAATGGATAGAAGTTGTTGCTTAACCTCAACGTGATGCTCAAAGTGTTTAAAATTTTTTAAGAACAAATATATTTTGTAGATTTGGGATGTTGAGAGTAATCAAAACTAATGGGAGAAGTCATTTCAGGAATGCAATAATGAAGAAGTTATTAAGAAAATATCATATAAACCATAGAATTGCTACTGCTTATCATCCTCAGAAAATTAGTTTGGCTGAATTATCCAATCATGAAATTAAAATAATATTGGAAAAATCTATGAATCTAACCAAAATGGATTGGTCAGCCAAAATTGACTATGTTTTGTGGGCTTATAGGATTGCATACAGAACTCCTATAGGAACGTCCCCACACAGGCTAATATTTGGTAAAGCTTGTCACTTACTAGTTGAACTTGAGCATAAAGGATGTTGTGCAATTAAAGAATTTAATTACAATTTAAACTCAATGAGCTTGAACAGATAAGGAATGAATCTTATGAAAGTGCTAAGATTTATAAAGAAAAGACGAGGATGTGGCATGATCGGAAGATTCTTACGAAAAATCTTTAGCCAAGGCAACAAGTTTTTCTTTAGAATGAAATATTAAGATTATTTCTTGGTAAACTTAAGTACATGTGGATGGGCCCATTTGTTGTGATGAAAGTTTATCTCTTTGGAATTGTAGATATCAAAGATCCTAAAACAGACAAAATATTCAACATGAATGGCCATAGGCGAAATCTTAATTTTTTGGTGACCAACATAAATTAAATGATTTTTTGATGTTGGGTTAACCATAATAAGCATTGGTTACGTCGGGCTAACGAAGTTAAACTAAGCGCTCTATGGGAGGCACCCCATAGTTATTTGTGTATTTGTTTTTANTCTTGCAGTGATCTAAGTTATGTGTAGGAACATAATATTTTGAATTGAAATTGTGGCTAGTGATAAATAAGAGCAATTCTCTTCTTTACCCTCTCCCGAGTGCATGAAGAAGTTTCATTAAACTAGATTAATTCCTTAATGTCAAGTTTGAACCCATTAAAGTTATTTTCTTATCTATTTTTAGTACCCTATGGAATACTTTTCCTTCATCCACCAATTTGATGTGAATACTTTGATTGTTTCTCCATATCTCTTCCAAGTCATTATAGATCACAATGAATTTTAACTAATCACTTAGCCCGAATGAAAAGTAAATTAAGCCTTGAAAAATACTCATCACATTAAAAAGAAAAAACAAATTTTAAAAGCATTCTATAATTCCTACACGACCTACTTATTTATCACAAGAGAAAGGTGAAAAGGACCTACTCACAATGCATGAAAGAAACAATACAAATCATCCTTTTAAACGAAGCAAATCCACTAGAATTATGTTTATCAACAATACAAATAAAACAAAAAATAGTACTTAGCCTTTCCCTTTCAAAAGTGATGAAAACTCCTTGACAAAGGATCTCGAAATACTTTCTGCAATGTTGAGTTCTTCCCTTCTAATGACACACCTCTCAATCCTCACCAATATCTTAATACAATAATCAATAAAAATACAAGTTTCTACCCTAAGAACTCCTAAGAACTTCTCTTAAGAATTCTGTAGCACCTAGCTTTCTTTCCTTCTCTTCTTCTCTACTTCTTCTTCTCCAAATACATCCATAAAACCCCCTCCAACTCATGGATATTATGAAATAATTGCAGAAAACTGCTCCAGGTAGTTTGTTTCCTAGACACCAAGATCTCTCTCTTGGGCATCTCGGTTCAGAAATAGCACCAAGGTGCTTGGAACCCGACGCTAGCGCTTAGGTTCCAGTTCTCTAACTTGTATCTAGCTCCTTTCACCTCTACATTGCTTCATTTCTTCTCCGCTTCATTTCAGTTCTATTACTTGTTGTACTGATACATTTAAAATATATAGTGTTTTTATACACATTTTATACCTATTTTTGAGATCTTATGCTTTAATGAAATGTATTTGTGTGTTTTTCTTTCAGATACAATTAAATGGATGAAAAATACTAAAAGGAGTGAAAAATGGTCAAATTTAATGAAAAAAATGAAGAAATGAGAAAAACTGAACTAGGGCGCCTAAGCGTCAGGTACCACGCGCTTACACGCTAGATATAGTTATTGAATGATTCATTGAATTTAGATGAATTTATTTAAGAAGTTTTTGAAGCAACCCTTGGTAAAAACGTCGGAAATATCCAATGGTCAAGAAAATTCATTCACTTGGCTTTTGAGGAGGCAACTTTTAGAAGATTCATTGAATGAAGACACATTTTGAAGGGACACCAAGACACCCTTTGGATTTTAATTAAAGAATACTTGGATCAACAAAGAGTCCAACCACCCATGAGGTTTTACAGTCATCATCCATCCAAGTAACCGCCATCGCCGCTGCCACCGACCACTTTCTTTTTATTTTGAGTGTTAGTTTGTATTGTGAGTGAAGCAATAGAATTCAAAGAAACTTCAAGACATTTTGTGGAGAGGATTTGAGATAAGTGTTCATCTTTGTGACTATAATTGGTTTTATTCTAGATTTCATGTTTGTGTGCATGATTTCTACTTTTAAACTCATGTGTTGCTGTGATTTCTCCATGGATTCTAAGTAGTTTTCTTTATTTTTTTCCTTAAAATGATAAGTGATTAAGTTCTTAAAGGATGTTGTGTGAAGTATTAGACTTCAATGCTGGTAGAAGTTGTGATAATTTGAAACATTGCACTTCATTTACTTCTTAATTTGACCATCAAAGATGTTAATAACTGTTGTGAGAACTTGTAAGATCCGAGATGGTATTGTCTCAGTCAACAACAAGTTAGAATCACATATGGATTTCATGAATGAGAATGTAGTTCATGGGATTGAGTGCAAATAAATAAGGAAATAAACTTTTCAAGGGTGTAGAATTAGAGGACTTTAGAGTGACAGGCTAAAGCCTCAAATTTGATTTGTAGTTTTAGGTTTTGATACGAGAGTTTAACACCTAAATGGAGGGAGAAGCGGGAACTCTAGAGTGAGAGCTGTTATCTTCCCAACGTAACCGGTCTTCAAGACTATTTAAACTATATATTAGCTAATGTTCTCTATAGCATCTCTAGTAAGGGTAAAGAATATTAGTGCTCCTATTTGGCATAACACATTTAACATACTTCAAAAACAGAATTTCTATACTTATTACTGATTCATGATAAGAAAAAAGATAATTTATTTATATAGCCTTCATCTTGCAAATATTTAATTAAGTTAATTAGTTGCTTAGTCTATTTACATAAATCAAAAATTACAAAAAGAATCAAATTTTCATTCCTATTATAACCTCTTAGGTTTAAGTAAGAATATTTGGTAGAGTAGATTTTTGTCATCTAAATTTTCTAGTTTCCTAAAGTGCACGTTGTTAATCTCCATGTGGGTTCGATATTCGAGGCTTAATCAAAAAGTCCTATATTACTTGATAATGATACGTATATTTTTNCTTTTAGAAGAATGCCCTTTGGTTTATGTAACGCACCTGCTACATTTCAAAGATGCATGATGGCTATTTTTTGTGATTTAATTGGAAAAGGGATTGAAGTTTTTATGGATGATTTTTTGATGTTTGGAACTTCATATGAATCATGTTTAAAACATTTATCAAAAGTTCTTAAGCACTGTGAAGAAACAATTTTAGTCCTTAATTGGGAAAAATGCCAATTCATGGTTGCAAGAGGAATAGTTTTGGGACATCAAATTTCAGAAAATAGTATGGAAGTAGATCTTAAAAAAATTCAAGTGATCATAAATTTACCACATTCAACAAGTGTGAAGGAAATTAGGAGTTTTTTAGTACATGATGGATTCTATAGGCGATATATTAAAGATTTTTCAAAAATTGCTAAGCCTCCATGCCATTTACTTGAAAAGGATGTGATTATTAATTTTGACAAGTAGTTCCTAAAAGCTTTTGAATTATTAAAAGAAAAATTAGTTTCTGTACCAATTATTATTTCGTCAGATTGGGGAAAACCATTTGAATTGATGTGTGATGCTAGTGATTATGCTATTGGAGTTGTTTTAGGACAAAAGCATGATAAGATTTTCAAAGTTATCTACTATGCTAGTAGAACTCTTAATGAAGCTCAAATTAATTATACCACAACTGAGAAAGAGTTATTAGCATTAGTATATGCTTTTGATAAACTTAGATCATACTTAATTAGAATAAAATGTATTGTTCATACAAATCATTCTGCTATTAAGTATTTAATTAAAAAGAAGAATGCAAAACTAGGATTGATAAGATGGGTGGGTTCCTCTTTTGTAAGAATTTGAGTTTTAAATAGTGGAAAGGAATGGAGTTGAGAATCAAATTGTTGATCATTTGTCCATACTTGAATTAAAGAAACCACTCAGTTCTAAAAAAGAGATTAATGAACATTTTCCAGATGAAGAATTGTTGAATGCTAATGAGTGGCGTATTTCATGGTATGCCAAAATTGTGAATTTCATTGTTAGTGGTATTATACCCTATGGAATGACATACCAACAGAAGATGAAATTCTTATATGAAGCTAGGACTTTTTTTTTGGATGACTCATTTTTATATGAACAAGGAAAGGATCTAATTATTCAAAGATGTGTGCCTTTAGAAGAAACTTATGAAAGTATCAAAAAATGTCATAATTATGATTTTGTGGGACATTTTGGTGTTATCAAAACAACATAAAAAATTTTACAATCTGGATTTTATTGGCCTATAATCTTCAGAGATGTTAATGCTTATATCAAAACTTGTGATCGATATCAACGAGTAGGTAATATTTCTAGGCAGAGTTAGATGCCCCTCAATTATGAGTTAGAAGTTGAGATATTTGATATTTTGGGATTAGATTTCATGGGACCACTTATACCATCTTTCAGAAAATTATATGTACTATTTGTAATAAATTATGTATCCAAATGGATAGAAGCTGTTGCTTAACCTCAATGTGATGCTCAAAGTGTTTCAATTTTTTTAAGAACAAATATATTTTGTAGATTTCGGATGTTGAGAGTAATCAAAACTAACGGGAGAAGTCATTTCAGGAATGCAATAATGAAGAAGTTATTAAGAAAATATCATATAAACCATAGAATTGCTACTGCTTATCATCCTCAAAAAATTAGTTTGGCTGAATTATCCAATCATGAAATTAAAATAATATTGGAAAAATCTGTGAATCTAACCAAAATGGATTGGTCAGCCAAAATTGACTATGTTTTGTGGGCTTATAGGACTGCATACAGAACTCCTATAGGAACGTCCCTACACAGGCTAATATTTGGTAAAGCTTGTCACTTACTAGTTGAACTTGAGCATAAAGGATATTGTGCAATTAAAGAATTTAATTACAATTTAAACTCAATGAGCTTGAACAGATAAGGAATGAATCTTATGAAAGTGCTAAGATTTATAAAGAAAAGACGAGGATGTGGCATGATCGGAAGATTCTTACGAAAAATCTTTAGCCAAGGCAACAAGTTTTTCTTTAGAATGAAATATTAAGATTATTTCTTGGTAAACTTAAGTACATGTGGATGGGCCCATTCGTTGTGATGAAAGTTTATCTCTTTGGAATTGTGGATATCAAAGATCCTAAAACAGACAAAATATTCAACATGAATGACCATAGGCGAAATCCTAATTTTTAGGTGACCAACATAAATTAAATGATTTTTTGATGTTGGGTTAACCATAATAAACATTGGTTACGTCGAGCTAACGAAGTTAAACCAAGCGCTCTGTGGGAGGCACCCCATAGTTATTTGTGTATTTATTTTTCTTGTTATGTTATTGTGTGTGATTTAGAAAATTATGGTAGTATTTTTTCATTATATATTAAGTTAGTGATTATTCAAAGACCTTTAAAGATGACTTAGACATGTTAGAACGAGTATTTAGATGTTAAGTTGACCTGTGTTAAATTGAGCACTGGCGGTTAAGCGCCAATATTTGGCACTTAAGCGCGACAATTAAAAACATGTGTAAATTTTGGTTTTGTGAAGGTTTAACAAAGATTTAGTTAGCTTGGACGTGGGAGACAGTTCTAGGACATGCTTAGGAGTTATAAANTAAAGATGACTTAGACATGTTAGAACGAGTATTTAGATGTTAAGTTGACCTGTGTTAAATTGAGCACTGGCGCTTAAGCGCCAATATTTGGCACTTAAGCGCGACAGTTAAGAACATGTGTGAATTTTGGTTTTGCGAAGGTTTAACAAAGATTTAGTTAGCTTGGACGTGGGAGACAGTTCTAAGACATGCTTAGGAGTTATAAGAAGAGTTTGGAGCCTATAAATAGAAGATTTGTGTAAATTTTTTTATTTTAATTCAATTTTAATAAATTCTAAGTGAAATAGAGAGATTTTGGAAAAATGTCATCTTGAGAGAGTGATTTGAAGAAGAAGGAGGAGGCAATGAGAAAGAAGTTTAGTAGTTAGAGTGCACAAGAGTTATGCAACGGTTTCCTCGCCGTTAATATCAAACGGATAGCGAAGAAAATCTCTAAAATTGAGGCTGATGTGGCTTCAACTGAAGCAAAAGTGATGGAATTTAACGCGCATCTAGATCATATGGGATGGCAACTTAAGTTGCAGTTTAGCCATACAAGTTTTATAGACGAAGAAGACAAGGCTATGTATCTGAAGAACAAGTGGATTGAAGAAAATTCAACCAGAGTTATTAAACATCGTTTGTTCTTTCAGATGTATATTCCAAATTTTGAAGGAGAGAGTAATGAGAGGTCAAGATTTGTTCCACCAACTGGAGAATGAAATTAAGTTTGCAGTTCAGTGTTTGTGTGTTTAGTTTTTTTTTAATGTTAAGTGTTCAGTATGTTATTATATGATAATTGTCTTTTGTCTGTATTAAAAATTTTTCCATCTAAGACTATTTGGATTAAGAACCTATGTATTTGAAAACATTTAAAATTGTTTGTAAATTAATATAAACGTTTGTTTGTGTGAAATTACATGTTATTGTGCGTTGAATCAAATTAGTTAAGACTGGTGAATCTTGAGTAGGAGGAGAGTTAAGAGGGAAGAAAATAGTATATAAAGTGTTATGAAACCATGTAGGGATGATTAAATTAGGCTAGGAGTACATTTCACTTAAATTAAAAAAATCAAAATTTGTGCACTAGCGCCTAAGTGCCAAGACCCACGCTTAAGCACTGTCTAAATCGAGATACAGGCGCCTAAGTGCCAAACCATTCGCTCTTAAGCGCTGAAAAACTGGTCGCAAATGGTTTTTAGTGCAAAATTGGTCTGAAAAAACCATTATCGCACGTTGCCATCGTCTTCAACCTCGGGATTTCCCAATTTTGGAGCTAGGGCTTACCATATTTGAAGATTTCTTGGAGATTTGAAGTAAAAATTGCTAGATTTGATATTCTTGAGGTAAGAGCTTCACTCTTATGCAAAATTTTTTTATTTTCACTGTGTATTTTGAGCACATTCATGAGTTACCCAAAAATCACTATTCATGTTGAAAACTTGAAAAAAATCTATAGAAAAGGCATGGATTTTTTAGTTTAAGCTTTTAGGAGTTTAGTTTAGTGATTTGGAGTTAAATGTGAAATTTATTTTAAATTTTATACATTTTTTAGAAATGACACCAAGAATGAAGAGGAGTAAAGGGAAGGCTTCATTCGATTCAACCAAGTTTGCCAGTTCGAGAGCTCAGGATCAATACAGTGATGCACTGCAATCAAGAAAATCAATTCTTAAGCAATGTTTTAAAAGTCCGGGAGGAGCTATTGAAGATTTGATTTTTAGCCGCCAGTGGGAGCAGTTTTGTTATTTTTATGCTCTTGTAGTGATTTCTATTTTGCTGGAGTTCTGTTTGAATCTNCTTTAAATTTTATACATTTTTTAGAAATGACACAAAGAATGAAGAGGAGTAAGGGGAAGGCTCCATTCGATTCAACCAAGTTTGCCAGTTCGAGAGCTCAGGATCGATACAGTGATGCACTACAATCAAGAAAATTGATTCTTAAGCGATGTTTTAAAAGTCCGGGAGGAGCTATTGAAGATTTGATTTTTAGCCACCACTGGGAGTAGTTCTGTTATTTTTATGCTCTTGTAGTGATTTCTATTGTGCTGGAGTTCTGTGTGAATCAACCTGAAGTTAGTGAAGAAGGAGTCATGGTGAGGGGGAAGATAGTGCCTCTTTCCCCTGAGGTAATTAATCCATTTTATCAATTTCCCCATAGTACTTTATGCTCTTATTCAAACTATAGTCCTACTGAGGAGGAGTTAGACGATATTATTTAATCTTTGACTGATGGAAGAGGGCTTTGGAAGATCACAAATGAAAGAAGAGTAAACTTTTCTACTTCAAAGTTGAATTCCACCGCAAAGGCATGACACTATTTTCTTTCTGCATGTTTGCTGCCTACGATTCATCTCAGTGAAGTGACTCAAGATTGAACAACCTTGAACTACTGCATTCATTAGTTCAAGCCTAATGATAATGAAGCTTTGATCCATGGAGTTATTATCAGTTCTGTCAGTGCTCCCACTAATAGAAGTTTAGGATTTGCATCCTTGATCTTTTCTATATGTGAGTAGGTTGGAGTTAGATTTGACNGAGGGGGAAGATAGTGCCTCTTTCCCCTGAGGTAATTAATCCATTTTATCAATTTCCCCATAGTACTTTATGTTCTTATTAAAACTATAGTCCTACTGAGGAGGAGTTAGACGATATTATTTCATCTTTGACTGATGGAAGAGGGCTTTGGAAGATCACAAATGAAAGAAGAGTAAACTTTTCTACTTCAAAGTTGAATTCCACCGCAAAGGCTTGACACTATTTTGTTTCTGCATGTTTGCTGCCTACGAATCATCTTAGTGAAGTGACTCAAGATTGAGCAACCTTGAACTATTGCATTCAGTAGTTCAAGCCTAATGATAATGAAGCTTTGATCCATGGAGTTATTACCAGTTCTGTCGTCGCTCCCACTAATACAAGTTTAGGATTTGCATCCTTGATTTTTTCTATATGTGAGTAGGTTGGAGTTAGATTTGATAGCTGAGAGGAGATCTTATAGCCACTGAAGCCCATTACCAGTGTGAATGCAAAATCTTATTCACATCATTCTATTTTTGGTTGGAGGGGTGGATTCTCTTGTAGTTCTGTTGCTTCGACATCACGAGCTTTTACTTCACATGCTTCTACATCATGAGCCGGACTTTTGGATCNTGGATTTAAAGACATCTCTAAAATAAAAACCTTTCCTTGACACCCGGATACGAATGACGAGGCCTACTTAGGTTAAGGGTCAAAAAATTTAAAGGACAGGGGCTAGGGAAAAGTACTCAAGGAAAATGCCACCTGGACCTAAATTTTGCAAAAACTCATATTTTGCATGGTATCTCTAGTCATTCTAGGATGCATATATGAGAGCTCTTTGTACCAGATTAATTTGGTATGTTATGCTAAATCATTCTCGATAGCGGCTTAGCCCGGGATAAAAAAAAGGAGATTATGATAAGCCCTATAAAAAAATTTGAATGCCAATAATAAAAAATCTACGAATGGAACGAAAGGCTCTTAAAAGCTTTGTGGGCTCTTCACCCACTACCTTCTCACGCTTCGTGCGTTGACCCTATGGGTCCGGCAGCCCTTCTTCGGAAGTTGATTTGCCTCTTTGTATGTGGACTCTTCACCCACTAGCTTTTCACTCTTCGTGCGTTGACCTTATGGGTCCGACAATCCTTCCTCGGAAGTTGATTTGCCTCTTTGTATGTGGACTCTTCACCCACATGTTTTCACGCTTCGTGTGTTGACCCTATTGGTCCGGTAGTCCTTCCTCGGAAGTTGATTTGCCTCTTTGTATGTGGATTCTTCACCCACTACCTTTTCATGCTTTCTGCATCGACCCTCTAGGTCTGGCGACCCTTCCTTTGGAAGAAAGGCTTGTCGTCTTGTGGGCTCTTCACCCACTACCTTTACGTTCTACGTGTTGACCCTTAGAGTTCGGTAGCCCTTCATCTAAAAATTAAGCTACCTTTCATTGCTAATTGTTCCAAATGGACCTTATCCAACGCCCTTATCAATGGGCGATACTTGAAGAGATATTTGGCTTATCCTCTTTTCCATGTACTCATTGTACTTTATGAGAAAAATGTATTTTGAAGCACATGCACTTTGTAATCCAATTTTTGGAGCAATATAAAATGTGCATTTTTAGTTGTCTCTTCCTTATGTGGACTCCCTATAGTGATCACCTTGCATATATTAAAAGATCACTCATAAGTCACTACAGTTTCATGTAGGAGAAATCTTGTTTTCCTCTTTATTTGATTGCTGGCTCGCATTTCGGGAAAAGTGGAAGTCCTACGGGCGGCTTATACCTGGTGCAGCCACCAATCTCTATAAGAGAAGCCTCGCCTCTCTCTTACCTTATCTTTCTTCGATCCGCTCTAAGCAGGGTCCAAAAACTGCTACTACCGCTCGTCACGAGTATGGTTGATATACACGTCTCGTTCATCCTTATGAATGTAGAGTACGGGCTTATCTCGCTTGCTTCGAATGAATGCGGTTGAGATCCTTCTATGGAAGTGGTTTAGCTTAAAAGCTAGACATTTTAATGGGTAGACCATCATCATAGTCTAACCGCCATTTCTACATCCTCACAGTGTGAGCAATTCATATAGCTTTGTCGAGAAGAGGCATGTTGTATTGGCTACAACACTCAGCTTACCTAGCCAATCTGTGCCTAAGCGGAGTACTTTCAAACCCACATGAAAACCCTCAGTTGGGTCACATCACCAGGTGTGTTAACAAAGCCCCTTCTACAGGTTGGGCTGCTTTTGTTTCCCTCATATAAGAGCTACTCTGCTAGTATTTGAGGAATCCTCATTTGGGGGATGCTTTTCTGAGATGAGCTATTGTGTTCATCCAATCACTGGGTCCGATTACTTCGTGCTACCCTTCTGACAGGAATTAACTTATCAATTTTGAGAAGTCCCCAGGGAGAGTCTCACTTCACAGACTCCTGGTCAGGATATCCCATGTGGGTTGGACCACTCGGTTCACCTAATTTGAGTGATTCGTTGCTTTGGCAGTAGGCATGTCGTATCAGTTAGAACGCTCAATTACATAGCTGATCCGTGCTTAATTGAGATCCTCAATGCCCTTTTGGATTGACATGTTTTCCTCAACAAGGACTACTTTGCTTGTTCTGGAGTAAGTCACCAGTGGGGTCTATGCTTACCCGTGGCTAATTAAAAGCACCTCGAGGTTGGACATTTATGCATCCGACCCTCCTCGACACCTCTATAGTATTTTGACCGATTTGGCTGACTTTACTGCCATCTCAAAGTGTGTGTAGCACTAATTTGAGCACTATGTAGCCTCTATTAGTCCATGAATAAGACGGGTATCTTATGCCCGCAGAAAAGAATCCCTAGCAATGGTCATATAGAATTCCTAGAGAGGGATCACCTGAAATCCCCCACTGAGGATCACTTTGTTGAGATCATGCCTAAGTGTCACGAGGTTGGATCGCTCTATGCATCCAACACCTTTTTGATGCCTCTTTTGATTGGTTTGAGTTTGTTCACCGCGTCAGAATGAAACGTTTAAGTCCCCATGAAGCATTGGCAGAACCTTTAAGGTATCCCCAACGTAAGTCTTCAGTGGGTACGTTTTGAGATTGCCTCTTCAGTGATTTCTTTGACATGGTTGATCTTACTCACCATGCTTAGTTGCATGC
>JXCR01143209.1:261733-271808 GCA_002079205.1 Phalaenopsis hybrid cultivar | reverse complement strand
CTTTAAATTTTATTATGGGCATATTAAAGTTGATTAAAGCGACACCGGTCAAGATCCCACGGTTCCATCGTCCCGACACCACTATTTTCTATTGGAATCACTTAGTCCAAATGAACTTACTAAACTCAACTTAATGAGTTCCATAATTTCATTTAGACCGTGGAAAACCTCGTTAGCAACCGTAGGTTACCTCCTCCGAGGGTTCCCGATTTTCAAATAGAGACGTTTTAATTTAGTTGAAGTTGCATTTTTGTGATGTTTGTGATTAAATTTTGAGTTGTCTTATATTTTTGAAATGTTGTGGGGGTGATTTATGCAATTTTATATTTTCTATGCAGGTATGTAAATACAAGCATAAATAAAAATGCAGTAGGAAAATACGAGAAAGATTATAAAATGCTGTAAACTGTAAAAGTGTACCTGGCGAGTCCTCTCGTTCCACCACCTGAAACTCAAAATGCATGTCAAAGCATTTATAGAGTNGAGTTTCTCGGCCGCCGGAGTAGCTGACCTCGCTGGGGTTCTCCTCCGCCGCTGAGCTTTTCCGTTTGTAGCTGGCCGCTGTCCATTTTTGGAAAAAATTTTTCTTCTAGCCGGTCTCCTATGGTTTCCTCTCTTCATCGCCGGCGATACCTATCCGGCCTATCTCCCTGCCGGTGAGCACCTACAGAGATCTGAATTCCATATTCTTCTTCTCCTACTCGAGGTCATGGATGCAGATGGGGCGAGCTCCAATTTTTGATAAAATCCTTGCTCTAAATTCTCTATTATATGCCATAAATTGGATTCACGAATATAGAATCCTTTCATGTTAATGCTTTAATTTGTGGAACTCCAAAGCAGTGAGGCTTGAGCTAAATTAAAATTATTTTATGTTGTTTTTCCTGTTTTGATTAAGCAAAGGCGAATCTTTTGCGATTTACAATCAAACAAGTGTGGTTATTTTGTTATCTAAAAGCACTTGGAACATGGGTTAACATGTCACACGCTTTCCTATTTTTGAGAAATAATGTAGATGAGCTTGTTGCATCAGAATCGTATGCAAAGTTTTTGTGCTTTCTAGTGGGGTAATTCAGGCATACCTCGACGTGTCGAGCGACCCCTCCTCTTTAAGGTACATTTTAGTTGTGTTTCTCACATATTGCAATATTTATCAAATGTACTGTGCATACCTCATTGCATCCCCCATCTTTTTGTTGTCTTATGCACACCCTACAAGACACATTGGAGCATGGATTGGACGTCGGCAAGCTTGAAGCGAGCAAGGAAAACGCATCTACAACCGTCACGGTGGTGAGATTTTCTACCTCATAGCCAGCCTCAGGAATATTGAAGTCTAGGCGTGTGTGTTTGATCGGCCACACGGGGTACGTGAGCCGGCGGGGGTAGACGCGACGACGTGCCTGCGTGATGGATCGTTGATTTTCCTAGAGCCAGCCTTTAGGTTAGGAATTCCTGTGCGTGGCCAAATACCCCCATAGAGCCGAGTGTCTCCCCTCTTGTTGCGAGCCTTAGCACAAGTCCCGATGGGTCGGAGTCCCTCACTCCCCTTGCTTTGGATTCCCCAACTTTACTTGGAAAAGTTGGGAGGTCGAACTTGGCAAAGCGAGAGAAGCTTTGTAGCTGGATCACTTTACAAAGTTTAGAGGAGTTTGCAAAAATAGGAAAAGCTTTGTAGCTATCCTAATTCTCGACGTCGTGGAAAGTTTCCCCCTCGGAGAACCAGAGAAAAACTCCCCACATTTCCTCACCGAAGCAAGAGGCGGCGGTGCCGCACATCCAAAGGTCTAAACCTTAAGTCTCCCAGGTGAGGTCGTTAGCAAGATGTGGGCACTATTTTTGGTGTGGGGTTTGCCTGTAAGAAGCTGTCGGTCATCGGAATTGAAATCCCGTTGCCCGCTTCAGAAGGACGTTAAAAATTTTAGTTTTGAAAAAGATGAAGTTAAACTGACCTCATAATTTTCATAGTTTAAATGAAAGAGCGTTTTACATCAAATCATGTATCTATCCCGAAGGATGAACGTAAGAATTGAGGGTGAGGCTTGATCAAATAAACTAAAGAAAGTTATGACATCCGTTTGGTCTGTGTGAGGGTGAGGCTCGATCAAATAAACTAAAGAAAGTTATGACATCCGTTTGGTCTGTGAAACAATTGGGTGAGGCTCGATCAAATAAACTAAAGAAAGTTATGACATCCGTTTGGTCTGCGAAACCAAAGGTGAGGCTCGATCAAATAAACTAAAGAAAGTTATGACATCCGTTTGATCTACGAAACCAATGTTCTGGCCGACAAGTATTTAATATAAGAAATTAAACAGGGTTTACATTATGCTGGGTTCGGGAAAAGCTTCCTATAGTTAATATAAGAAATTAAACAGGGTTTACATTATGCTGGGTTCGAGAAAAGCTTCCTATAAGGACAAGCCCCTATAGTTAATTACATCTTAGGTAACAGAAGTTACTCAAGGAAACTCTCAATAAAATCAAGAAAAATTACCTTCAAGGAATTCAAATGGTAATGATATTTCAAAGATATCGGATGGAGAAGTATAAAAGGGATTGGTTCAAATTTGGAACATTTTGTTTTGGAGTCCAAAGGAGGAGATACTAGAGGATGTCACAGATTTGAAGGAAAAACTTTGGTGACTTCCCAAGCTATCCTATTATTTGGCTTCAATTTAGGAGAAATCATTTAGATGTTTCATCCTGCAATTAAGTCTATCCTATTATTTGGCTTCAATTTAGGAGAAATCATTTAAATGTTTCATCCTGCAATTTGCTATTATATTATTTGGCTTCAATTTAGGAGAAATCATTTAGATGTTTCATCCTGCAATCTTCCCAAGCTATCCTATTATTTGGCTTCAATTTAGGAAAAATTATTGAGACATTTCATCCTACAAGCTATCCTATTATTTGGCTTCAATTTAGGAGAAATTCTTTAGATGTTTCATCCTGCAATTTTTGTATTAGGATTTACATTTGTGTGAAGCAATCAGCACAAATAACCTTGAAGATGTAAGGATTTAAGTCGTCAATTTAGGAGAACTCATTCTGTTTCATCCTGCAATTCTAGTCCAAAGGAGGAAATACTAGAGGATGTCACAGATCCGAAGGAGAACTTCGGTGACTTCCGAAGCTATCCTATTATTTGGCTTCAATTTAGGAGAAATCATTTAGATGTTTCATCCTGCAATTATCCAAAGGAGGGAACACTAGAGGATGTCACGGATCCGAAGGAGAACTTTGGTGACTTCCCAAGCTACCCTATTATTTGGCTTCAATATAGGAGAAATAATTTAGATTTTTTATCCTGCAATTTTATTAGGAATTACATTTGTGTGAAAATCCTATTATTTGGCTTCAATTTAGGAGAAATCATTTAGATGTTTCATCCTGCAATTTTTTACTTTGGCTTCAATATAGGAGAAATAATTTAGATTTTTTATCCTGCAATTTTATTAGGAATTACATTTGTGTGAAAATCCTATTATTTGGCTTCAATTTAGGAGAAATCATTTAGATGTTTCATCCTGCAATTTTTTACGGAGGAAACACTAGAGGATGTCACGGATCCGAAGGAGAACTTCGATGAATTCCCAAGCTATTTATTATTTGGCTTCAATTTAGGAGAAATCATTTAGATGTTTCATCCTGCAATTTTTTATTTATCAGGATTTACATTTGTGTGAAACAATCAGCACAAATAACCTTGAAGATGTGAGGATTTAGGTCGTATTAAATGTTTCATCCTGCAATTTTTATTTATTATGATTTACATTTGTGTGAAGCAATCAGCATTTCATCTTGCAATTTTTATTTATTAGGATTTATATTTGTGTGAAGCAATCAGCACAAATAACCTTATTTAAGTCGTGACAAACGAAGGAGGTCATGACATTTACATTTGTGTGAAGCAATCAGCACAAATAACCTTAAAGATGTGAGGATTTAGGTCATAACAACACTCCCTTGGAATCCTAAGGCAAGTTTAGGGCTTAGATTGTACAACAGGATTGTACAAATGCTCGGAGCAATCAGCACAAATAACCTTGAAGATGTGAGGATTTAGGTCATGACGAATGACAACCTCGAAATCCTAAAACGAGTTTAGGGGAATCAGCACAAATAACCTTGAAGATGTGAGGATTTAAGTCATGACAAATGACTACCTCGGAACCCTAAGGCAAGTTAGGGCTTATATTATACAGTATGGTTGTACAAATGCCTAAAAATATTATGTTGCACTAGGCAAACAACCTCGATATCCTATGGCTTTGTTATTTTAAAGCTAAGGAAATTTGTTGCACTAGGCAAACAACCTCGATATCCTATGGCTTTGTTGTTTTAAAGCTAAGGAAGGAATGTAGGTCTTCTTGCTATTGAAGATGGTCGGGCTGCCCACCATGTAAGCTTCAAGCTCCTCGTTGTAGCAGAGTTCAAATTTTCTAGGTCCTTTGGTTATAATGTCAAATCAGGTGACCCTATGGTTAAAGTTCTTTAAATTTTATTATGGGCATATTAAAGTTGATTAAAGCGACACCGGTCAAGATCCTACGGTTCCATCGTCCTGGCACCACTATTTTCTATTGGAATTACTTGGTCCAAATGAACTTACTAAACTCAACTTAATGAATTCCATAGTTTCATTTAGACCATGGAAAACCTCGTTAGCAACCGTAGGTTACCTCCTCTGAGGGTTCCCGATCTTCCAATAGAGACGTATAATTTAGTTGAAATTGTATTTTTTGTTATGTTTGGTTTGTGATTAAATTTTGAGTTGTCTTATATTTTGAATGTTGTGAGGTATTTTTTGTTTGAAGTGTGATTAAATTTTGAGTTGTCTTATATTTTTGAAATGTTGTGAGGTATTTTTGTTTGAAATTTATTTTTGGTTTTGGTTTTGGTTTTAGTTTTGTTTTTAACATGCAAGTGTTTTTTATGCAGTAAATATGGTACAAGCATAAAAGAAAAGCAGTATAAAAGTACAAGAAAGATCGTAAAACACTTTAAACTATAAAAGTGTACCTGACGAGTCTTCTCGTTCCACCACCTGAAACTCAAAATGCATGTCAGAGCATTTATGTATATAGAGCTGAAAAAGTAAAGTTTTGGAAACCTTCCTAACTCTATGTTGTGTATTGGGGGTCCTTAAATTTTAAAGATAATATTATTAAGTAAAACATATTAAGTTTAATAGATCCCTGAGGTATTCACCAGGTTAAAAGTAGGGAGCAGGCCCATGCAACCTTCTTAATGTCTNATGATGTTTTGATTTTTAAAAATTATAAAATTATTTCCTAAGACTACTCTAGCCAGAGGGAACTTATATAAATATTTGTAGAATTTTCTAAGCCACAAATAATTTTC
Source organism: Phalaenopsis hybrid cultivar (assembly GCA_002079205.1). NCBI lineage: Eukaryota > Viridiplantae > Streptophyta > Magnoliopsida > Asparagales > Orchidaceae > Phalaenopsis > Phalaenopsis hybrid cultivar. Next base: position 266,438 of record JXCR01143209.1, on the reverse strand, counting down.
TATAATTATGTGAATAGAAAATGCATAAAAAATTAGAAAATTAAGATCTCTGTCTAGAGATCTCCTATGTATTTGGAAAAATGTTCAAATTGTTCACCTAGATAGATGCTATANCTTAAATCATTCACCTAGACAGAGGCTACAACATATAAAAAATTGGAGTTAAGGTATTAATTCCATATGAATGGAGAATTGAAAAACCCCTAACCCTAATTTATTTTTTAAAAATAATTTATGCATCAAATTATTGTGAAAATAGTTCCACATGAATCTTCTCTGTTCACTGAGCAAGAGGGTATTTTTATTTTATTTTTATTTTATTTTTATAAATTTTCTACACGAAGATATGGATTTTTTAAGTTTAGGAGCTATTTTCTGAATTTTTTAAATATCCTATTTATTTATTCAAACCGCGGACTGACTGGATCCTCGGATCCGTCGAAAAGCCACGCGGCGCGCTCCTATTCGACACCGCCTTCTGAGTCAGCTGCCACGCGTCGTGCCATATCTTCCCAGATGATCATCCGGCTTGATCTCTGCCATCCATTCAATACACGCGCATATGGACGACATCCGTTCATCGTCCCCAAAAGAATGATCCCGTGACCGTCCATTTTAAAACCTCAATATCTCTCTCATTTATTAATGGATTTCAATGATTATTTTTTTAAATTACCCGTCTTAAAGAGACTAACACATCCATACGATTAAGATGCTATGAAATTAAGCCATTGTAAACGTAGAGCTCGCGAAGGCTCGGAGGAGTAAGTGTGTTATACCTTTGCTCCGAGAGATGTAGCCTCAATCAGAGATTCTTCACACATTCGTTATACTCCAAAGGGCTTAAGGATGAAGCCTCTGGCTCTGGTGTAAAGCCCATATATGATTTCGACCAAAGCCGATTTTGGGTGTTGGTTGAGAGCTATGGTAGAGGCTCTGTTGTATGATTTTGATCAAGGCCGATTTTGGGTGTTGGTCTACAGCTATGGTAGAGGCTCTGTGGAAGGGGTATTTGATGGGGCTTTGGCTTCTTTCACTCTTGTGAAGGTGTAGAGCCAATCANCTATGTATGATTTCGACCACAGCCGATTTTGGGTGTTGGTCTAGAGCTATGGTAGAGGCTCTGTGGAATGGGAATTTGATAGGGCTTTGGCTTCTTTCACTCTTGTGAAGGTGTAGAGCTAATCTATTGAAGGTTTGGTGATGTATAGGTTGAGATTGGATTTTGTCCTAGTTTCGGGCAAGGACTTGAGCTCAAAATTAGCTTTCTGTGGTGGAATTGAGAGGGGGAAATGGATTGAAATGAACTTGGGTCTTCTAAAGGAAGCTCTCTGAAGAGTTTAAAGGGCCTCAGTGAAGAAATTTTTTACCACACTCTCCATGGCCGTGAGGGGTAGATTTTATAGAAAATGGCTATAGGGATGCTTGGCTGGCCAATTGAGGGGTTAGCCTCATTGCTTAGGTGTCAAGCAGAGGAGCTCTCAGCTCAATTTGGGCTAAGGTGGCCTCTTGGCATGGGTTTGGGTTTTAACCATGTGGAGCCTCATGGTTTTGAGCTTTAAGGGTTAAGGTGGTTAACCAAGGCTTGGACCATGGTTAAGGCTTATGATGCTCAGTAAAAATGATGGTTAACCAAGGCTTGGACCATGGTTAAAGCTTATGATGCTCAGTAAAAATGGCATCATAGGGAACCAAGGGTTTTAACCATGTGCGGGCTCATGGTTTTGGGCTTTAGCTTGGGTTAAGGTGGCTAACCAAGGCTTAGGCCATGGTTAAAGCTTATGATGATCAGTAAAAATGGCACCATAGAGTATGGACATGTGGTATAGCAAGTACATTGATTTAACCTCCATGGTTAAAGCTTATGATGCTCAGTAAAAATGGCACCATAGGGTATGGACATGTGGTATGGAAAGTACATTGATTTAACCTCTGGTTAAAGCTTATGATGCTCAGTAAAAATGGCACCATAGGGTATGGACATGTGGTATGGCATAGTAAAAATGGCACCATAGGGTATGACATGTGGGTATGACAAGTACATTGATTTAACCCCCTCTTTATCTCTTTAAAATTTTTTTCTTAAAATTACACATGGGATAAATATCAAGCCTAACCATGGGTTGATGGCTGGCTTTAAACTGAACCCTAGAGTCTAAGGTGAGTCATGGCAAGGTTCATTTGACCATACCAAGCTTAATTGGTTTAGGTTTGGTCATATGTCCAAAAAGGTTCATATGACCAAATCTTGTGTTTGGACTAGGTTAGGCATGCCAATTAGCCAAATTAAATATGGCATTTGGTATTGTGTTTGGGCTAGGTTAGGCATGTCAATTAGCCCAATTAAATATGGCATTTGGTGTAGATCTTGTGTTTGGGCTAGGTTAGGCATGCCAATTGGTCCAATTAAATATGGAATTTGGTGTAGGAGCCATGAGGAACAACTTTCATGAAGGGTGAAAGTCATTTTGAGGTCAATTGGTTAATCAATTTTGTGGATTTTTGGTTTTGGACCCATTTTAAGCATGTTGGGTTAAGTTTGGGTCAAAGNGTGGTCAATTTGGGTGGATTTTGATAGGTTTTGATTTTAGACCCAAATTAGGCATATGGATCTAATTTGGGTAAAACTTGAGCTAGTTTTAGACTAAGCTCAAATTGATTGTTGTANTTGAAGTTGATTTGGTGGTCAATTTGGGTGGATTTTCATGGGTTTTGGTTTTAGACCCAAATTAGGCATATGTATCTAATTTGGGTCAAACTTGAGCTAACTTTAGATTAAGCTCAAATTTATTGNATTTTGAGGTCAATTGGTTAATCAATTTGATGGATTTTTGGTTTTGGACCCATTTTAAGCATGTTGGGTTAAGTTTGGGTCCAAATTGGGCTAGCCATGGGCTAAGCTCCAATTGATTGTTGAGTTTGGTTAAAACATCATTATGAACAACTTTCATGAAGGATGAAAGTTGTTTTGAAGTTGATTTGGTGGTTCTAAGTTTGGGTCAAAGTTGGGCTAGCCATGGGCTAAGCTCAAATTGATTGTTGTGGTTGGTAAAGTTGGGTCAAACTTGGGCTAGCCATGGGCTAAGCTCAAATTGATTGTTGTGTTTGAGGTAAAAATCATTATGAACAACTTTTATGAAGGATGAAAGTTGTTTTGAAGTTGATTTGGTGGTCAATTTAATTATGAACAACTTTCATGAAGGATAAAAGTTGTTTTGAAGTTGATTTGGTGGTCAATTTGGGTTGAATAATAAGGATGAAAATTGTTTTGAAGTTGATTTGGTGGTCAATTTGGGTGGATTTTCATGGGTTTTAGTTTTAGACCCAAATTAGGCATATGGATCTAATTTGGGACAAACTTGAGCTAAATTTGGATTAAGCTCAAATTGATTGTTGTATTTGGTCACAAATGACCTTATAAAGGATTTTCAACAAAAATTGGATGCCAATTTGAGGTCTAAGGCATTCAATTGTTGAACTTTGGGGTGTTAGCCATTATTAGGGCTAATTTTGGGAATTTTGGATTTAGGCCAAAATCAAATGGGTTTGAGGCTTCATCAAGGCCAATTGATGGTTGATGTTGATGTGTAAGAATGTTTTAAGGATTTTGCAATATTAATTGAGGTATGAGATCAAGTCTTATGGTCAATATTGGGGTTTTGACCCAAATCAAAATTGGGCTCAAATTAAGGACAAATTGTGGATTTGGTTTAAATTGGTCACATGTAAGGTAAATTTGAGTTTATGATTGAAATTGGGGGAGATTGGATCCAAATTGATGGACATTTAAAGTAAATTTGGGGAAATTGAGCCTTTAAAGGCAATTTTGGGGGTTTTGGTCAAAATGGTCAAATTGGTTAAATTGAATCCAATTGATGGGTCCAAATGGGTTTTGGAAACATTTGGAGTGATTTTGGAGGTTTTGGGAAAGTTTGGGATACCAAAGGTATTTTTGTAATTTTGGTAATTTTGAGGGTATTTTGGTTAAAGATGGCCAAATTGACCAAATTGGTCCATGTGGTAGTTGAAAGAAATAAAATTGAGAATATTTAGGATTTATTGGGATTTTATGGGATNAATGAAATATCCTGCAAAAGATAAATATGATGAATGCTATAAAATGGATGTGATAAGCTATTTAAGTGAATGTCATTTCAAAACAACTTATGAAGAGAAATTTAAAATGAAAGAGTTGGAACACGAGCAAGAAGAGAAATTAGATCAATATGAAGATTTATATAAGGAAGATTCAAATTTTGTTTGAGAAAGTTTTGAAGTTTTGGACACGACAGAAAAAGATAAATCTTTTTTTCCATCAATTGAAAAACCTCATGAGCTTGAGTTGAAGTTACTTCCTGAACATTTAAAGTATGCATTTTTAGGTGATTCCTCTACATTACCTATTATAATTTCCTCAAAATTAACTACAGAATAAGAAGAGGGTTTGATGAGAACTTTAAAGAGTTACAAGAAAACCTTTGGATGGACAATTGCTGATATAAAATGAAGCGGTCCTTCAATTTGTATGTATAGAATTCATATGGAAGAGAACTGCAAACCCATGGGTGATCCTCAAAAGAGATTGAATTTTATTATGAAAGAAGTTGTTCAAAAAGAAATTTTAAAATGGTTAGATGCTAGAATTATCTACCCTATTTCAGATAGTGTATGAGTTGTCTGATTCACTGCTTTCCTAAGAAAGGAG
>JXCR01143209.1:231749-260980 GCA_002079205.1 Phalaenopsis hybrid cultivar | reverse complement strand
GATCCAAATTGATGGACATTTGAAGTAAATTTGGGGAAATTGGGCCTTTAAAGGCAATTTTGGGGGTTTTGGTCAAAATGGTCAAATTGACCAAATTGAATCCAATTGAAGGGTCCAAATGAGTTTTGAGGACATTTGGAGTGATTTTGGAGGTTTTGGGAAAGTTTGGGATACCAAGGGTATTTTTGTAATTTTGGTAATTTTGAGGGTATTTTGGTTAAAGATGGCCAAATTGACCAAATTGGACCATGTGGTAGTTGAAAGAAATAAAATTGGGAATATTTGGGATTTATTGGGAATTTTATGGGTTTTTTGGGATCTTAAGTTAAAGAAGGGTCCTAAGGGCAGTTAGGTAATTCGGGGATGTCTGGGGCAAAAGACCCAAGATTAGTATTTCAAATAAAATTGGATAGCTATCCATTCTAAATGAATCATGGATCAATAAAACCCTCATTTTGAGATCTTATGTATTGGTTTTAGCCAGGATATTGTGAGGATATCGTGTACCCTAACTCCAAACTAATATCCAGGGTCAATCCTAAGGCCAAGTAGTCCTATAGGAACTCTTCTTGAATTCTCTCATAATGATCTTACCTACTAAATTCTAGAGGTTAAGATTAATATGTGGAACTTCAAGTTGAACAAAGAGAAGAGTTTTGAATTTCTAATGACGGGGGTGCCTTTTTCTAGTTTTCTAAGACCAGTCAATAGGAAAATCCTATGGCTAGACCTAGGATACTAAAGAAATTTCTAGACCTCAACCAAAAGTGAGGTCAACAATGACATAGACATGTTAGAACACGTATTTAGACGTTAAGTTGACATGAGCTAAATTGGGCACCGACGCTTAAGCGCCAATATCCGGTGCTTAAGCGCAACAGTTAAAAAACATGTGTGAATTTAAGTTTTTAGAAGTTTTTACTAAGATTTGATTGGCTCTAATGAGGGAGACAGCTCTAAGACATGCCTAGGAGTTTTAGGAGTTTAGAACCTATAAATAGAGGGGTATCAGGAGAAGTCTCACCACACTTTCATTTAACCCTAAATCCTGAGTGAAAAAGAGTGAGTTTTGGAAAAATGTCATCTTGGGAGAGTGATTTAAAGGAGGAAGTAATGAGAAAAAAATTTAGTAGTCAAAGTGCTCAAGAGTTATAGAACGGTTTTCTTGTCATTAGTATCAAAGGAATAGCGGGAAAAATCACTAAAAACTGAGGTTGACATGACTTCAATTGAAGTGAAAGTGATGGAAGTTAACACAAATCTGGATCATATGGGATGGAAACATAAGATGCAATTTAGCCACACCAGTTTTATAGAGGAAGTGGACAAGGGTATGTATTTGAAGAATAAGTGGATTGAAGAAGATTCAACCATAGTTATTAACCATCGTCCGTTCTTTCAGATTTACATTCCAAATGCTGAAGGAGAGACTAATGATAGACCAAGATTTGTTCCACTGACTGGAGAATGAAATTAAGTTCATTGTTTGATGTTTGTGTGTTTAATGTTTGTTGTTTAATGTTAAGTGTATTACTATGTTTTTAATGTTAAAATTATCTAGTATTTGTGTTAAGAATATTCTTATCTGAGACTATTTGGATTGAGAATTTATGTATTTTAAAAAATGCATCATTTGTGAATGAATATAAGTGTTGTTTGTGTGAAATTTCATGTTATTTTGTGATTGAATTGAATTATTTAAGATTGGTGAATCTTGAGTAAGAGGAGAGATGAAAGGGAAGAAAATGGTTATTAGAGCATTATGAGACCATGTTGGGTCGGCTAACTTTGGCTAAGAGTGCATTTCACTTAGATCGAAAAAATCAAAATTTGTGCACTGGTGCTTAAGCTCCAAGACCTTGCACTTAAGCGCTGCCTAAACCAAGAGACAGGCGCCTGAGTGCCAAACCATTCACGCTTAAGCGTCGATTCACGAAAATAGGTTCACGAATGGTTTTAAGTGACAAATCGGTCCAAAAACGCCATTATCGCACCATGTCTTTGCCTTCAACCTCAAAATTTTACAATTTTAGATCTAGGGCTTACCCTATTTTGAAGATTTCTTGATGGTTTATAGTAAAAATTGCTAGATTTGATATCTTTGAGGTAAGAGCTTCACTTCAACGTAAAAATTTTTAATTTTCACCATGTATTTTGAGCACATTCATGAGCTACCCAAAAATCACTATTCATAGTGAAAAATTTAGAAAAAGTTATGGAAAATACATGGATTTGGTAGTTTAAGCTTTTAGGAGTTAAGCTTAGTGATTTAGAGTTGAATTTCGAATTTATGGTGAATTTTATATAACTTTTTTAGAAATGGCACCAAGAATGAAGAGGAGCAAAGGAAATGGTTAATTCGATTCAAGTAAGTTTGTTAGTTCGAGAGCTCAAGATCGATACAGTGATGCACTGCAATCGAGGAAGTTGATTCATGAGCAGTGTTTTAAAAGTCTGGGAGGAGCTGTGGAAGATTTGATTGTTCACAACTAGTAGGAGTGGTTCTATTATTTTTCTGCTATTGCAGTGATTTCTGTTGTGCGGAAGTTCTATGTGAATCTCCCTAAAGCTCAAGAAGAAAGAGTCATGGTGAGGGGAAAGACAGTGCCTTTTCACCTAAGGTAATAAATCAATTTTATCATTTACCCCCAAGCACTTTGTATTTTTATTTGAGTTATAGTCCTACTGAGGAGGAGCTAGACAAGATTATTTCATCTTTGATTGCTGGAAGAGGACTATGGAAAATTATAAATGAAATGAGAGTTAACTTTTCTACTTCAAAGTTGGATGTCACTGCAAAGGCATGACATTATTTTATTTCTGCTCTTCTACTGCCTACAAATCATCTTAGTGAAGTAACTTTTGATTGAGCAAATTTGAACTATTGCATCCAACAGTTTAAGCCCATTGACATTGGAGCTTTGATTCATGAAGTTATTACCAGTTTTGCATCATTGTTATTACTGCATGTTTGGGGTTTGCATACTTGATCTTTTCTTTATGCGAGCAGGCTGGAGTTAGATTTGACAATTGGGAGGAGATCTTATAACCTCTTCAGCCCATTACTGGTGTGAATGTGAAATCTTATTCACATAATTCCATTTTTGGTTGGAGAGGAGGATTTTCTAGTAGTTTTGTTGCTTCTACATCACAAGCTTTTACTTCACGTGCTTCTACATCTTAGGGTCAGACTTATGGATCTAATTCTCAATCACGACTATTACAGAGGATATTGAATAATAACGCTTATATCAATGAAAAGGTATCAAATTTAGAACATTTTGCAGAGCATATGGACGGATACATGAAGAGACATAGTGATTATGAGGATGAATAGAACTTAGCTATGGAAAACCTCATGAGTGGGAATCAAGATGTGGCGTTTCCTCAATATCCTAGATATCCACCATATGAGCCTACAACTACTTGGCATAGCGATGAGAGTGATGTAGAGGATGAGGATGACTAGCTTGGATCTATAGTTTTGTTTGATTTTTAGTTTATGTGTTGTTGTGAACTGTTGATGGTGTAGTTTTTATGTACTTTTTGTTGTGTTTTCAGTTGTTACTATTGAGAATGTTAGTTTTTGTTATGCTTTGTTTAGTAGACACTACTGTGATGTATTTGTGTTTTTGTGAGTAGTTATTATGTTGGGTGGTAGTAATTGTGTTAACTATGTTGTTTATTGTAGTCAGTTAGTTTGTGTTGAACTTAATTCTAGATTTTAGGAAGGTTTAGAATATTACTAACTTTACTTAAAAGCTGCATGTTTAAAATTTTCAATTTACTACCAGATATTTTTCTATATGTTACAATCATGTATGTTTGTTAGTGTGTTTGTTTGCTTTTATGTTATACTGTACTGCATAGAAGTCTAATGAATATCTACATGTTAAGTGAAATAGAATTTGATCAATTTAATTTTTACTCTTATTTTTAATTTTTGTACTTGCATCTTTAGGATGTAAAAATTCCTGCAAGCATGTTATTTTAAATTTTCATTCCTACCAATATTTGTATTTGATGCTAAAATGTTTTATTTTATTAAAAATTCAAGTTTGGGGTGGGGGAATGAAAAATTTTCTAAAGAACTTAAAAATTTATTTGTTCTCAAATGTATTTCAAATAAATTTGATTTTGATTTGAAGAAAAATGATTATATATATGAAGTTATATTAGAGAAGTAAAATTTTGAACATAAAAATGAGTAAGAGAATTTAGTTAAAATTTATAGTAATGAAGAAAAACTTAAAGTTAAAAAAAAAATTAGTTTGGAAAATGCTAAGTATAGTGTAACTATCTTTAGTAGGAAAAATTGTATTTTTNAACATAAAAATGAGTAAGAGAATTTAGTTAAAATTTATAGTAATGAAGAAAAACTTAAAGTTAAAAAAAAAAATTTAGTTTGGAAAATGCTAAGTATAGTGTAACTATCTTTAGTAGGAAAAATTGTATTTTAAANAATTAGTTTGGAAAATGCTAAGTATAGTGTAACTATCTTTAGTAGGAAAAATTGTATTTTTGAAAAATTTAGGAGATTTAGATTTTTATTTCCACAACTTAAATTTCTTTTATTGAAAGTAATTTAAAAAAATTATTATTTNAGTTTGGGGGAGGGATGAAAAATTTTCTAAAGAACTTAAAAATTTATTTGTTCTCAATTGTGCTTCAATTAAGTTTGATTTTGATTTGAAGAAAAATGATTACATATATGAAGTTACAATAGGAAAGTAAGATTTTTAATATAGAAATGAGTAAGAGAATTTAGTTAAAATTTATTGTAATGAAGAAAAAGCCAAAGTTAAAAATTTTTAGTGTGGAAAATGCAAAATATAGTGTAATTATCTTTAGCAGAAAAAATTGTATTTTTGAAAAAAATAGAAGATTTAGAATTTTAATTTCAAAACTTAATATTCTTTTATTGAAAGAAATTTTCAAAACTATTATTATGTTTTTAATTGAAATAAAAATATCAACTCTTTGCTTTAGGAAAGGAAGAGTGAGATTCAAAATCATTAAAGGTCTATCCAGATATAGTAATTCTTACCTGAGAAAAAGAAAAAGAAAGGGAAAAAGAAAAGAAAAAAAAAGAATAAAAAATAAAAAGAAAAGAAAATTTTAAAAGCGCTAGGATTAGTGCCTAATCAAAATTTGGTTCCACATCTGATCTTTCTATTGTATAAGTCTTGAGAAACTCTTAACCTATAGGATATAATATAGAAAGTAAAATTATACTTAATAAAAATTTTTAAGTAGAGAAGATAAAATACCTATACTCTATTTTTGGAGAATCTATAGTATTTTGAATTAGATAGAAACTCATATTTTCATATTTCTTAACTTTAAAAATTTCTAAACTCTAAATTGGTCTCATTTACTAATATTTTTCTGAATTGGAATACTATATTTCTATGTAAAAATTTTGGTAACTCCTAAAGAAACTCATATACAACATCTACTGCTGTTTGCTTTTAAAGATTAATGGGTCACTTGAGGACAAGTAACATCTTAAGTTTGGGAGATTTTGATACACTTAAAATATATAGTATTTTTACACACACTTTTACACCTATTTTTTAGATATTACACTTTAATGAAAGTTATTTGTGTGGTTTTCTTTCAGGTGCAATAAAATAGATGAAAAATGCTAAAAGGAGTGAAAAATGGTCAAATTTGGAGCAAAAATGAACTCGGGTGCCTAAGCGCCAGGTGCCCCGCGCTTAAGCACTAGAAGTAGTTATTTGATAATTCATTGAATTTGGATGAATTTTTGAAAAGGTGTTTAAAGCAACCCTTGAAAAAAATGTGGGAAATATCCCATATACATGAAAATTCATTCAATTGGCTTTTATGGAGGCAACTTCTAGAAGATTCATTGAATGGAGACACATTTTGAAGGGACACCAATCATCTTTTTTATTTTTATTAAAGAAGACTTGAATCATCAAGAGAAGAGGCCAACCACCCATTATATTTTATAGTCATCATCCATCCAAGTAACCACCGTCGTCGCCACCGCCGGGCCACTTTCTTTTTATTTTGAGTGTTAATTTGTATTATGAGTGAAGGAAGAGAATTCAAAAGAACTTCAAGATCATTTGTGGAGAGGATTTGAGATAAGTGTTTATCTTTGTGACTACACTTGGTTTTAATCTAGATTTCCTTNAGAAAACTTAGAAAGGGAGGATAAGCTTAAGGATTAGTGTCTAATAAAAAATTGGTTCCACATTTGATCTTTCTAAAGTATAAGACTTGAGAAACTCTTAAGCTTAAGGATATAAAATAGTAAATCAAATTATGCTGAATAAAAATTTTTAAGTCGAGAAGAAAAAATGCCTAAACTCTAAATTTGGAGAATCTACATTATTTTTAAATTAGATAGAAACTCATATTTTCATATTTCTTAACATTAAAAAATTCTAATCTCTATGTTGGTCTCATTTACTAATATTTTTCTTAACAAGACTACTATATTTCTACATCAAAATTTTAGTAACTCCTAAAGAAACTCGGATACATCATCTATGTATTTAGTTTTTAAAGATTGAATGGTCACTTGAGGATAACTAACATTTTAAGTTTTGAGGATTTTGATACACCTAAAATATATAGTGATTTTGATATACATTTTTATACCTATTTTTTAGATATTACGCTTTAATGAAAAATATTTGTTTGTTTTTTCTTTCAGGTATAATCAAATGGATAAATACTAAAAAGAGTGAAAAAAGATCATATTTAAAACAAAAAATGATGAAGGTGCAAAAATGATCTTGGCGCCTAAGCGCCCAGCACTAGCGCTTATGCGCCGAGAGTGGCGCCTAAGCGTCAGGTATCCCGCGCTTACGTACGAAAAGTAGTTAGTTGATGATTCATTGAATTTATACAAATTTTTTAAAAAGTGTTTGAAGCAACCCTTAATAAAAACGTGGGAAATAATCCATAAACACGAAAATTCATTCAATTGGCTTTTGAAAGGAGGAACTTCTAGAAGATTCATTGAATGAAGACATATTTTGAAGTGATACCAAGACACCTTTTGAATTTTTATTAAAGAAGACTTGGATCATTAAAGGAGGAGGCCAGCCATTACATATCCATAGCCATCATTAATCCAAGTATTTAAAGGCTGTGATGATTTATTAAAACTATAGATTAGTCAATGGTCTTTATAGCATCTTTAGTAAAGGTAAAAAATATTATTGCTCCTATTTGACACAACACATTTAACATAATTCCACAACAAAATTTCTATACTTATTACTGATTCATGATATGGAAAAAAGATATTTTAATTATATTACATTCATCTTGTAAATATTTAATTAAGTTAATTAGTTGCTTATTTTATTTTCATAAATAAAAAAATTACAAAAAAATCGAATTTTCATTCCTGATATAACATCTTAAGTTTAACTAAAAATATTTTGCCAAGTAGATTTTTGTCAGCTAAACTTTTTGTCTATTTAAAGTGAATATTTCAGTCTTCCCTGTGAGTTTGATATTTGTGGCTTAATCAAAAAGTCTTATATCACTTGATAACGATATGTATACTTGCGTAGTATCCCATATTTAAATGTTATAACTGTATTCTTATTTGTTTCATAGTGGAAAAATTACCTAGCTTTTGCTTTGGATCAAGTTTTTGGCTTTGTTACTAATTAATAATAACAATTAAGGAAATTAAGCATATAATCGCATACATCGTATTTTACATTTATATAGAAAGTCGGGATCAACTATCACACCTTAGACGGGTGCAATGGGCGCTATAATCCCCAGACTGGCGTTAGAGCGCCAATAATTACCCTTCTAGAAGATTCAATGAATTTTACCGAATTTTGAAGGGGTACTTAAAGCAACCCTTGGTTATTTTCAGAGATCTATTAAAAGGGTCAAAAATAAGACAAAAAAGGGGACTTTTAAGCAACATTTGAAGGCTTTAGGTAGTTCTAGTTTTGTGTTTAAGTGTGATTTGTGTTTGTAAGAGTAAGAGTTTGGAGAAATCTTTAAGGAGACTCCAGAATTTGTGTTAGGGAGAAGACATAAGGTATTTTGTATTTTTGTTTAAGTTTTTTTTTCTAAGACTTAGATTTTAATACAAATTATGTGTTTTTGTTTATTCTCCACGAATTCTGAGTAGTTTCCTTTCTTTCTTCTTGCATTTGAGAATTGATCTCATGAGATGAGAATGATTTAAAGATTTCTTTTTACTTTAAAAAATTATGATGACATTTTCACTGTTTCTTAATTGACTTTACAAATTAGCCACTTGTGAGGTTAAAATCTGTTGAGAAACATAAAGACCCGAGAGGGCTACTATTTCACCAAACTAGTGAGTGTCACACTTTATTCTGGGCAGAGTGGTTGTGATCACCTAAAGGGGAGTGCAAATAAATAAGGAGATAAGTTTTAATGGGCGTAGAAATAAAGTTTTAAAGGTGACATACTAGATCTTTTTTATCAATTTAGTTTAGAGTTTGGATCGTAAGGGTCCTTAGTAGGTCCTATAGAGAGGCATAGTGGGTAATCTGGGGGTGAGAGACCAAAATCTACTCATCACTACTACACAAGTTGGTGAAAAACTCTAAATTAACCAATATTCTTTGTTAGCACCAGGAGGCGGTAAAGAATATGAATGCTCCTATTTGTCACAATGCATCATCTTATTTTTAGTCATTCAAATCCTACACAGATTAATATCTCTTTGCAAGGGGAAAGATCTTTTCATAATATTCAAAGTTGTTAAATTTACTTTGTTAAACTGTTAATCTTAATTGTTTCTTTCTGCTTTAATTTAGTCTTATCATTTGAAATCATATCAACATTGTTCTACTTTCATTTTAGCTGTAATTTAGATAAGATTTCATAAGTCCAATTTAAATAATTCAACTTTCCTCAATGGATCGATACTGAGATTTTTAAAGAAAATCCTATATTACTTGAAACGATACATATATCTGCATTGCGTAGTACCTCTAGTGTGAAGTTTTATTATTTATTTTCTATATTATTTCATTTATTCATGCTAACTGCTAAATATAATTTGGTACATGTTTTTTGTAATATTTTAGAGATTAAAAATACACGTAATTGTGGGCCCGATCAAGTTTTTAGCGTTGTTGTCAGGGAAAGTAACAAAACTTTTTAAATTGAAAAGGTAATGAAATTTTTTTTAAATTGTAATTTTATTTGAATTTTAGATTTTGTTTTAGTAAAATTAAAATTAAAAAATGGAAAATCCATAAAAATTTAAAAATCTGAAAAATTAAAATTCTATTTTATTTCTGTTGTGTTATTTTATTTTCTAAAATTTTGTATGCGTAGTTCGGGATATGAAGTTTTAGTACCTTATGATTCTGAATTAGAACGTAAAATTTCAAAATAAGAAAGACTTCATAATTTATAAGATATGACAAACACTTCACAAAATAATATTGAGATTCTGTCAGCACTAAAAAGTTGGGGGAGTTGCCCGTAAGAAGCTGTCAGTCATTGGAATCGAAATCCTGTCACCCTCTTCGGAAGGACACTTTAATTTACATATAAATTTAAGATGAAATCAAACTGACCCCATATTTTTCATAGTTTAAATGAAAGAGCACTATACCTCAAATCATATCAAACTGACCCCATATTTTTTATAGTTTAAATGAAAGAGCACTATACCTCAAACCCTGTACATATCCCGAAAGATAAACACAAAACTTGAAGATGAGACTCGATCAAATAAACTAAGTAATATAAGACATCTGTTTGGTCTGCGAAACAGTTTTATTTGCCGACAATTTCCCCTATTTAATATGAAGAATTAAATAGTATTTATATTAAGCTGGGTTTGATAAAAGCTTCCTATAAGGGCAAGCCCTTATAGTTAATTACATCTTAAATGACCGAAGTCATCTAAGAAAACACTCGATAAAAATCAAGAATTATTATCTTCAAGGAATTCAAAGGAAAGGACTGTTCAATGATATCAGACAAAAAGGTGTGAAATGGGATTTGCTTAAATTTTGAACATTCTGTTTTTGGAATCCAAATGAGGAAGAACTAGGGGATGTCACAGATCCGGGGGAGAACCTCGGTGACTTCCCAAGCTATCTTATAGTTTGGCTTCAGTTTTGAGGAGAAATATTTAGGTGCTTCATCCTGCCAATTTTATTAATTTAGGACTTATATTTGTGTGACACGGTCACACAAATAGCCTGAGAGATGTGAGCATTTAAGTCGTGAAGAACGACAACCTCAGAATCCTAAAACGAGCTTAGGGCTTATATTGTACAACATAGTTGTACAAAGGCCTAAAGATGAGGTGAGGATTTATGTTGCATAAGCAAACAACCTCAAAATCCTATGACTTTGTTGTTTAATTCTAAAGAAAGAAGTTGGTTTAGCTGATGTAGACGTGTTTTTCTTTTGAAGATGGTCGTGTTGCCCACAATGCTAGCTCCAAGCTCCTTGCCGTGACGAGTTTGAATTTTCTAGGGTGTCAAGTTATGATGTCAAATCAGACGACCCTATGGTTTTAGTTCTTTAAATTTTATGGGGAATGTTAAAGTTGATTAGAGCGACACCGGTTAGAATCCTACGGTTCCCTCGTTCCGGCACCACAATTTTCTATTGGATTCACTTAGTCCAAATGAATTTACTAAACTCAACTTAATGAGTTTCATAATTTCATTTAAACCGTGGGAAGCCTCATTAGCAACCGTAGGTTACCTCCTCCGAGGGGTTCCCGATCATCCGATAGAGACATCATAATTTAGTTGCAATTGTAGTTTTGTGTGATGTTTGTGACTAAATTTTGAGTTGTTTTATATTTTGAATGTTGTCTTGGTTTATTTTAGTTTTAGTTTTGCTTTTTTGGTTATCCTGATAGTTTTAGTTTTCATACAGGGTGACATTGTTGTTTAGCATGCAAATTTTGTATTAACATCAAAAGTACAGTATGAAAGTACAAGAAAGACCGCTATGTAAACTGTAAAAGCGTACCTAGCGAGTCTTCTCATTATGCCGCCTGAAACTCAAAATGCATGTCAGGGCATTTTATATGAAATAGGAATGTAAAGTTATGGCGACTTACCTAACCCTAGGTCATATCTTGGTGGGTCCCTATTAGTTTGATTAAGGATGATTTTTGTTAAGCAAAACATATTAATTTTAGTAGACCTCTGAGGTATCCAACAGGTCTAGAGGAAGAAGCAGGTCCATGCTTCCCTTTAATTATCTGGTGAAAAGCCTCGAGCTCATTTAAACTTATTATGTTGCTTAACAATTCATCTTATGAATGCCCTAATGCTCAATGAACATCAATGTCCTAATTTTCCCTAAGAATAGGGTAATTAACATTTGTAATTTAATTTTGAAGATTATGTGAATGAAGACCCTTAAAGGGGCAAGCTAGTGTTGTCGAAACAGTTAGCCAAATTTTTGTCCTAATTGGGCTTGTAGTGTTTTAAAAGTCTTAAATTTTAGTTATGTTTGCTTTTATAATCCTCATTTAATTAGTCTTGATTTAACTTAGATCACTACTAAGCCCTTAAGACCTATGTGAGTGTCTTAATTAATTTTGAAAAGGTTAAGTTTTAGGTGATCATGATTTATTATTTAAATTTCATTTGAACATCAAATAGGGGTATTAAATTGAATAATTATTGACTTCAAAAGTCATACCCCTAAGTTCTATGTTCATTAAATTTTAATAAACTTCCAAATTTTAGTAATTTTGAAATTTATTAATTTATCCTTTTAATTAAAATAGTGAGGTTAGTTTATACCAACTAATCTCCTTTTTAATTTCAGTCATCCAAACAAGTTAATTAAGATCAGAGGTTGCCCATTTCCTTCCTTGAATTAAGCCTAAATGTTAATTAAGGCCAATTGGTGGTCAATTTTGATGTGTAGGAATGTTATAAAGAGTTTTCAACATAAACCATGGCCAATTGAGGGGGCTATGGATTCAATTTGGTGAGATTAGGTCATGTGTCCAAAATTGGGAGTTTGACCTATATCAAAAATTTGGCTCAAAGCGTGAGCCAATTGAGCTTGGATTTGGTTTATTTTGGTCACATTGAAGGTGAATTTGAGTTTGGGATTGAAATTGAGGGAAATTGGGATCAAATTGATGGACATTTGAGTTGAATTTGGAGAAACTTAGGCCTTTAAAGGCAAATTTGGGGGTCTTGGTCAAAGATGGTCAAATTGGCCAAATTGGGTCATGTGGTAGTTGAGAAAAAATGAAATTGAGAATATTTGGAATATTTTGGGATTTTTTGAAATTTTTGAAATTTTGGGCTAAGGAGTGACATTTTGGTAATTTGGCAATTTTTGGTGATTTTGGGTAATTTGGGTGTTTTATAACGGTTTGAAATAATTTTTGAACAAGTTTGGGTATTTGGATAAATTTGAGAATTTTGACCAAATTTATGGTTTTAAGGGTACTTAGGTAAATTGGGGGAGTTTAGGGGCATAGGCCAGGCTGAGTATTTTGGGTAAAATTGGGGAACTAACCACAAAAAGTAAGCCATGGGGTAATGGAAGGGGGTCCTCTATGTACTGGTCTTAGCTAAACCCTAGCCTAGGGCTAGTAGGTTTAGGGGACCATCTACATGAGTTTCCCAAAGGCTCAAGGGACCAAAGTCGGGAAATTCTGGGTTTTAGTTAGTGAGTGATTGTGAGTGAAGTGAGTGCCTTAGCTTTAGACCAACACCCAAGGTCAACCCTAAGGTCAAATAGCCATGTAGGAACTCTCCTTGAGCTCCCCCACCTACTAAGTGCTAGAGGTTAGGACCAATATGTGGAACTTCAAGTTGAGTAAATAAGAGTTTAGAATTTCTAATGGTGAGGGTGCCTTTTTCTAGTTCTCTAAGAACTGTCAATAGGAAAGTCCTATGACTAGACCCTAGGCCACTAAAGAGAAAGATTAGACCTCAACTAAAAGTGAGGTCAACATATTAAAAATGCTGAAGATGAATATCATAATTTACAAAAACCTTTAAGGAATTATGTCAATCCTATGGCAGAAGAGATTCACTTAAGTATTCAAACTCCTACTGTAGCGATTAACTCATTTGAACTTAAACCTACAATTATACAAATGGTACAAAACAATCAGTTTAGGGGAACACCATCTAAGGATCTAAATTTATATTTGACAATTTTTTTAGAATTGTGTGCTACATTTAAATATGATGTCATATCAAATGATATTATTAGACTTAAATTTCTTTTTTATTAAGGGATAAAGCTAAGATGTGGTTAAACTCGGTAGCATCGGGATCTATTAGAACTTGGGGAGATTTGGCACAAAAATTCCTGGCTAAAAATTTTTCACCTTAAAAAATGTTAAGCTTAGAAATGTCATTATATATTTTACTCAGTATGCAGGAGAATCAATTTATGAAGCTTTGAAAAAATTTAAGGAATCCTTAGAAAGTGTCCACATCACGTTTTACTAGACTGGTAATCATTCAAACTTTTTATAATGGGTCAGTAGGATCCCATAGATTTATCATAGATGCTGCTGCTGGTTCATTAATGTCTAAACCATTTGATGTAGCTTATGCTTTATTTGAAGAAATAACTAAAAATAATTTTCAATGGCCTTCTAAAAGGGTAAATCCTAAGAAAATAGCCAGTATTCATGATAATGATGCTATTCCAATGGTTGCTTCTTGATGTGCCTAAAAATCTATTATTTCTCATACCATATTTTATAATGATATTTCACTGTAAAGGTATGTTTTCTTTTATTTCTTGTTGTAGGTACATCAAATTGAAGAATTTGGAGTGATTGGAGCAAAATGAACAAAAATGAACCAAAATAGAGCAAACCAGAGAAAAACTAAGTTGAAGCGGGGGCATTCTGGAGCTATGGGGGCCGAAACCAGGCATAAGTGTATGTGCCCGACACTTAAGCACCTAAACATGGCGCTTAGGGGCCACCAGACAGAGAAGAGGGCTCTTAAGCGCTAAAAATCGGTGTTTATGCATCGAAGACGGTTTTCAACATATCTTCTAGAATATACATTAGATTTGGACAATTTTTATAGTGGTGCTTCGTGTGTCTCTTGGGGAATTCATTGGAAATGATAAAAGGGACTTTAGAGAAGGCTGCTTAGGTAGACCTCTAGCAAGGGAGAAAGACTAATGGAGGTAAGTCAAGTAGGACGGGTTGAAATTTGGGTTTTCCCCTATGGGTGGCTCTTGGGTTTGGTCTCACCACCATCCATGGTGGAGGGGAGAGCTTTTGGTGGTCACCAACTTATTGTAGGATGCCAGTGGTGGAGAATAGTGAAGCCAATGAGGATGAAGCATTGGTAGGTGTGCTTGATTTAAGCAGAAAGGGTTTGAATTGATTTTGGATAGACTTTGGGTTCAAATCATGTAAATAGTTTGGGCTCACCCACCATGTGGGCTAGACCTGGTTCTTGACATATGGGTTTGGGTGGACAAGTCCCAATCATGAGGGTTTAAGCTTAAGCTGGATTTAGGTGAATCGTTGTAGTGGATAACCACTTTTTGGGGAATCTTGAAATAGTGGTCACCCTTAGCTATTTATGGATGGGTGGCTTGCATGGAGCTCATGCAAGATTTAGTAGCTTGCATATAGCTTGGATGAAGCCAAGTGGCTTTTCTATGTCTTGGGCATCGCTTGCATAGCTTGTCATAAAAAAGTATCTTGATGAATTTTGTCTTTTTTTATGTGATATGGTCATGGGTCTAATTTGGGCATTTTGATCATGTGACTCTTCACCTTAGGATTGATTTAATTTTAGTGTGATGAGTGGGCTTAATTTTTTGTCATGAACATTTTAATTTAATTTTGATTTTTGGTTAGTGGGCCTGGACTTGGTAGATTTTGGGACTTTGAACTTATCATGGTGGATTTTTAAAATTACTTTGCGGACTTAAATTTTGGGCTTAGATTTTTGCTCATGGTTAATTTAAATTGAGCTCATAAGTGAGATTAATTAATGTAGTGATATCAATCATGAAAGGAAGCCCATGAAGGTATCAAATTTATGGCTCGAAGGTGGGCATGAGTTGGGTGTCAAGAGGGGTTCAATTGATATTGAATTTTTTTTATGTGTAGGAATTCAATTCAAAGATTGATTTTTTTTTTCTGTGGTGGGGTGTGTGTGTGTGATGTATGTCAATTATAGTGGTGAGCTGTATATGTATGTGGTGCTCCAAAGATATAAACCCCTCTAAAATTCAAAGGGTCTCCCTAAGGCATCACCCAACTTTATGGTGAGTTCATCTTGAGTATCAATGTGTTGGTCTTTAATCTACTTAGTCATGTGCGGATTCAGGACCACACACATGAGACTACAAAGAGCCAAGAGGTGGTTTGAATTTCTAAGTGGTGTGGTTCCCACTACTAGTCCTCTAGAAGAGTTAGTAGGGAAGTCTTAAGGCTAGATCTCAGGCTCTAAAGAGAGAAACAACTTCACCAAAAATGAGGTCAACAACCTCTTTGTCAAGTATAAGTACCACCTCTATTCTTTTTACCTACACTGGTTTATAGGATTTATAATTTCTTTCTCTTGGTTGGTGGTTTTTTCCTACAGTTTTGTTCCTTATTGTTTGTGTTTTTGTCTTTTGTAACTCAAGGATTATTGATAGAAACCTATGTGTATGGGATGTTGATAATACACCTGCAATTGCTCTTGAGCTTTGTGAGGTTGTTCCATGGAGTGATTTCAGCTATGTGGTCTATGTCTTTGTTATATTAGATGCTTCAATTGGTTCATAAATTCCTTAATCGGCCTTTTTTCCATAGTAACTGATTATGTGGCACATGGTTTATAAATGCATGAGTTTAAGATGATTCGATATAGGTATTTATTATACATATGATATGACACATTTAAAAATTATTTTTTGGTTCTGTTGAGCTTTACAAGCCACCTTACATGACTTGGGTATGTTTAATTGAATTCACTGTCGTCTTTATGCTGCCTTCCCCACCTGTTTATGCAGTTTTGTTCTAATAAAAAACTTATGGGGTCCTTTGGTTGTATGTATGAGTGTGCTCTAAAACTAAATGATTAAAAAAAATTGAGGCTAGTTACATTTGAGTTTGGATGATAAAGTTGACCCATGACATGTTATTTTGTTATATTTTATATGTTTATTTCATATTATTTTGCTCATTGTGGGCTTTCATATGTTTATTATATGCTACCTTGCTTTTCGTGAACTTTCATATGTCTGTGTCATTTAGATTTGAGGTGTGATGTCTTATGAAACATAAAATATGTGGTTAGGGTGTTGTGGATTGCTTCTTAGGTAATTAATGTTTTGATGAGTTCAAGTTATTGTTTCTAAGAATTTATGTTGATTAGTACTTTCAGGCTAGCAGAGGTGATGGGTAAAATAAAAAAATTCAAATCATCTACTATGTGCGAATAAAGACTTAAAGTTAATCTCTTACAATCTTTGTCTAAAGGAGGTGGAATTGGGAAATATGTCAACCAACTAAATTAACAAGGATGACAAAATACTATAAAAAAATTAAAGTAAGCATTGAAATAGATTATGATATATTGCAATTTAAAAATAAATGAGTTTAATTAAAAAAATATTAGAAAATGTGGAAAGTGTTAAAACGAGCATCAACGGGCTTAAGTTGGGGTTCCATAAAGCAAACCATTGATGTTTCAGAAGAATGATGTGCTGAGAGATTGGAGCTAAAATTTTATTAAATGTTTAGTGCTTCCAACTTTTTTTTATGTCATCGAAATTATATCAACATATTAACTATCACTTAGTTTATAGGTCGTGTAAATTGCAAAGAAGTTTAAATTTAGTGACATTGAAGAGATTTTTGACCTAATGCTTGGTGGAGTTATGACCGCAAGTGATCATGCATGGTCTCAGAGAGAGAGTCTGTTAACTGATACAGTTGAGCATATAAAAGCTGAGCAAATTTTTCACTCAAATGAAGGGTCCAATCCTAACCTAAATGAAGTTGAATCAACTAATCACTCCAAACATCCTAGAGTTGAGAAAAATAAAAAAAAGATGATGTAGTGTTTATAAAAGTCAGAATTCATAATTAGTTGTCATGCACTAATGAGGTCAGCACATCACAGGTAACTTATATTTAACAAGTTATGAGAATACTGGAAAAAAACTCCATAAACTTATAAAAACATGTTGGTTTGTTTATTTTTAATGAAGTTGTTAGAAGATTTGACAGTGAGAGAGTTATTTTTGTTGACACAACTAATTGTATGGTTAATTATTTATGTTACTTTTATGAGAATCGAGTTGGCTTTTTTATATTTGACTGATATGGGTGTAGGATATTAATTTTGATGTACGAGTACTGCAATCTGTCATTATTTTTTCTCTTTTCATTATCATGATTTTTGTTTAATGTATTACTTGCTAATACATAAGTGTTATTTATATGTGTCAGTTGCATCAATAATGAATAATGTGGATAGATAAATACATAAAAGAAAAATTGCAGTTGCATTATGCTTAATATATAAGTATTACAACTCATATATTACTCACACTTCTTGCATGACATTCATGTACGTTAATGACAAATGAGGAGTTGCTTGTGGGTTATCCAAAAAGATTTAATAACATGTTCCGTATGACACAAATCATATTTACTGATATATTAAAAGAACTTCACAAAAATTATAGACTCCATAACTTCAACAAAAATGTTAGTTACAACTATATATATTTTATCAGAAAATGAGCATATGAGAGGAGTCATTGAGCGATTCTAACATTCATCAGAACGAATTAATAGATATTTTTAGTTTTTTCTTAATGTTTTGATCAGCTTATCTTTAAAATTTATCAGATCTGAAGATCCTATATTCCAAATCACCTATATAGAGATTCCATAAGAGTTACACTATATTTCGTATTTTAAGGTAGGATTTTGTGTTCATATTTTCTAACATTTATTTAAGAGTAGTAACTCTATTATCTTACACAAATGACTTAGGACTGCCTTGAAGCAGTTAATGTAACACATATAGATGTACGTGTTTCCAATAATGAAAAGTTTATATACATTGAACGTTGTGGTTCACAAACACAAATGTTATGGATGCATTTAATTTCAATATGTATTTCACTTTTGTTATGACTTGATGGGATGACAACGCACATAATAGTTACATATTCAAATTTATTACATGAAATCATAAATATAACTTTCCATAACCACATCCATGTTTGCTTGAATATGAATAAATAAAATAATTAGTTGAGTTCAATGCTAATGATTATATTTATAATAGAGAAATATTATTTGTTCGAAAGTTGGATATCTGTTACAAAGAGAGTATCTCAAACTTTTTCCTTATACAAAACATCACATTCCTGATTTTGAAAGAGTCAACTATATAACATAGGAAATAATATGTTTAACAAAAGACTCTCATCTTTATGTGAAGAAGATGCTGGGGAGATGATAAAGTTGAGAGATAAAATTATAAGTGCAATAGTTAATGGGCAAAATTATGTTGTGTGCTACTGTTTCTTTATTTATGTATTGTCTCTTGTAAAAATGCTTAATGTTTTTTGTAATGACGTTTTTATGCAATGATGTTCATATGGAATCTCAATTTGGTGCAAATTATTTTCATTTTTTTGCATGTATTTTTCTCGCAGAAATGACCCATTGGGCAACCACATATGCATTTTTTTTTAATGTTTATGATCAGATATATGGTCATAAGGGTTCTTCTAGATGACCTATATGTTGATCTGGATTTCAACAAGTATGAAATTTCCATCAAGGAAACCATGATCCCCTTCTTTTTGGTCATATGATTGTTGGGCTTCTTTTAGATGACCTCTGTAGGGATATGCTTCTGTGATACATACTAGCTCGATATTACGTTGTTCAAAGACAACCAAGTACATTGTTTGAAGGCAACCAAGGTCCTTTTTTAAGATCTTTTTGTCTTCTTGTAGTGACACATTATTCATCAATTTATCCTTTTATTCAAAGACCTCGCAACTTTATAAATTTTTAATTAAGTATTTTATTATTTTTATTGGTTAATATTTCATCTAACTATTTGTGGTTTGTAGTTTTAAACTTTTAGGTGCCTCTAGAGACTTGTGTTGCAACTATGGATACATCATGAAAGAAGCATAGCTATGTAAGAAAAGTTTACAAGCGTCTAAGGAATAAATCAACAGAGGTGAGTGAATTCTTTTGGTGGACGAATCAGTTAGACAATTTCACCTCAAATAATGATCAGGCATGGAAAGTTTATTTGGAGAAGAAATTATCTTGTGAAATTGATCATCTGCATTTCAAATTAAATATCACGATAATATTAATTATTGTGTTACTAATTTTATTTTTTAGTATGATTGTTGTGTCACTTACTGTTAAGTGAGATATCAGTTCTAGCTATAATATTTTAACTTATATTTTTTTGAGATTTTGAATGTAATTTTTATTTTCATGTCTAAGTTATTCAAATTAGCCTATTATAAAGAATACTATAATACACAGTAAAAAAGCATTTTTACCGTAAATGATTGGAGCTTAACTACAAAATTGGCATACATATAACATCCTTGTGACAGTATTTTTGGACAACTCATGCACAACAGTTTTTTCAAAAGGAAAAAATATTACATCATAACTCCTAATGCATTCGGAGTCCAATGGTGGGACACCATATGTCAAGTGGTTTTTATTATTTTTAACACTAACCACTACTTGTGTATTGTGGTGAGGCCCACTTAACACGTGGAGCCCCATTATTGGACTCCGAACACAAAGCGTGTGAGTGAACACAAAGCGTGTAAGTCATAATGTAATAATTTCTCTTTCAAAAGATGGGACTGAAAGAGGAAAATTTATGTCTCAGGACTCTGCGGGCAGGGTTGCATCCGGAGTCTATTAAGAGGAATCCAACTGGAATGTGGGTTCCACTGTGCAAAAAAAAAATAAAAAAACACTCATTTAACATGAGCCGACCCGAATCTAGCCCACCGAAATGACGATCCAGACAAAAAACACATTTATGGTAGATTTGGTCACTTTCTTTTTGTTCTTCGATGATTTTCTAGCGTCCCTTCTTCTTCTTCTTCGTTGGTTCGACTTTGACTCTCTTCGCCCTTTGCTTTTGTCGATGTCTGCGCTTCGGTTTCGTGTCTTTGACAGTTTCCATTCGGTACTACGATAGTTGCTTCAGCTACGACTCTTCGTTGTGTTCTTGAAGTGTTATAGTTGTGTTATTGTTTTTTATTGTGTGTTATAGTTGTGTTATTGTGTGTTATTGTTGTGTTATAACTTTACTAACACCACAGTAGTACCAATCACACATGTATAACATAGAATAATACAACAATAACACAACAATAACACACAATAACACATCTATAACACAACTATAAACATCTATAACTTCCTGTATAACATGGAGAGAATATTCCTCATGAGTTATACTGTGGGCTAGGGAGTGTTATAAGACGGTTGTATAACATGTCGGGCGACGTTATAGCCCGCGGTATAACACACAATGAATATTCCACACGTGTTATAATGCGAGTTAGGGGAGAGTTATAGGGCAGTGACATAATACATGTGGAGTGTTATCAGGCGGTGTTAACGTGTTATACGATGAATTTAACCTATTTTTTTAAAAAATCGATGTGTTATATCATTAACTAATATTTTAAATAAGTGGTTTTAGTGCGTTATTGCCTATATTTATGTGTTAATATAAATTTTATAGTTATTATATAATTAATATATATTTTAATAACTTAATAATATAAAAATAGTGAATTAGTTTAATAAATAATATATATGTTATATTTAATTAATTTAAATCAGTTATTATATTAAAAATTTTGCTGTGGTATTTATTTATACATATAATTTATAAATATATATGTATTGAATAGTATGTAACGAAAAGTTAATAACATTATAATATGATAAATTTCAACATCATTATTTTACATTTATAATAGCATTATTTTAATAACTAAATAATATATCTATAATTATTTATTCATATAATTATAGTTATATTTTGATAATTGATGTTATTTTAATCATTATAATAAGTCGATTTTGAACATAATGAGGCTAAAATCGCCTATAACACGTGAAATTGGAAAATAACCCCTTAAATCGCCATATAACACAATTACAATCACATATAACACATGATTTTTGACAAATAACGTATTAAATTCGCGACATAACACATGAGGAATCCGCTAAACCGCGCGTTAGAATGCTGTGAATATTCCCAACATGTTATAGGGCGGCTACAGGGAATATTCCCCACGTGTTATACCGAGGCTAGGGGAGTGTTATAGGGCAACTGTATAACACGTGGGATAGTGTTTATAATCTGCAGTATAACACGTAGGGAATATTCTCCACGTGTTATGCCGCCGACTAGGGGAGTGTTATAGGGCGGCTGTATAACATGTGGGGTGACGTTATAACCCGTGGAACCCTGCACAAAGACAACCTAGAGTGATAAAATTCACTTTTTTGTACCGGCAATAGTAAAAAAATGCGACGAAAGACTTTTGGCGGGATTAGCTTTGGACAAAAAGTCACTTTTTTGCTTATTGGGCTGGAGTCAGGTTTTCGTCGGGCCGGGTTGCGTGCTCTAATTCATTTATGTTATAGGGCTTGAAATTCCATATGGAGAACGTGGATTATACTCGACTCACAACTCTACATGCGGAGTCCGGATGTAATGGACTCCTAAAAAGTGAAAGAGAGTTAAAAGAGGAGCGATTATTCTATACTGATAATGCACGCATAAAAAATTATTATTTTTTTAAAAAATTGAGCCCACTGACATTCATTTTGGTAAAAGGATGGAAGGGAGTAATTTGATTGGCATTTTGGCAAAAGGATAAAAGGAAGTATTTTGATTGGCCGCAAACTTAGGCAATAATTTTTCGTTGAAGGAGAGTCAGAAATAGTGACAGCAGTTCTCAATGACCATGTATGGGGACATCGAGCGGGTGCTTTGGACAGCGGAGGAGATCGTCGCACGCATTTCCGAGCTCGGAGGTGAGATCTCCAATGATTTTCAGCGATTCCCGTCTCCTGTCGTCGTTGTCGGCGTAGCCACCGGCGCTTTCATCTTCCTCGCCGACATTGTCCGCAATATCTCTCTTCCAATCGCCGTAGATTTTATCCGCGCCGAGTCTTACGGTTCAGGAACGAATTCAAATGGCGCTCCTATCATCTCTTGTGACCTGAAGCTCGATATCAGCGGAAAGCACGTAATTTTGGTATGTTTATGACTAGATTGGGCACTAAAGTTCTTTTTTTTTTCCCTTGAAAGGGTGAGCTATAAATCTCTATGTGGTTTGAACCCGTGTTTTTGGAGAAGCAAACTTCTCAGTGTTAGAAAACACCATTCAAAAAGTAGCTGAAAATTTCTGCCCGTTTAGTGTCACTTTTGTTAAGTAGCTGAAAATTTCTGCACGTTTAGGGTCACTTTTGTTTTTGTTTTTTATTTTTTATTTTTATTTTGTTTTGTTTATGTAAACATTCCAGATGTTTTGATACTTCTAAAAATAAAATGTTTTTTTAAAATAAAATAGTAAAAATATATAAAAATAATACTATGCTATAATGCAAACATATTTAAAAAAAAAGTAAAAAAGAAAACAAAAGTAGAAAAGAAAAGTGTTGCCAAATGGTGGTTTGGTGTGGTTAAAAGCTAGCAATGATTTCAAACTAAAAAGGTCTACTTAACATTTTTTCAAATGACGGTTTTACATTTTAAACTTACATAAGCCAACCCAATATTCATTCTTAAACAGAGTAAGTGAATAAAAAAGGTAAACATTTTATAAAATTCAATCTTAACTACAAGCAACAAAATGAGCCCCATGGGGCTTTTTGTTTTGCAAATATCAGCTTGGTGAGCTGGGTAATGTCATGTTAGTAGATGCTAGTTGTTATCTTTGCTGAGAGCTGTCTAGCGGTTAAAATAAATGACCATGAAATTCAAAATTTAAAAGCATTATTCATCTCTTGAGATAATATTAAATTGTTAAGTATAATAATATTTAACCAGTGATACTTTTATATAGGACATTGTTATTAATTTAAATAACACTATTATTTAGATATCACTATTATCTAATAACAGTAGATATCACTTTTATCTAATAACATTGAATCAAACAACCATGCATCACTGGTTGGAGTTGTTTTGTTAATTGTTCAAAATGCCCGAGGCTGGTTTCCAAGCGAGGAAGATTATTTATCTTGTTAATTGTGGATTAAATTCTATATTTGATCTGCTTATCCATGTCTTTATTAGGTTATTTTGAAAAAGAGTAATGCTATAAAGTTTGAACTTAGTATGAATATTATAAATTCATAAATTTTCGCGATCGTTTTCGAATATTCTAACTATGCTATTTTCCCTTTCTTACATTTTACCAGCCGTAGTAAATGTGAAATAATTACTCTTTTGTCATTTTCTTCTTTTGAAGCTTTTTGTGCTCGATAAAGTGAACTTTTCTAAGGTGTTATTTGATTTGTAATTCAGTGGCGTGTATAAATAGCTTTCAGTGGGATTCGGATATGAAGATATAGTCATGTGCTACATTAACAGGTTGCTTATGCCTAAGTCTTGTACATTTTATGCTAATCAGTATCAGTTTGCTTGGTATGGAAGACTTTATTTTTCTTATTATGAGATGTAATGATAAAAGGAAAATTTTATTTAGGTTTCATTGGGTTTCATGGGGATGAAAAATCTATTTTGAAAATGGTTAAATTTATTAACTTTTTTTTGGTTGGTGTAGATAGAAATAAATATTGGGTTATAGTTTCACAAACCTACGTAACATTGTAATGTAATAATCAAATTTTCACTTTTAAAATGATTGAAAATGAAACTTTTTTTTTTAAATATTTTATTTATTTTCTATCAATCAAATCAACTCATAGGGGAAACTTTTACCATTCAAATAACAATTTTTTCATTTACTTGAGCTGCATTTATTATAAATCAATGGCTCTTTTCTTTTAAATTTTTTTGAAACATTAATGTCAGCTTAATTTAAAACTTTTGCTTATTTTTTATTGCTTATGATCTCAAGTCTAAATGACAGTAAAGCAAGAATCCAGCGTGTTTCTAACCATTCACATTGGCACTGAATATAATTAAGTTTTTAGGAAGCTTTCTTTGTTGATAATTTTCTAGCATTATCGAGAAGAAAGAACAATATTTTATAAAATTGAATATAAAGCTTAACAAACACTATGGCTCACCCTCTCGTGGATATTTCCTCCTCAATGCCTCTTTTTTTTTAACTTATTTAAGATCTAATGTATATTGCTTGATGTTTTTCAAGGTTGAAGATATTGTAGACACAGGAGCCACCCTCTCCTGTCTCATTTCACACTTAAAGTCTAAAGGAGCATGCTCTGTCTCAGTTTGCACATTGCTAGATAAGCCTGCAAGAAGGAGAGTTCATTTTGATCTCATTGGTGAAGGAAAATTTTATCGTGGATTTGAGGTGTGTTGTCTTGTGAAACAAATATCCAAATTTATTATCTTCTAGCTATTTAGTGAAATATGGATGGTATGGTCATAATTTTGATGTTTGCAGGGTAGTTAATTTTCCTTTCTTGATCCATATCAACTTTACCAGCAATGTATAGTATTGATCTTCCTTTACCCTCATATGACATTATTGCATTTGCCTTGTCAATTAATAATAATCTTACTATTTAGCTTTGCATTTTTACGTTATATCTATTGCTTCAACATCATATAGTAGTTTCTTTTACGGTAAATGCTACTGGAACCTGTGTTTTGATAAAGAAGTTATTATAGTTCAAACTTGTATGCCTATGATCTTCTAGGTATAGATTAAATAAGCAAATTAAATGAGATTGACTAAGTTATTGGTCATGTGGGTCTATTCTTCTAGATTGATTGAGCTTAGAGAATTAGTTCATTGAATCAAGTAAATCTATTTTTTTATTAAGAAATTATTATTGCTCTGACTAGCATAACCTTTTTTATTGCAACATATATTTTGACAAAGAAACTATTGCAATTTAAACTTATATAGCAATAATCATTTCGGGCTAGGTTAATTAAGCCAATTATGTGAGATTGGCTAAGTTATTAGTGATTTGGGTATGCTTTTTGGATTGATTGAATTGGTTCATTGAAACAAGTTGCTCTTGAGTTGCCATTCGAGTTAGTCATTAATTATTAGTTAATTAGCAAACAATAGCATACTTGAACATTGTAAGTCACAATTACAAGTTGCTCAAGCAGTCACCTTGAAGTATTGAGCCTTATAAAGAGTAATCATTGAGGGCAAGTTGCCCATTTGCACTATATAGGCAATACATGAACTTTAGTGTCTGCTCATTAATACTCAGCTAATTGCACTCATTCTTTGATATTCAATAAATCAACACTATTGACCATTATCTGGTAGTCTTTTTTTTAATATTACTTGATCATACAATATATGTTCAACATTTTTAGTCCGAGTGGAACCAATCTTCTAAGTTATGCTATATTCAAGTAAAGCTAAATTTCTGGCAGCAACTGCGTCCAACAACTCAAACAACAATGATTTCTTATGCAGCCCGACCTATAATGAAGACCTCAAAGTGAGTCATATCTTAGCGTCATGGGTCATAAATAGAGTCTCCTCTCTCAAAGCAAGCATAATCTTAGCCTAAATCCAAATTCATTTTTCGAGATCTTGGCAAAATTGACTAGGATTCAACTATTTTTCTCTTGGCTGGTTTGAATAGCATGATTTTTAACATCTAAATAGTAAGATGCTTTTGAAAATGAATGAAACCAAGAAAAAGACTTAATAGTGATATTGAAATTAGAAAGATACTCCATATAACAGAGGGCTTGGCGACTAAGGCTCTGTTTGGCGTAGCTGCAGCTTCCCAGCTTTTCAGCTGCAGCTGCGCTGCCCTAAGAAGCTGCTGTGGGGAATCAGCTGCGGGGAAACTGACTGTCTGTTTGGTGCAGCTGTGTGAAAACAGCTGTGGGGCAGCTATTTCTGGAGAAATGACCATGCTGTCCATGTTTGTTAAAACTGTTTAAAAGAAGACTGTAACAACTATATTTTCTAAACTTCCGAAGCAGAAATTCATTTCTAAACATAACAGAAAGTTCATATACCATCACTTCTAAAAGAAGATTTTTTTTTTAAGTTTAATAATTTAAACAACAAGTATTTTAACATTCTACAGAAACTATGATGATGATGCGCATCTATCAACTATATTTAACAGAACATATAAAGAGGTCTAAAGTTACCCTTTAACTCAACTGATCTAAGCTCCTCCCTCAAATATATTTAGAGAAATTTACATGCATACCACACAATTTTTATGTTTCATAAAAAAAAAACATAGCAAAAATAACAAAGACAATCAAAACAAACTTTCTTTACATAACATCACAGATAAAATAATCAAAATTCAGCAGAATACAAAATATTGTTTGGTAGCCCAAAACTTTGACAAATTCCATTACAATTTGACGAAAGATTAAGCTTAAGTATAAAATTAAATTGAAATTGCCAAGTTGTGGAAAATTCAATGTCAGCAAACTGATATATGTGGAGAAGAATAAGGCTCGCTTGATTTGGTTCGGATTCATAAACGCATCCATTTATATGCTCCACGCTTCAGTTCTTTTAAAATTTATTCAACTATAAATTTAAAATTCATTCAACTACAAAATCGAAGTACAATAGAATTAACCAAAAAACTTAACTCCAATGCCATGCATCAGCAGTAGTATGTATGTAAATGCTCTTGTTTCAACTCCCATATANATATATATATATCTGTGTGTGTGTGTGTGCGCGAGCGAGCGCGCGCGCCTTCACGAGTGCACAATTGGTGGTCTGTTGGTTGGCAGCTTCGGTATAAGTCCCCTCGGTCCCAAGTTCGATTTCATCTGGTTTGAATTAGCACATATGAGGTGGACAGACACATGTAGTAGTCCATCCAAGGTAAGCCTCGAATCTGAAACCCCATAGGTCTTACACATTCTGTCTACAAAAGAGCCAGTCAATTCGCGATAAAAAATCATTGATAAATATTAGAAAACCATGGGGCTTTTTGATGATTTATAAAGCATTTTTTTATGATTTATAAAGCATAACTAATTTTCTTGTTGGTAATCTAGTTGCCCATGAATTTTTTGAAGGCTTTCCGACACCTTACCGATGGGTATTATCCATAGGTTTACGTCGAAAGCATAAATGTTAACAAGTCATTTGTTAATCATCATATATATAAGCAACCACCTGAAGTATTCGGTTAATAATGAAAGCATGCTCATCGACTATACGCCAGTTGACCGTAGGTATTAAACCAAAGATTAGAGGGCGTCAGTTTTTGACAAAATAAAAAATTTGACGGCTGCTCTCGAGTTATTTTGTAGGTTGAGTGACCGATAGAACACACTGATGCTTCATTAATAAACCATCACAACACCATCGGTTAGGCATAGGATTGTACGGAAAAAAAAAAGCGGAAAAATCATCGGAAAGATAGCATGTAAAAATAAATAAAGGGCTT
Organism: Phalaenopsis hybrid cultivar; assembly: GCA_002079205.1. Lineage (NCBI taxonomy): Eukaryota > Viridiplantae > Streptophyta > Magnoliopsida > Asparagales > Orchidaceae > Phalaenopsis > Phalaenopsis hybrid cultivar. Next base: position 233,394 of record JXCR01143209.1, on the reverse strand, counting down.
CTTTGTTTCATTACAATTTTTACGCTTGAAATCGCAACACAATACAATTTCAAGTATATCACACAATGTATAAATCCTAATAGTTATTATACTAAAATCAAATGAATGAATGCACAAATTAAACACATAAAAAACATAAGGCATTGAAACAAATAATTAACCTATTTGTACATAAAATCACATGTTCGCAATCTCTCGTAAAATAAATGAAAATAAAATTGCCCTAATCTTCCTACGTTCCCTCATCGTCCTTCTCTTCAATGTCTTCCTATGCCAGTTGTTTTCCTCTCAAGTTTACTTGATGCCGCAACACATCTAATTTTGCTATCATTTTAGCCCTCTATATCGGACTTCATCTGAGAGAGCTGGAAACAATTCGGGTCCCAATAGTTGCAATGAATGAGATAACCTGCCTACAAACCCCTTCCTCATGTGCAATAGAAGCAGATATGTTGGTTGCGCTAAAGGAGTGATGAGTGTCGTATGACCAATCCATACAACCTTCCATTCTTCTTGCCTCTAATAGCATCTCTTCACAACTCATAGGCGAACGGTTCACGACCTGAGATCGTAAATCTTCCCGTGCACGAGGGCGACTCTCCTTCAAGTGTTGGAGTGTTTCTTACAAAAAGAATAAAAAAGAAAGTTAGAGGAAAAATTAAATCCAATAATTATTTGAATTGCAAAACTACTCTAATTGTGACTTATATGGGCCACCGAAGAATTGTTGTCAACCCAAATGTATTATGATTTCCACTTAGGGGTACACACATGCAACTTGGTGGCGATGGGCTCCTGCACCAACTCTAAAGTCTGCCAAGATAAGAAAATAGTCAATATATATTTATTTTATAGTAAGATTTAATGTACAAATTAAATTTTACTAACTCCCTCTTGTGTTCAATATGTGAAAGCACCCCACCAGTATACTTGGAGGCGCTCATGTCTCCACAGTTATAGCGTGAATTCAAAAAAAATATTATAATTTTACAATCAATTTAATTTCTCTTCTCACAAAACACTTGAATCTCTAAGACCCCTGCAAAAGAAATGCAATGCACTCTTTTTTGACATCAAACCATATGCTTATGTCACGAAAGAGGAATAATTATAAATATTAAATGTAGGTCTTGAATATGTGAATACATAAGAATTCTATAGCATAAGTTGTAAATTTTAAATATCAAATATGTAAAATGCATTGCTTTATCTACAACCCCCCTTAATTTTGATAACATGAATTTTTTTTTTAATTTTATATTTGAAAATTAGATATAATAACAAAATTTAGCTCTACATTGAGTTTGTTCTTCTAATAACACACAAACACATTATTATAATGCAAAATTACAAATAAATTTACATGGTTAAAATAAAACAAACTATATTAATTTAAACAACAAATTAAATATTCTATGAGTAAATTTATTCATAATTGGACTATGTTTTTATTTTAATCTTGTGACATGCATGTAATGTGTTTTAAATCTAGGGAGAAAGGCGGATTGAAATATAAAAAAAAAGGATTGTTAGCCGTGCTGTGTACACCCTGTACGTATATTCACTGAATATTTTACCTGGCTATTCGGAGGATATCCCGAATATTCCCCATCAGTAGTTGGGAAAGGAGAAATCAAAGGAATGG
>JXCR01143209.1:209310-228753 GCA_002079205.1 Phalaenopsis hybrid cultivar | reverse complement strand
AATATGCATAAATTTTGCTGATTCAGTGGCCCTCTATTTAAGAATTTATTCGGGATCAATTTTATTATTTATTATTTTTTAAAATTTATTTATTTAATGTATTTTTTATAATTTTTTATTTTTAAAAATAAATAAATAAATTTTAAAAAATATTTAAAATAATTTTTATGTGTTTTGAGTGTTTTAAAAAATAAATGTTGATCTTTGTAATTTAGGAATTCATGTTTTGAGTATTTTGATTGTTTAGGGTGTGGGTGGTATAAACTATAAACCTAAAATTTAAAGTTTAGGTGTTGATGTGTAAATACATAGGAATTGGGTGATATGTATGTAAATGCCGATGTTGACATTGCCACCTATAATGTATATATAATTATTGAATACGGGAAGCATATGTAAGCTTGATTCATATAGATCTTATAATGGTGAGATTATAAAAATTTATATGTTGAACTTCGACGTGGCGTCCATTGCACCTTTGCCAATTGGTAGTGATGAATTGTGTGAACGTCATGAATGAGATGTTTTTTTTTTTTTTCTAATAATAGTTTTTAATTCAAATGAGTAAAAAGATATTAGGGTTTATGCTGGCATTAAGGTTTCATTTGAGGAGATGGTGATGTTCCATTTAGTTTGATGAAATAGCAAGAGATGAATGTATGCCAAAGTCCTTTCGCAAGAATAATAAATTTTCACCATTTTAGATGGCAACTTGTCTATCCTATTTGAAGAATGCAACTTTTAAAAGGAACTTGTTGAACACTATCGTTGTTTTAAATGAAGCCTAAGGAATGGTGGGTTCCAACAGCGAGATGAATTGTCTAAAATTCTAGAATTCATCTTTAGAGACTTCTCTTACTTGTTGAACATCTCAACTTTTAGATTAAGGGAGTTTTTCATTTGTTGGATAGCTTTGATCCTGCTTACCATTATTGCTTGTTGCATTAAGCACAACAACAAAATAATACATTACAAAAAAAGGTTTCAAATGGTAAAGCCCTCATTGGATACTAGATTTAGTTGGTNAGATGCAAGAATCTGTGGGAGGCAGGACTGTTCCTGTTTAAGCAATCATCTTTATTGCTTCTTCTTGAAAACAAGTATGGGGAGGAGCTACTCCAGCTAACAAGAACTGGAAAATTTACAGAAGTTGCAAATGTGGAGTAGGATTCCCATCTCCACTCTCAAATAAATTTTTTTTTGTCANAACTGGAAAATTTACAGAAGTTGCAAATGTGGAGTAGGATTCCCATCTCCACTCTCAAATAAATTTTTTTTTTGTCACTTTGTTATAAACAGATGGTTGAGTATAATATGCATAAATTTTGCTGATTCAGTGGCCCTCTATTTAAGAATTTATTCANGTTATAAGCAGATGGTTAAGTACAATATGCATAAATTTTGCTGATTCAGTGGCCCTCTATTTAAGAATTTATACGGGATCAATTTTATTATTTATTATTTTTTAAAATTTATTTATTTAATGTATTTTTTTATAATTTTTTATTTTTAAAAATAAATAAATAAATTTTAAAAAATATTTAAAATAATTTTTATGTGTTTTGAGTGTTTTAAAAAATAAATGTTGATCTTTGTAATTTAGGAATTCATATTTTGAGTATTTTGAGTGTTTTGGGTGTGGGTGGTATGAACTATAAATCTAAAATTTAAAGTTTAGGTGTTGATGTGTAAATACATACGAATTGGGTGATATGTATGTAAATGCCGATGTTGACATTGCCACCTATAATGTATATATAATTCTTAAATACGGGAAGCATATGTAAGTTTGATTCATATAGATCTTATATTGGTGAGATTATACAAATTTATATGTTCAACTTCGACGTGGCGTCCATTGCACCTTTGCCAATTTGTAGTGATGACTTGTGTGAACGTCATGAATGAGATGTTTTTTTTTTTGTCTAATAATAGTTTTTAATTCAAATGAGTAAAAAGATATTAGGGTTTATGTTGGCATTAAGGTTTCATTTGAGAAGATGGTGATATTCCATTCAGTTTGATGAAATAGCAAGAGATGAATGTATGCCAAAGTCCTTTTGCAAGAATAATAAATTTTCACCATTTCAGATGGCAACTTGTCTATCCTATTTGACGAATGCAGCTTTTAAAGGAATTTGTTGAAAACTATCGTTGTTTTAGACAAAGCCTGAGGAATGGTGGGTTCCAACAGCGAGATCAATTGTCTCAAACTCTAAAATTTATCTTTAGAGATTTCTCTTACTTGTTGAACATCTAAACTTATAGATTAAGGGAGTTTTTCATTTGTTGGATAGCTTTGATCCTACTTACCATTATTGCTTGTTGCATTAAGCACAACAAGAAAATAATACATTACAAAAAGAGGTTTCAAATGTATTAGTGTGAAATTCATGAAAAAAATAAAAAAAATTAACACTAATAGATATTTCCGCACAAAAAATAAAAAAAGAAATAGAAAAAAAAAAGACAAAAAGAAGTTGTTGCTAAAGCCATCATTGGATACTAGATTTAGTTGGAAATTTGTTAAAAATTGTATTGGATGAGTTGCAACAAAAACTATGTTAATAATTACTGAAGGCCAATAATTAAAAATGAAAAAAAATGTGGAATGAAAGGTAGTTGTAGGTATTTATTTTTTTATAAATATATAAAAAAATAACATAATGATCTTCATGTAAATTATTTTTCTTTTAATTCATATAAATTCCCTTAAATATTGTTATATAGAGCTTTAAAAAGCATTTACACGAGATCAACAAATTCTAATTTTCCGACATAAATCCTGAGGCATGACAAGTCTCAAGGTGATCTTTTGAGCAAAAAATGTTCATACTTCTATTAAAAGTAATCTAAAGCTCCAATTTCAGCAAACTTATAGTTAAATTGATCGACTCGACGAGACAGACACAATGGTATCAAAACTGGTCCAATTCATATCAAATCAAGCATCAATCAAGTCATTAAATAACTTTTGGAAGCTCTCCAAGAAGGTCAAACAGATACTGAATTTGATGGGCATATAGTTGAATTGAATGTCTTAATAAAAAAATCGAACGAGTCAAAGATCGCTCAATTCCGACAACGTTAAGGTATTCAAATGTACATTACATGATGTATGATATAGAATAACTCCGAGTTGTCCATTCAAAATTGTTCATATTGCTTCATTAATTCCAACTGATACTTTATAAATAAAAACCCACACCTCTCATGAGGGGAGGGGAGCTTGATGTCTGAAAAGAAAGATTGAAGTTTGGAGAAAGAGTTGAAGTCTAGCTTCACTTCTGTAGCCGTAGACCACCATCAACCACTGTCAACCATCATTCGTCGGCCGCCTCCAATCACTATCAACCGCCGTCAATTCCTTACGCCAAGATTCTTCGCACACTGACATTGAAAATTGAAAGATTGTGTTACTCCTTTTGGTATGTGAGACAAAATTTTACATGCAACCTCTAGTTTATAGTAATTTTCTTCAACTGTGATAGGCCCAGTGGTTTTTTTCTTTACGAGTTTTTCACATAAAAACTTATGATGTCTCTACTAATTATTATTATTTTTACATCTAAGTGTGTGTCGAATCTTCATACAATTTTAAGACGATAATTCATTACTTTGTCGTCATGATTCTTCTAGCACACAACAATTTGCGTTTTTTTGTGGGAAACAAAACCTCGTTCAACTTTGTCTTCAATTTTGAGACGTCGAGCCCCTACTTCGTTTCCCAATGGTGTACATCATCCAATTGGCAAAGAAACCTTCTCTACATCTTGAAGATAATATCTAAAGTATTCTTCAAAGTTGGGGGTAACTTTCACTGTAGTCTCGAAAGGTTGTTCATGTCAACATCCTGATGGGATTGTAAGGAAGTTGTCTTCTCGCATCCTATTTAGACACAAAATTTTTCACAGCATCTTTCAGGCTTCACTGTTGTTTCGAAAAGTCATTCACATTAACGTTTCAAACATGATTGTGGTAGGGTAGTCATCCCACATTTCATTCAAACAACAAGCCTTTCAGAACCACTCCTAGACTTAAGGCAATCTTCATCGCAAAAAAACTCTTCATCGGTACCCCCTCATTGTATTGAGCTCCTCTTCAACTTGAACAGGAAGCTGATCTCTTCAATGTTCAATACACGGCTTGCTTTACAAGCTCGTGTCGAAAACACCCCCACTAGGGGGGAGAAAATTAAAAAATAGTAACTAACAAGTTGTCAAACATTATTTTTGAGTATATTTGCAACCATATTTCCATGAAAATATATAGTCCAATTTGACGAATGCCACAATCTCGAGAAACGCAGAGCTTCTCTGACACCTCATACTCGGCTTAATCAATCCTACTCGATTCGACCTCTTCCATCAGTGTTTATGTTCGTTAAACAGAAACTTCGACTAACAACTTCAGATAAGTCAAAAATCATTGGCGGATTTTCTTCTACCTCTTTCATAATAAGTTACGGTCATCAAGCAAAAGCTTCGACCCACACCTAGGATTGGTCAACCATCTTTGTTGGACTTCATATGATTTTGTCCATTATGAATTAACGCCGACTATACAACCTAGGACAGGTCTTACATCCTTAATGGATTTTTTTTTTATTCCGCTTCAACAAAGTCTATAGTTCTCATATAGACCAACTTAGACTAGTAACCTAGGAAAAGTCAAGCATTCGCAGTGGCCGCTAGGCCTCTACCATACCCCTAGAAATCGAGCTCAAGAGGCAAGACTCAATGAAAAACTACAGTGCTTCTAGAAGACAAGCACAGGTAAGGCTTTCAAAACGGCTCATTTTTTTCTCGTACAGCTCATGCTCAACTAGTTAAGTAGCTCGTGTTTAATTCGTTCGCTAAGTAAATGAGTAGAACACAAATAATTTTTTGCGCTCGATATATAAACAAGTCAAACATAAACAAAGTTTTGTTCATTCGTTTTCGGTTTATTTTGGCTTGAGATGATATTTTGAACAAGAAACATTTAAACTTCTATTAAAAATTATCCATAGCCCAGGTCAAACTGACTGGTACGACGAGAGAGATTCAATGATACCAAAATTGGTCAAATCCAAATCAAAACAAGTTGCAATTAAACCATTAAACCACTTTTATAAGCTTATCAGACTTATTTGGAACATCAAACACTTGTCGCATCTGATGAGCTTATAGTTGAACCGAGCGTCTCGACAAGGCGAATCCAATAAGCCTAATATCGCTAAATTCTGACATTGTTAAGGCACTCAAATATTTATTAAACGTCGTCTGATCGATAGTCTTTTTCCGGGACGTCCGATCAGAATGATTCAAATTCCTTCATTAATTTCAACTGGGATTCTATAATAGAGTCTCACCTCACTTAGGAGGGGAGGAGAGCTTGAGTCTGAGAAGATAGCTTGAAACTTGGAGAAAAAGCAACAGTCCAACATCACTTTTGTAGCCCTCGATCGTCACCAACCACCGTTGAACATCACTTGCCGGCCACCGCCATTCCTTACGACAACTCGACAAGATCCTTCGCATGCCAACATTGTAAATCTAAAGATTGTGCAACTCTTTCGCGGCTATGAGACAAATGATTTTACATGCAACCTCCAGTTTATAGTAGATTTTCTTCAACTGATATACGTCCCGTTGTTTTTTACCTTTCTGAGTTTTCACGTAAAAAATTTGATTGTTTCTATTAGTTATTTTTCATTCATCTAAATGTGTGTTGAATCTCCATGCAACGCTAAGTCGATAATCTTTTACTCTATCGTGCGACACGCATCAAATATGAAACATGTGAATAAATAATGTCATCCCTAAAGGCGGTTTTTAAAATAGATACAACATAACCCCAAAGTACCTTTTTGTACGAACATGTATAAATTCTTAAAATCTAATAAGCAGTCTCCCATTTTAATACCTATGGTAACCAAAAAATATTATGAAAATAGAGTTTGTCCATTATATTTTCTTATTGTACATAAATATATTTTCTTATTTGAAATGATCTAAAATCATACTAATGTGTCCCTACNCAATAGAGTTTCGAATGATGTCCATTATGCTGAAGACAAATTGAACATCGGACTTAAAATGAACCTTAAAAACACATCTGAATACATTTCATAAATTCCATTCTAACAACTAATAAACAAGATATACGAATATAATTTTTTATATCGTACATAAATATATTTTCTTATTTGAAATGATCTAAAATCATACAAATGTGTCCCTAATATCTTCATTGAGAAAGCTATGCTCCTAACTACTTTAATTGACATAAATTTCAAATAATATTTATTTTGATTTTACCTTTTTTTTTTGGTCATTTCATTCATAGCAGATTCAAATTCAAAAAATTCGGCTAACTCTAAAAAGCATTCGACCAAGACATCTGCCGGAATGTGGGAAGTTAAATCACAGTTATGCAAACAATGACTCTTAATTTCGGTGCAAATGTATTCCATTTCAGCTTCATTATTTGCTGAAAATATCTTCAGGGATTTTCTTACATACCACACACTTTTTATATATTTACATATGCAGCGCTTAAGCTTTCATATTTATATACATCACACTGAAATCTTTGAAATATATCAAAATTACCACTGAAACTAAACTTTAAAAGTAAAATCAAAGTTTTGAAAATCGAATCGGAGGGGGAGGTTCAAGTTCAAAAATTGAATCGGGGTTGAGTTGGAAGTTGAATAGGTGACCTCATAATATAAAAAAAAACATTAAATTTAACTTCAATGATGTAATCATGTCATAATGTGTGGTGGATTATAACTTTCTGACATTTCCTCTCAACCCAATCCACATTTAGCGTGCGTTTGAGGCAGATTTTTTTTGTTGTGGCATGGCATGAAAATCACGTTTCTTGCATTTGGTAAGCGCAGTGCAACGGTGTTATTTAAACGTGCCCCAGTGCCCCACTTATGGGGTCGCTGGCTTGACCCCATGTTCCATGTTTCTTTCCTTCATTGTTATCTGGGTGTCCCCCTCTTCGTATCCATTCGAGTGAGTTGACACTGCTTATAGTTTTTTTCTTCCCTTGCTTTTCTTCATTCTCCGGCACCTGTGGCGAGCGATTGCTGGCGTTTTTTTTTAATTTGCTCTCCTCATCCTCTGATACGTTCTACCCTTTAACTTCAATGTATTTTTTTCTGTGATTTGTGGTCTCTATCTCTGTGGCTTTGCTATTTGTGATTTGTAGGTTGTGCATACCCTGTTGATTTCTTTTTTTCATTTTTTACATGAATTTCTCTAGAAAAAAATTGTTATGTTGGAAGAAAGTGATTTAGAAGAATCACATTTTGTTTTTCCTGTGAAATTTGGAGAAATTACTGACTCTCTGTCTTAGTTGGGTTGTTCTTTGTGGTTTGCTCTATTTCTCTATTATGTTGCCATTATAGTTTCCTATCAATTTCGGTTGGGTTGCTTCGTATAGCCCATTGAATTTTGATGAAAACCTATGTGAATTATTGTTTGATGAATGCAGAACCTAATTTATGTGTATGATGATTCTATTCAAGTGTGGTTGCCTTTTGTGGTTTGCGGCATCTTTCTATGCTAAATGAATTTTAGGATTGGTTGCTCAATGTCTCAGTTGAGATTATCCTCATCACACTTATGATTGTCTTTTGAAGGGAGAAGTATGTTATGAATGGGGAGAAATTATATAACTAGCTTATGGACATCATTTTATCATATTCATTTGTACTTCTTTTAAAAAATAATATATTATGAGTAATTAAATTAATAGAAGTAGATATGTTTTTGCTCTCTATCGTGAATGATGTCCAATCAACCTCTCATAGAAGGTTCTATTTTTCAATGATCCATTGGTTTTCATAAATAAACTATTATTTTTTAAAAAAATGGCTTGTTGAGAGGGATGGTAATATATTCTTATTTAAATTTGATCATTCCATCAAATAATATCATTTTTTTTGAAAGAGAAGTTAACATGTTTATTGGCATTGTATGATGTCTCTAGAGTATTGTACTGCAACTGTGGATTGCAGTGATCAATACATATTTGTAAATAAAAGCATAGCTATGAGAGGAAATTTTACACATATCCAATGAATCAATTAGTAGATGACTGTGATTTTTTCAGATGAGTGGATTAGTTAAGATGTTTTCACCTCAGATAGTGATCAGACATGGAGAGTTTCTTGAAAGAAGAAATTTTCTCATGAAATTGATTGTCTGCATTTCAAATTCAATATCATGAAAATATTAATTATTATTTTATTAGTTTTATTTTTAATTTAACTTGTTGTGTTATTATTTAGTGAAATGTCAATATTTAGGTGTAATTTTAAACTTACAAGTTTTTTTTGGGATTCTAAAATGTAATTTTTGTTTTCTTGCTTGAGTTATTCAACCTAGACTAGACTGGTAATGTTATAAACAATACAACAATAGAGAGACAAGAAAATCTTACAGCTGTTGCACGGTTGTAAAAAAAAAATTGAGCAGTTTCCTGAGACAACTACTACATAGTAGTTTTTAAAAAAATTACAGCAGTCCAAAACAGACTTAAACATCCCCTCCTCACAATCACAGAAAGTTGTTCTCATTATATGATTATAAAGATTTTTGAAATTAAAGGCTCAAAACAATCAGATTATTCAAATCAAATAATCATACAATTAGATTTTTTAAAATTTTAATCAACTTAAATTGCTTTTAATAGATGTTATGTAAAATTGTTCTTAAAACACCCAAAATCGTACAAAAATATAATTCAAATCCTTAAATTTTGATAGACACAACAATTTTTATTTAAAAATCATTTAAACTCATATAAAAATAAATGAAATTCTTGAAATCTCAATTATGAAACTTCTACAGCCTCTAATTTAAGAAAATTTTACATCCGGATGGCCAACTGCTGGGCACCACGTCGCCATATATATTAGCNTTTTTTTTTTTTTGGTCATTTCATTCATAGCAGATTCAAATTCAAAAAATTCGGCTAACTCTAAAAAGCATTAGACGACGGCGTCTGCCGGAATGTTGGAAGTCAATCGCAGTTATGTGAACAATGACTCTTAATTTCGGTGCAAATGTATTCCATTTCAGCTTCATTATTTGCTGAAAATGTCTTCAGGGATTTTCTTACATACCCCACACTTTTTATATATTTACATATGCAGCGCTTAAGCTTTCATATTTGTATAAATCACACTGAAATCTTTAAAATATATCAAAATTACCATTGAAACTAAACTTTAAAAGTAAAATCAAAGTTTTGAAAATCGGATCGGATATTAAACCAATGGAGGGGGAGGTTCAAGGTTCAAAAATTGAATGGGGGTTGAGCTGGAAGTTGAGTCGGTGACGTCATAATATAAAAAAACATTAAATATAACTTCAATGATGTAATTATGTCATAATGTGTGGTGGATTATAACTTTATGACATTTCCTCTCAAACCAATCCACATTTAGCGTGTGTTTGGGGCAGATTTTTTTGTTGTGGCATGACATGAAAATCAGGTTTCCTACATTTGGTTAGCACAATGCGACGGTGTTATTTGTAAACTCGCCCCAGTGCCCCACTTATGGGGTCGTTGGCTTGACCCCCTGTTCTATGTTTCTTTCCTTCATTGTTACGTGGGTGTCCCCTTCTTTGTATCCATTCGAGTGACACTCCTTATGGTTTTTTTCTTCCCTTGCTTTTCTTCGTTCTCCGACACCTGTGGCGAGCGATTGCTGGCGTTTTCTTCATGCTCTCCTCATCCTCTGGTACGTTCTGCCATTTAACTTTAATGTATTTTTTCTGTGATTTGTGATCTCTATCTCAGTGGCTTTGCTATTTGTGATTTGTAGGTTGTGCATGCCCAATTGTTTTTTTTTTTTTCATTTTTTAGATGAAATTCTCTAGAAAAAATTGTTATATTGGAAGAAAGTGATTTAGAAGAATAACATTTTGTTTTTCCTATAAAATTTGGAGAAATTACTTACTCTCTGTGTCAGTAGGGTTGCACATTGTGGTTGCTCTCTGTCTTAGTTGGGTTGTTCTTTGTGGTTTGCTCTATTTCTCTATTGTGTTGCTCATTATAGTTTCCTATCAATTTCAGTTGGGTTGCTTCGTATAGCCCATTGAATTTTGATGAAAACCTATGTGAATTATTGTTTGATGAATGGGGAAACCTAATTTATGTGTATGATGATTCTATTTTGGTGTGGTTGCCTTTTGTGGTTTGCGGCCTCTTTCTATGCTAAATGAATTTTAGGGTTGGTTGCTCAATGTCTCGGTTGAGATTATCCTCATCACACTTATGATTGTCTTTTNCTAAATGAATTTTAGGATTGGTTGCTCAATGTCTCAGTTGAGATTATCCTCATCACACTTATGATTGTCTTTCGGAGGGAGAAGTGTGTTATGGATGGGGAGAAATTATATAACTAGCTTATGGACATCATTTTATCCTATTCATTTGTACTTCTTTTAAAAATAATATGTTATGAGTAATTAAATTAATAGAAGTAGATATGTTTTTGCTCTCTATCGTGAATGATGTCCAATCTACCTCTCATAGAAGGTTCTATTTTTCAATGATCCATTGGTTTTCTTAAATAAACTATTATTTTTTGNAAAAATAATATGTTATGAGTAATTAAATTAATAGAAGTAGATATGTTTTTGCTCTCTATCGTGAATGATGTCTAATCTACCTCTCATAGAAGGTTCTATTTTTCAATGATCCAGTGGTTTTCTTAAATAAACTATTATTTTTTTGAAAAAATTGCTTTTTGAGAGGGATGGTAATATATGCTTATTTAAATTTGATCATTCCATCAAATAATATCTTTTTTTTTGAAAGAGAAGTTAACATGTTTATTGGCATTATATGATGTCTCTAGAGCATTGTACTACAACTATGGATTGCAGTGATCTATCNTTTTTTGAAAAAATGGCTTGTTGAGAGGGATGGTAATATATTCTTATTTAAATTTGATCATTCCATCAAATAGTATCATTTTTTTTTGAATGAGAAGTTAACATGTTTATTGACATTGTATGATGTCTCTAGAGTATTGTACTGCAACTGTGGATTGCAGTGATCTATACATATTTGTAAATAAAAACATAGCTATGGGAGAAAATTTTACACGTATCCAATGAATCAATTAATAGAAGACTGTGATTTTTTCAGAAAGGCGGATTAATTAAGATGTTTCGCCTCAGATAGTGATCATACATGAAGAGTTTCTTGAAAGAAGAAGTTTTCTCATGAAATTGATTGTCTGCATTTCAAATTCAATATCATAAAAATATTAATTGTTATTTTAATAGTTTTATTTTTAATTTTATTTTTGTTATTATTTAGTGAGATGTCAATATTTATGTGTAATTTTAAACTTACAAGTTTTTTTGGGATTCTAAAATGTAATTTTTGTTTTCTTGCATGAGTTATTCAACCTAGACTGATAATGTTATAAACAATACAACAATAGTGAGACAAAAATATCTTACAACTGTTGCATTGTTGTAAGAAAAAAATGAGCAGCTTCCTAAAACAGCTACTATGTATTAATTTTTTANTATCCATATTTGTAAATAAAAACATAGCTATGGGAGAAAATTTTACACGTATCCAATGAATCAATTAATAGATGACTATGATTTTTTCAGAAAGGTGGATTAATTAAGATGTTTCGCCTCAGATAGTGATCATACATGAAGAGTTTCTTGGAAGAAGTTTTCTCATGAAATTAATCGTCTGCATTTCAAATTCAATATCATGATAATATTAATTGTTATTTTAATAGTTTTATTTTTAACTTTACTTGGTTGTGTTATTATTTAGTGAGATGTCAATATTTAGGTGTAATTTTAAACTTACAAGTTTTTTTGGGATTCTAAAATGTAATTTTTGTTTTCTTGCATGAATTATTTAACCTAGACTGATAATGTTATAAACAATACAACAATAGTGAGACAAAAATATCTTTCAACTGTTGCATTGTTGTAAAAAAAAATTGAGCAGCTTCCTAAGACAGCTATTATATATTAGTTTTCTTAAAAAATTAGAGCTGTCCAAAACAGACTCTTAAACTTCCCCTCCTCACAATCACAAAAAGTTGTTTTCATTATATGATTATAAAGATTTTCAAAATTAAAGGCTCAAAACAATCAGATTATTCAAATAAAATACTAATACTATTAGATTTTTTAAAATTTTAATCAACTCAATTTGCTTTTAATAGATGTGATGTAAAATTGTCCTTAAAACACCCAAAATAGTACAAAAATATAATTCAAATCCTTAAGTTTTGACAGACACAACAATTTTTATTTAAAAATCATTTAAACTCAAAATAAAAATAGATGAAATTCTTGAAATCTCAATTATGAAACTTCTATAGCCTATAGTTCAAGAAAATTTTACGTCCAGATGGCCAACCGCAGGGCAACATGTCGCCAAACATATTGACGCACAGCAATGTGAGGCCCAACGGTTGGCCGTCCTGATTTATTATTTTTTCCTATCTATTACATCAGGGAACCAAAATAAGAATAAAAATTTAAAAACTTGGTTAAGTGCTGCAAGCCCAAAAAAAAAAGCATTTGCGGGCTAAAAAAGTACATTCTAATCAGAAGAGCAGAGCCCGTTACCTGTGGGCTGAACGATCAGTTAGTCGTCAGTGAAATGGCAAGAGAAAGCAAGCAAAGTTTCGTCCGCGAGCTTGAGCGTGATCCTGATGGGAAGTGAAATACTAAAATTTTGCTGCTTTTTCATTGTTATAGGAGCTTTTTGACGAATTGAACGGTCCCTTAAAATTCTAGCCAGTTCGGCGGCAGCCGATTCAATCTAATTTTACATAGGTTAAGTTGAGTGTATAAAATTTTAAGAAATACGTGCATTTCTTCTCATAAATTTATAATTTTTTTAAATGAGGGCTAACTAAAATGCACTTAACGTTGTGTTATTGGACGCAAAGCTGTGCGAGGACTACTTACGTAAATTTTTTTCTCAATTTTGAGTGATTCTATGTGGAAGGAGTTTTTTATGCCAATCAAAACTAGAACTTTGGGTGTTCATCGTCACATCGGCTGGACCGATCATATTTTTTAAACTTTGAGTAAAATACATATTTTCATGCATAAATTTTAAAAGGTAAAGCATTATAAATGTAAATATTAGATATGTAGATACATAAATAAGAATTATTTTAACTGTGTGTGAATCTTCCATTTTTTTTAGTTCGATAAATTTTTATCACAATAAATTTTAAAGTTTCTTTTAGGATTGGCGTTTGTAATATAAAATTTAGTTGATTTTTAAGTATTTGTTGGGACGAAAAAAAAAACGCAAGGCTTCGATCAATTTGAAATCAGAATCACACCACATATTAGAATCACAACAATTAAAATTTGTTACTACAATGTCATCGTTGTGACAATGATGATAGACAAATACCATATAAATATTATTTGATTGACAATGTCAACTCTGTGAACATTCTGTTCAAGTGAGTGTTTGAAACGATGAAGCTCCCAAATGACCGACTTGTGGCACCGACTGGTTCGATTATGGCTTCTCTGGCAAGAAAAAAGAAGGCCTTGTGAGAAATTGTACTAAGAGTCGCTTCAGAAGAAAAGTGAGAAGCACTTTAAATAGATGGTAGACTTCCTGGTGGTAGATTTATTGCGGCCCTATAATGCTATCTTATGTTGGCCTCTGTCGATCGACTATAAAGTCGTGATCTTAACATATCACGTTGCAGTGAAGTTTTCTGGCGACGGAAAGATAATCACGCTTCGGGGGAATTTGGAGTAGTTATGGACCAAATATCTCCTGATTGTCGAACGTGTGGAGTAGGAGTCGCTCGATCTACAACACCGACATGAAGGGGGTCACAAGACCAGAAAGAACACTATTGAAATCCCTGCAGTCGACGAAGAACCTCATAAATTTTTCTTAATTAATGAAAATTTTAATGTAGGATCTAAAGATTTTCTTTATGGAGCATCAATATGTCTTTTCGTTGTAAACAAAATGGGTGTTCGGGATACTGCTTGTCGCCGCCTACTACTGACTGAACGTGAATCCAACCTCCTGACTAATGAAGCAGAAAATCAGGTCTTCAGTGATGTCTATGGCGGGTCTAGTTTAAGAGGAGTTGCAGAAATTGAATGAAGTTGGCTACATCCGAGAGGTACAATACAAACATGGGTCTGCAACGTAGTCATGGTACAAAAAACAAATAACAAGTGCGGGATGAGTGCGGACTTCACCAACCTGACATTGCCTGCCTGAGGAACAGTTACCCAATACCAATGATTGATGCATTGGTGGATTCAACATTCGCCCACTCCGTGGTGAGCTTTTTGGATGCTTTTTATCAAAGAAAGTCATCATTTTTTTAGTATGAAAGTTATTCATGAGTATGGAAATTTTAAGCACTTACTGCATGAAGCTATCACTAGATACTTGATATGGCGTTACTCATGATCATGTATTGAGAGAAAGTTATTATATCATATGCGAAGTGCATTGTTATATTATCTTTAAAATGTGTCATTACACCGTCTGTGGAGTGTGTTGTTACTCTATTTTCGAGTTATGTTGCTGCACAACATTTAGGAAGAAGTGTTGCTTTGTTTGGTGCTTCTTTACTTCGCAACATACGTCGAGATTTGTAATGTATGTCGTGATTCTACAATGAGTTTCATTATAAAGTGCAAGAAATGACTATCAGTGGTCAACGATAGTCAATAGAAGATGGTCGATGATGGTCTATGACTGAAGGAGAGGGAGGCGTTCGTCGGTCCTTCGTCCAGAACATTGAACCTCCCCCTCTTATAAAAAAGAAATTTCAAGTTCACTATATCAAACGACCCGAAAAGATTCTCTGAATCAGACGACATTTCCTAAACATTTGAAAGCCTTGGTGATGTCATAGTTGAGTGCTCTTATGCTTGCTGGTTTCTTCTCATCGAGTTGTTCGATTAGATTATAAGTTATCAGATTTGAAATCCATTTATTTTTCTAATGGACACTAGAAACTTCCAAAAATAACTTAACTCCTTGATTTCAAATTTTATATGTTCGATAGACACACAAATACAAAAGATTCGCGTGGTATCCCTGTAAATTTCTCTTTCATTTTTTATGAACTCCAATCAAATGAAGTGCTCATTATGCAAACAATTCTATGCCCATTAAATAGCACCGTCAACTCCAGTCTGCAAAGAATAAATTTTTATAATCAAAATGCAAATTTTTTCCAAAAAAAAANGGCTCTCACTTCGGAGCTCCCACGTTCCCCTCATCTGAGGGCTAACATCTACACATTAGCACCCAAACGATATGACCGAATTGGAGATTTTAGTTTATGACTCCAAAATCTCTAATTCTACGCCCGATAGTAATATTTCTCTATTTATTTGCTACCAACTTCTAATGGCTTTGACCTCCCTGAATCTTGAATGTAATCTTCACTTTAGTTGCAAAACTCAACATATTTTAACAAATCAATTGGCCAGATTGAAAGTAAATTAAGATCGAAATNCCAGATTGAAAGTAAATTAAGATCGAAGTGAAAAGATCATCACAATTTCTTAAACATTTTCATGGCTTTGCCAATTCAAATCACCATTTCACAAATCTCGAGACAAGGAGAAAGGCAGAGAAAACTACTTAGAACTCATGAGGAAAACACAACACAACTTGGAATTCATATATAAAATCAAAGTCATACAAACTATAACAAGTAAATAACTTATCTCTAAATTTCTCCCCAAGAACACTCCTCGAAGTTCCTCTGAATCTCTTCCTTTATTTACAGCACACAGAGNTCTGACGCCATGTCGAGTTGAGTCTCTGATCTCAGCAGCGAACTTACCCCATGGCCGACGGCGGACGCCTCTGTAGGAACTCCTCTGCTCCTTTGGCCGGGATTCGGAGGTTAAAGTCGAAGTTTTGGGGCCGACGGAGGAGGAGGGGGAGGCTAGAATGATATTGAAGAGGAGCGTGTCGTCGGAGTTATTGAAGGTGAGTGGGAGGAGAGGTGGAGGAGATGATTCCATTGAGGAGCTTGAGGATGAGTGGAGACGGATGCTTTTAAGATTAGAGAAGAAAAGGGGAACTTGTTCTGTTTTTTCTTCTGGTAGTTACTTTGACCTTGGCGAAGGACTAGTAGGCAGAGAAGTTTTAGATNGATGCTTTTAAGATTAGAGAAGAAAAGGGGAACTTGTTCTGTTTTTTCTTCTGGTAGTTACTTTGACCTTGGAGAAGGACTGGTGGGCAGAGAAGTATTACATTGTGTGAATATGAGAAATTATATGTTTATTTGGGCATATATGTAATTGGAAAATAACTAAAATATGAATCAGCGTTAAAAGGATTTACATATCTTCATGATCACTTATGAGCCACTTGACATATATGTGGGGATGATTTAGTAACTTCAAATTATTTTCTCGTTATGTATTGGGAGGAGATCTTCCGGTGCATCTCTCTCTCTCTAAGAGATTAGATTGAAGAATATTCAATGGAGATACCTCCGGACTCCAACATCTTCTTTCACCCTATTTTTCCAGGTCTCTTCTAGGTTACATGAGCTCACAGATGATACAGAACCATATGTCTAAAAACGATTGAACAACACCAATTTGTTATAAATATAAATCTAAAATATTATGTATCATATATAATTCTATAACAAATGTCTCGCATATATGTAAATTCTTCTATTTTTTTTTTAAAGGCGAGCCAATCCTTATACAAATGAAGGCAGATAACCCATAAGAATTTTATAATTTACAGATTTATAAGATTATTTTGTGAAAGAAATTAATGAACACACTAAGAATATGACTTGTAAAATTTGAAACTGCAATATAAAAGTATAAAAATGTGAAAATACATTACTTAATAAACTCTTATTTAGATGTTCTAAATTCAATGAAGTCAGCCATGCTAAAAGAGCACGTTTGGTCAATATGGGGATGCCCCATGACTCCCATGAGGCCTTGAACCATCTCAGTCGGGCTTTTTCGAGGAACGTTCTTAGAAAGCTTGTTGGAATCTTCGATTATGATATAAAATTATATTTATCCTCGGTATGTTTTATGAAATTAAAAATATTGTAAGGGTGTAAATTGAAAGATGGGATGACATGTAAGATCATTATTTAATTCAACTATTTATAAAATCATGTATGGTCACACCCAATGTTCAACTTGCTTTGGATGGAAGTAGCTAAGCCTTTTTTAGTCCATTTTGTACGGTTGATGACATCTTGGGTAGAGTACTTAATGTAAAGATAAGTGGTCTATTATCTTGCATCATTGATATATATATTTTTATATGAGATAAATTAGAATTTATTAGAACCATAGAAGTATATAATATTATTGAAGATTAGAGAGGTGATTGTCTAACAACTAAGGTTTTGTTTAGGCCAGTAGGGCAGCAGTGCGGTGCTGCACAGTACTTTGTGACATTTGATAAAATTATATTTTATATTTTTTTTTAAGTAGTTGTGGTGGAAAGTTGTATTTTGCAAACTAACCTAGCTAATGCTTACCCATTAAGCGAAGCTCTTTGAAAAGTCGTGTAGTTGAACGAGCATTATCATCTAAGTTTTAAAATGACAAAAAATTGATGTTGCGGTCGTTCATAGCAACCGAACAGAGCTTTAATGTTTTCTTAAACGAAGCCTAAATGATTGTTTGATTGCGAGTAGGATTTAGTTCAAATAGGATTTAGTAAATCATATAAATCCAAATTTATCAAATCTTTAAATGGTTAAATCATAAAAAATATTTGGTTTGTTAATATGTAAACCTTGAGAATTTTTTTGCTAGCCTGAGAAAGATTTAGCAGGTTTTATCATAATTTATTAAACATCCAAAGATAATGATTACATTAAAAAAAATGCAATTGTGATCTAAAACCTCAAAGTATATAAAAAAGGGGCATTTACATTAAATAATAATTATTTATATAAATTAATAATTAATAATTTTTTTAAACCAATTACTTATTAGCCAAATATTTAACATTAAGTGATTATTAATTATATAAATTAAGAATTGCTTAGATTTTTATTAATAATTTAAACTTAAAAAATATTTTTATTCATTAATTAACTATTACATAATTACATATAAATTTATCTAATTATAATTAATTTGGTAAAATTAAAATTAATTTTTAATTATAAATCTATTAAATCAATATATTAATTTAAATAAAAATAAATTAAAACCACAAACCTATCTCTCTCTCTTTCCATCTTTGTTGAAAGCCTCGCCTACAATCTTCTCCTCTTCTGGTTTCGCCCAAACTTCTCATTTCTTTCCAAAACCCTCGTTTATGTAACTCCTCGCCCGTTGTCACCCAAAACCATCGCCTTCGTGAACGAACTTCTGCAATATTGTCACCATTAAAGCTACTTGGGAAAACAACAGTATGATCGCGACTTACAAATACCACCGAAACTTCCATCTTTCTCATCCTTTCGCTCAGCTCATATCAGAAACAATTGAGGAAGTTAAAGTTGTTGGCGCCATGCTTCCTCTTTGATCATCCCAGATTTACAAAATCCACAGATTCACAAGATTTAGTGAATCTCAGATTTATTCAGAAGCAACATCATTTTGGANTAAAAAATATTTTTATTCATTAATTAACTATTACATAATTACATATAAATTTATCTAATTATAATTAATTTGATAAAATTAAAATTAATTTTTAATTATTAATCTATTAAATCAATATTTTCATTTAAATAAAAATAAATTAAAACCACAAACCTACCTCTCTCTTTCCAGCTTTGTTGAAAGCCTCGCCTACAATCTTCTCCTCTTCTGGTTTCGCCCAAACTTCCCATCTCTTTCCAAAACCTTCGTTTATGTAACTCCTCTCCCGTTGTCACCCAAAAGACTTCTGCAATATTGTCACCATTAAAGCTACTTGGGAAAACAACAGTATGATCACGGCTTACAAATACCACCGAAACTTCCATCTTTCTCATCCTTTCGCTCAACTCATATCAGAAACAATTGAGGAAGTTAAAGTTGTTTGCGCCATGCTTCCTCTTTGATCAACCCGGATTTACTAAATCCACTGATTCACAAGATTTAGTGAATCTCAGATTTACTGGAAAGCAACATCATTTTGGGATTAACAATAGCTAAGGATTTATAGAGGCATTTTTTGCCGTTTGGAAGGACTTATCTTAAATCTTGCTTAAATTTTGCTTAAAATCGGTTGTCAAACAGCTCTTAAGTGTTGTGGCCGCCAAAAAGATACGATATATATATATAGTAGTCATCATAATATTGAATACCAATTTCTTCTGCAGTAGTTTCACAGTTGTTTCTTTAAACAGTTGTAGTTTTTTTTAAAATGTGGTTGTAAAGTTGTGATGAAGAAATCAACTTTTTAGAAAGTCACGGCGAGAATTATATATATATA
>JXCR01143209.1:186515-208881 GCA_002079205.1 Phalaenopsis hybrid cultivar | reverse complement strand
ACACACTTTACCTTTTCCTTTACATTTTCTCTTTATCTTGTAGCAGCATAGTTCCTTTTCAATGCATTGCTACTGGGTGCTACTCTTTAAGTACACCTTGGTAGCCTTTTGCCTATATATATATATATATATATATATATATATATATATATATATATATATATATTAAAAAAGAATAGAAAATAGTTTTCTTGCAACCACCAAACTTAAAAGGTTAGTTGAAAAATAATAATAAAAAAATTATACCACATAAATTTCTAAAAAATGACAAAGAAGCAATTCCTAAAATGAAATTATGGTGACTGTCTGAAACATAAAGCAGCATTAAACGCTCCAAACAGATCCGAAGTTAATGATTATGATGGTCACTATGATTTAAGGCTCTGCTTTTTATCTTTATTATTCTAAAAACATTTACTTAACAGATAATATTGACCTTGCTCTGGATGTAGATCAAACTAGCTAAGCACTTGGTCGTCAGTTGACTAAGCTGACTATGCTGATGATCTTCTTAATGTATAGCTCTGATTTAATAAACTTCATTTCATGTCCAAATGCATCTAAAATAAATAAAAATAAAATTAAAATTACTCTAAATACATATCCGAAGTTGTTGGAGATAGTTATGTCTTCAAAATCATAAATTTTATCGCATATTCATAATTTATTTCATAATATTTTTAATTAAATGTGTTACTTTGAATAAATAAATGAGTTTTTCGTATTAAAGTCTCTAACTTTTCTTATTTACATATTAAAATTTGGCGGAGGATGAAAAGAAAACATAAAGGTCTAACGGCGTATGTAAATAAAATATTTCAAGACCTTAATATGTAAATAGCAGGTTTTGAAGTCCTTAATATGTAAAATAACTCATAAATAAAATGAGATATAAAGCAAATTAAAATGTTATTTCTTGGTGAAAAAAAAAAAATGGTAAGAATAAGAAGGGGTGAAAATAATCCTTCACAATTTTGCATTTCTAATTTTTAATATTATGCTTATTTCATCAAACAATGTACTACATTTACACAATGTTGACTCTTTTTGCCTCTTGCTCAATCATAAAATTAACATTCATTCAATAACTCAAGTCAATTGAGAAATATTTGCGTACGGAAAAAGTACGCAGAGTTGCGTAAATTTTAGGTAATTCGGATGGTACAGCTAGGTTACACTTAGGTTACAGGAAGAATTACAAGGAGACATAACTTAAGTGTAATCTAGTTATACCCTCCGAATAACCTAAAATGTAGGCAATTCTGTACGTTTTCCGTACGCACATATTTCTCCAGCCAATTTTAACATTTTAGGTAATTCGGATGGTACAGCTAGGTTACACTTAGGTTACAGGAAGAATTACAAGGAGACATAACTTAAGTGTAATCTAGTTATACCCTCCGAATAACCCAAAATGTAGGCAATTCTGTACGTTTTCCGTACGCACATATTTCTCCAGCCAATTAACTTTCGAAACGATGGAGAGAAAGAGTAATAATTACTATTAATTAGACATAGATCAAGATTAATTCAACTTAAATAATAATAATAACACATAATATTTACGGAAGATTAATCCCATAATTGTAATCATGATGTATGGAAAAGGAAGTTTAGATACATACCACACTATTTCTTTGCATTTGCATATTTTATAACATCTAATGTTTGATATTTACATTTTTAACACCTTTGGAGTCATGAATCTATGCTTGAGAAGGTCAACTTAACTTTTAAAATGTTAGTATTAGTGGTATATTTAATAAGATAGTAAAAATTAGAGGGTTATGCATGTAAATATGAAAGTTTAGTCATTTGATAAGTAAACACATAAAAATTATGTGGTATGTATGTAAACGCCCAATTGAAAAATGCTCGTAAATTCTGATTTAGATTTCAAGAACAGTAACATGTCAAAGTTGAACAATAGCATCTATAATGAATAAAAAGATGTTAAACTAATTAAATATTTTTTATCTGCTAATGGTTTGCAATCTTCTACGTTATGTACATTTACTTATTTAGAAGAATTTACACACATTCCGCCCAATTTCTATGCATTCACATATCTCACAAGAAACATATTATGAATAGGTAAGTTGATATATATATATATATATATAGATATATATATATCTCTCTCTCTTTAGCTTAAATAGTTAATATTAAATTATTATTAACATGGGTTTTTTCTCCTTACATGGTGTAAAGATGATGACTTTTAGAGTTTGGAAAAAAAAAGGGTTTTCTAAGGAGCATGCATGCATACTTATTTAACAAATAAGTCAAATAGTTGTAGTGACAACAATATTACACAATAATATATGATGACATCCTTCAAAGTTAGACATTTAATTTAAATTTTGATAGTTTAATAGGATAAAATTTGCAAGTCAATAATAGAGACCGAAGTTGTTGAAGATCACTAGACTCAGAGCNTTAAGACATTTAATTTAAATTTTGATAGTTTAATAGGACAAAATTTGCAAGTCAATAATGGAGACCGAAGATCTTGAAGATCACCAGACTCAGAATGGTAAAAGTGTTGATATTATGGTTCTGCTAAGGAAATATATTACAAATGCTTTAGTTGTGGAGTAAAACATGTTTTTCTAGGTATTTCTGTTGTGTACTTTAGACATTTAATTGTGTATGAGAATATTTTTATCTTTATTTTTTTATGTATTTCATTAATGCATCATGAATTGTGTAATTTTGTGTAATCCAAAAAAAAAAAATTAAATATTGTGTTGTGCTGTTGCATTAAGATATTCTTTTGTGTCATTTTTTTTTGAGGTATTTAACAAGTCATATGATTTTAGGGGTTCTTCTGGATGGTTTTTGTTCTGCTTAGTTTTTTTTTTTTTTAAATATACGAGTTTGTTAAGAAAAGCTTAAAAGCAACCACGATCTTCTTCTTTATGGGTCATTCACCTTCTTATAGAGAGTCATTATGTATTTCTATACACTAACTCTAAGCCCTATTTATTTATTTATTTTTTTATTACTTACTCATTCTATTGCACAAATATTCTAATTTTCAATCAAGCATTTAACTTTGCATTTTTAAGAAATATAGGCTATATGATTTAAAATTTTTCTAGAGTTATGTATTGCAATTGCGGTATATATTATTTTAAGTATATTTCAAGATGAGATGCTAGTTATGGAAAAAAAATATATAGAAGTCCCATTAATAGAACAGCTGATGACTGTAAATTTTATAGATTTGTTGATGATAGTGATGAATCCACTTCAAATAGTGATCAAAATTGCATCAAATTTTCAAAAAATCTTCTATATTTACACGTATAATTAACAGAAGGGTAAAATAGCACGTGTTTATTCAAAGCACCAACAATAACTATAACTAAATTGTGTTCAGTTATTATCATACAAATGTCCGCCATTTTTATTTTATTTATTGAGTATGTCTCACTATGAGTTGATCTTTCTTTTTAATTCACCACTTACAGTAACAATTATGGCAATCATCAATAAATAACTTTCTAACATATATGTTGAAATTATTAGTTGCTTAATTTTGTATAAGAAAAAAATTGACCATGACACAATAATCTTCCAAGTGCAAGAATGCAAATTAAGTGATCAAATCTAAGCAACATCACCACCCTCAAGTGTGGTCAATATTTAGAATGTATTCATAGACTTAGGGTTTCATTGAGGAAGCTGCAGCTTCTCAGCTTTTCAGCTGCGCTGCCCCAGGAATCTGCTCTGGGAAGCTGGCTGCCTGTTGGTTGCAGCTGTGTAAAAACAGCTGTGGGACAACTATTTCTGGACAAATGACTATTCTGCCCCTGTTTAGTAATATTGTTTGTTACAGAACTGTGATAACCATATATTTGATACATAGCACTGCAAAGTTAGCTATTTGTAAAACTAATACACACTTTCATCTGTTTCTCAAATTTGTACTCAAATATAAAAATTCACAATAAAAACCTCAACCATATTTTTCATTCTTATCAAAATCTAATTGGTTAATCGTGACATATGTAAATGCATTGGTTTTGTAGTTCACTAATTTTGCGTGAGAAAAACAAATTCTCTC
Organism: Phalaenopsis hybrid cultivar; assembly: GCA_002079205.1. Taxonomy (NCBI): domain Eukaryota; kingdom Viridiplantae; phylum Streptophyta; class Magnoliopsida; order Asparagales; family Orchidaceae; genus Phalaenopsis; species Phalaenopsis hybrid cultivar. The sequence continues at coordinate 204,809 of JXCR01143209.1, read as the reverse complement.
TGAGTTGTTTGGAAGGTGAATGCATATAAATTTCCAATTAATGACTGAATCTAAGAAATAATGTGCTTAAAAAGAAGTATTTTTAACTTCGAGCAACTAGTGAGCTCTGTTTAGATTTTAGACGTTCTATCAAGAATCCTTTAGTGTAATTCAATGATAACTAACACACATCATTACTCGAATCTACAGTTACTTCAAAGTAATGTGAATTGCAACATTTTGAATTGAGTACAAACATAAAGTTTTTTTTTTTCTATTTAATCTCATTTATTCTTTCAAGTTGCATTAGCCACTTCAAACTTGGTTTAGCACAAAATTGAGAATAGAGGAAGATAGCAAGAGAAAAAAGAAAGAAAAAAAAAAGGTCTTCTGTATTTGTTAAGGAAATCCCTGGAGCCTGTTACTTCTCCTCGAGATCTCTAACTTTCAAATTTTATTTTCTGTATTTGTGTTCTACTGGGATTCATGCATCTCCATAGCCACAAAGCTCCATCCTAAGATTTTAACCCTTGAACGTGTAGGGGCTTTTTGTCCTGACGGAATTGTTTTTTTAATCTCATTGTAAATTACTGAAAAGGGAGCCTATTCTGAGGAGTTTCAGAGCAGCACGAGTGGGAAGAGGAAGGAGGGCTGGAAGATGATCACGGAGAAGCCAAGCTGGGTTAGGCATGAGGGTATGCAAATCTTCTAGATTGACATTCAGGCGTGTAATCTCAGGCTCGCCAATGAGAGGGGAAGCCGGGCTCAATCTGAAAAAAACCGAAGTCGAGCATCGGCCACGAGCTCTTTCCGCGGCCGATGTTTAGGGAAAAACGTACGCCTCGCGACACACTTTCGACATGCTCCCAAACGGCCGCAGTTCAATGCCGCTCCCCCGCGACGCTCTCCCAACACAGTGCGGACACCCTCCCAAACGGAGCCTTAACCTCTTACCATATAGCTATTTCTCAGAGTGACATTTGTCGAGTTCCTTCTTCTGCAATAGGTCTTGATAAGTACGGCAACAAACATCTAATAATGCATCTAGAGTCTTAACATGTTAAAGGGTCTTTAGCCATCAGAATACAAAATCCAACCACTGTGTTTGGTTGGACATCCATAAGGGTGAACTAGATTGAGATCATAGACACAAGTGTTTCTTTTTTCATTAACTATTTGTCCAATTGAGCCCAATGCAATCTTATATGTAAGACTTTATTGTGAATCTCAAAATCATTAAATTTATTATGAGCTGAGAACAACATAACTTTAAATTAATTAATCATCTTTTTCATTTATATCAAAAATAAATTCACTGAATTGAGATTTCTATTAATTAAATTAAGATTAAAATATCTTCACTTGCGTTTTTTTTTTCATTGCAATTTAAAATATGCCAAATCAATTTGGATTTAGTTATGATTTTCGTTGCACTTTTGTCCTTTATTTGTTTGTTTTTTTTTTTTTTTTTTGAGNTTTTTTTTTTTTTTTTTTTTTTTTTTTTTTGAGATGGAGAAATATTAGAATAAAAGAAATGAACAATGGTAAAGTTTACGGGGGATTAAAATGTTAGAATTTTTTTTTTATTTTATCATTCAATTTTATGACCCAAATTCATAAAACACATAATGATCAAGATCTTTGAATTCATGATTTTTACATACCTACAAATAAGAGGTACTTACCTATATTCATGATTGTAGAATTAGATATGAGGAGATGGAGTGCACTTTCTAATCCTCTGAAATTTTCTGTAATTTCTGATGGAGAGAAATATACGGTATCTGTTAGGATGAGAGATGTCCCTTCTCTGAATTATATGTTATTTAACCACCTTCCATCAGGGGTTACTGAACAATAAGATTTATGAAATTTTAATTAATTAATTGACATTTATTATTAAAATAAATAACACATGTTAGTAACCAAAATCCATAAGGGTTTCTTATCAAAAAGGATTTAAGATAATTTAATTAATTAATTAATTAAAATAAATGACACATATTAGTAACCATCATTCATAAGGGAGTTACTTATTAGAAATAATTTAAGATAATTTAATTAATTAATTTTCATTTATTATTAAAGTAAATGACTCACGTTAGTGAGTTTGTGGGCAATTACTAATAAAATAAATGACTAATGTTAGTCGGTTTGTGGCAACATGGGTCACAATTAAAAAAATTAACATAAAATACATTCCACTTAATTATTATATATTTATAAAAATTAACTTTTACTTATCTAACAGTTTAATGTCATAATCATCTCAAAATATATAAAAAAAATGCTGCATTTAAAACAAAATTAATATTAATGATATTTTTTATATAATGCTAAAATTTTGGATGTGATATAAATGAATATTAAATTTAAGTATTAAATATCTAAGAATTATGTGGTATGTTTATAAATTCCAAATTAATCATTGAAATATTATGATGATTTACATACATATCCCTCACCTAAACTTCAGTTTTTATATATTTGTCACTCTTACTTATGCATTAAAAGTTCTATTTAACTTTTCAAAAGTTAAAACGATGGTATTGTTGAATCTGAATCCACCCATGAATCACACCCATAGAATTGTTAGAAGTGGAGCCCGGTCCGACCCCCGCTTCCGCTCATCCGATCGCGAAACATCGTGATCTCCCACTCCGCGCTCCTGCTTCGATTGCGAAATAGTCGCGATCGTTCCCGCCTGGCATCGATTCGCGAACCATAGGCGCCAACCGCTCCCGCCTTCCTCTATTGCGAAGCGAAGCATCTCTTCGTTCCTTCTTGTACGTGATAAAAGCTTCGGATGGCTCTCCTTGGGTTTAGAAGTCACGGTTTGAGTTGTTCTTCGGTTTCCTCGGGGCAAAGGAAGAGAAGTGCAAGAGGTAGTTCCTTGCGATAGAAGAAAGAAGAAGAAAAAAGAAAAAGATTGTTCTCCCTAGCATTCTTCTTGGTGGCTTGTGACAGAAGAGAAATTGAGTTTATTTCTCTTGTAAGTTTGTCTTCTTCGGTGTATCTCAGTGTAATGTTTCTTCGGTGTGTCTCAATGTAGAGAGAGAAGACCAGAGAGAGAAGAAGAGAGAGCAACAAAGTGAGAGATTCCTCTTGTAAGTCGAGGTGATTGACTGGTGTAAATTTATCAAATAGTAAAATCTTCTGCAACTCCGTGGACGTAGATAATTTGCCGAACCACGTAAATCTGTGTGTTCGGTTGTGGTGTTACTATGTTCTAGTGTGAATTTTCTTTCGTTCTATTTTCGCTTCGTCGATCATTCTCCTGTTTGATTTATATATATACAACATCAACTGGTGGTGTATATCTATATCCCAACAACAACTGGTATCAGAGCTTTGTTTGGATCTAAGGAAGAAGGTGACTGCAGAAGAAGTAAAGATTTCAGGGATCGAAAAGTTTGATGGTACAGATTTTGGTTATTAGAGGATGCAGTAGAGGACTACCTCTATGGAAAGAAACTTCATCCTTCGTTATTGGGGAAAAGACCTGAAAGAATGGATGAAGCTGAATGGAATTTGTTGGATTGACAAGTTCTGGGGGTTATTCGATTGACCCTGTTGAGGACTATTGCACACAATGTCGGCAAGGAGAGGAAGATTGCAAATCTCATGGGAGCTTTATCATGTATGTATGAAAAGTCATCGGCGAATAATAAGGTGTACTTGATGAAGAAGTTATTCAACTTGAAGATGGCGGAAGGTGTTTATGTTGCTCAACACCTGAATGATTTCAATACTATCACAAATCAATTGTCGTCTGTGGAAATTGATTTTGATAATGAGATATGTGCATTGATCTTATTAGCTTCGTTGTCAGATAGTTGGAAAGCCATGAGGATAACAATTAGCAGTTCTGTAGGTAAATCTAAACGGAAATACAATGATATTCGTGATTTGATTTTGGCTGAGGAAGTTCACAGGAAAGATTCTGGCAAGGTCCCAGGTTCGAGTTTGACACTGAATGTTGATTTCAGAGGGAGATGACATGACATGAACTTAAGTATATGGATATCAAAATCAAAGTTTACTAAGCAAACAACCTGTTGGAGTTGTGGCAAGGCTATCCACATTAAGAAAAACTGCAAGTATTCTAAGAAGATAGAGAATGATAGCGCAAATGTGGTATCTGAAGAATCACATGATGCACTATTATTGACAGTTCATAGTTATGTTGAAGACTTGATATTAGATTCAAGGGCTTTGAATGTGTTAGGAAATCTAGCAGAGGCCATAATGCAGGGCAATGATGGAAATGAAGAGGAAATTGGGTCCGAGGCACCCATTCCTATTGTTCCACAAACATATATTGAAGAATCACAAAACTATGAATAAATTTTGCAAGATGAAAGTTCGAGCAAGTGGGAGTTGGCGAAACTTCCACCAGAAAAGAAGGCATTACACAATAAGTGGATGTACCAGGTGAAGACTGAGCTTGATGACAGTAAGATGTACGATGCTAAACTTGTTGATTAAGGCTTTCAGCAGAGACAGGATATTGCCTATGCAGTGAGAGTTATAAGAAGAGACAAGAGTGACCCAGGAAATAGCTTGAAGGTGCAAAGCTATGTGGAACCTGTTGATATGTTGACTGAGGGTATTACTCTTGAGAAACTGAAGTTGTGCACATTATCCGTTGTTTTCTGGAGTGAAGACAAGCTTTGAGTTGCTGAGGTGGAAGATTCAAGATGGAAAATTCACAGTGGAGGATTCATGGTGGAGGAAATCAGTTTGAGGAAGGAGATGTTGTAGTTTGTGTACCGGTCTCAAAGTAGGAGATTTGTTAGAAGTGGAGCCCGGTCCGACCCTTGCTTCCGCTCACCCGATCGCGAAACATCACGTTGTCCGATTCCGCACTCCCGCTTTGATCGCCAAACAGTCACGACCGTTCCTTCCTGGCATCGATTCGTGAACCATAGGCGTCAACAACTCTTGCCTTCCTCTGTTGCGAAGCGAAACATCCCTTCGTTCCTTCCTATTCCTGATAAAAGCTTCGGATGGTTCTCATTGGATTTAGAAGTCATGATTTGAGTTCTTCTTCGGTTTCCTCGGGATAGAGGAAAGTTTCCTCGGGACAGAGGAAGAAGTGCAAGCGGTAGTTCCTTGCGGCAGAAGAAAGAAGAAGGAAGAAGAAGAAGATTGCTCTCCCCAAGCTTCTTCTTTGTGGCTTGTGGCAGAAGAGAAATTGAGTTTATTTCTTTTGTAAGTTTGTCTTCTTTGGTGTATCTCGGAGTAGGGCTTCTTCGGTGTATCTCGGTGTAGAGAGAGAATAATAGAGAGAGAATAAGAGAGAGTAACGAAGTGAGAGATTCCTCTTGTAAGTCGAGGTGATCGACTAGTGTAAATTCCTAAAGTAGTAAAATCTTCTGCAACTCAGTGGAAGTAGACAATTTTTCGAACGACATAAATCTGTGTGTTCCGCTGTGGTGTTACTATTTTCTAAAGTGAATTTATTTTTTGTCCAATTTTTGCTTCGTCGATAGTTCTCCTGTTTTATTGATTTATAGATATACCATAAGAACAACTGGTATATCTAGATCATGCAACATCAAGAATAAAGTGCAAGATAGGAGGAGAGTGAGGGAGGGAGGGAGTGGAATGCACAATAATGAAGAATAAAATAGATTCTTGATTAGTTCTTTATGAAGAAATGATTCCTCTATTTATAAGGGAGGTACAATATATGTAATTACATGCTTGGCCTAAATTTAATAAAAGCATTACAAGGTATTTTAGATATTTAATAAGTTTAAGCCTATGGCTTAGCAACCTTATTATTTAATCGGCAGAGATTTGAGGGCCTTGATTTGACAAGGTCCACCCATCCAACTATATTGAATTGGGGTTGATGGCAGTCCGGTCAGATATCAAGCAGAAGCTAAATCACCAAGGGTATCAGGCAAAGAGTTAATCACCGTAATCTGATAGATATCTCACCCCCTCACAAAAGATCCTACAGGATGCTCTTAGAGGTCCTACAAGATGCTCTTAGAGTATGTCATTGTCGAGTCTTAGCCTCTTGATAAAGAGTCTCGAAAGCGTTTGTAAGAAGACCAACAACGTTGAACTCTCCCTTGAGTCGGGCTGTGGTGAGATCCAGATTGATGCCTTCTCTCAACTCGATTGACCAGAGACTTTAGCTCAGACGTGAGGCATCCGATTGGTTTCGCGCTCCAGTTTAAGGGGCTTGTACCTGGTCAGATAGGTCCCTTGGACTTCTGCTAATGCATCTTTTGGTCTTCTACCGATAAGCCCTCCTAACTGTACTTCTTTGTCCCTTAGCTCTTTGGATCTCCTCGAGATTCTTAATTATGCATTTTTTATGAACAAATAAATTTTATGTTATACGAAAGATTTGAGTGATAGAAATGTAAAAAGAAAAATTTTATTGTTAGATATGTAAGTACATAAAAATTGGATGGTATGTATGTAGATGTGGAATGCCCTTTGTAAACCATTGTACTCTTCGTTTAATTGGGACTCGAATAGTCTCCGGTTGTCTTCAAGCTCAGATGAACACGACAATAAGAAAAGGAAGCTGTTTTCCTCTACTATATTGAGCAAAGGGCCCTTTAGTCAAAGGTAGACAAGTTGTCGCCCTAGAATGTGGACTCTCGTGACCACATAGAGCTCAAGATTTAATTCATGTGTATAATTAAAAAACAATTAACAGCCTAATATATTGTTAAAACATACATTCCTTATCTATAATTTTTGTAGCTTGCTCAAATGTAATCTTTCTCACAACATAAGCATTAAACCTAAAATGATTGGGGTTTGATTTGGTTATATACATGGCTGAGATTCGTCATCATGACTCCCATTCTCCATTCATTTGCCCAATAATGATATATTCTATAAGTTCTAATGTTGCCATGCTGACTAAACAATGAAAGAAGAAATAAACACATTATAAATTTTCAAACGTCCTTACAATAACTTTTCCAACATAAAAATAAGAAAGTCAAAGAAGTGAAGAAAAATAAGACATGTATATTGTTGTGTGCCGGAAGATTCACAGAGTTAAAGTGATAATTTAATATCTCAACATTGTACAAAAGTCCAACACACACATAAATGATTAAGAAGTAGTGGAAGAAGAAGCCTTGATTTTTACATGAAAAACCTAGAAAAGAGAAAAACTATGGGACCCAGCCCAAACAAAATATTCTAATATAAATGTGTAATCATAAAGATACACCATTGTCCCGTATTTGGGAAGGAAGGGGTAATAACACAACATCGAGTATAACATTTTTTTCATGCAAAATATAAGGAACACTTCACAAGTTTGAAAAACATTGTCATATTCTAAGTACAACGGTTGAAAATTTTCGTCTTTGAAAGTTATCGCCAGATCTTCAATAAATTTTTATTTGCTACTCCATAAATAGGATACTTCATAACATATAATTCAGGATACTCCGTTGTAATGAATACAATGATATATCATTGCACAATAGATTTTGCCAACAACTTTCCCATCATAGTGGCCTTGAGTGACATGAACCTTGATTGATAATAAAGTAGTAAAAGAAGAATATCAGGTACAAGAATTATAGATCATAAACGTAAGACTTAACAGCAAGAGAAATTGGAAAATAGGGAAGTATCGCGTTAAGAAATATCCAATAAAACCAAAGTAAACCGTCAGTAGAAAGATTGAGAAGGGGGAGGGCAATCAAATTATCAAGAAAAGTGTGAAGATATAGCGGATTAGATTATGCAACAAACCCCTTAACGTTATTTTGCGATTCTAAATTGTGATTATAGTTTGGCTTCAAAGTAATTTAGATACCATATTTAAAAGCTGAAGAGCAGCGAGAGAAAGACAAGGGTTATCTTCCTAACTGTTTTCGGCCAAAGAGAGGAATAGAAGGATGTGAAGCATGGTTTAAAGATCTCCATACACTGATGCCGTCGTTCACTTTTCAGCTAGGCGAAGCCGCTGTCTTCTATATTTTAGGAAGAGCAAAAGATCAAAATGTCTGCCATAATAGTCAAAAGTTTGAAATTTTGTTGGGGGGACTGCCACCTATAGTAGTTTAAAGTCTGAAATTTTGTTTGGAGGCGACTTATGATCAAATTGAGTGCAGAGTTCTAAAGTGGCCGAGTCAAGAGTAGCATGCCAAGCATATTAATATATTTACAGCCCAAGAGACATTGAGCTTCAAGAGGCAATCCAACATATTTTCTTAAAAATTTACATGCATTAACTAGAAAAGAAAAAATGGTAAATCAAAATTGGTGTACAATATTGTAAGTTAAGAAAATAAATAGAAAAAACGTTGGAAGCATTCCATTGCTATTTTTTTTTTCCTTTATTCTTATATTTTAATTTTTTTTTTATTTAAAACAATGCTAATTTATTATGTTTCTTAGTATACTTTTTATTTTTAAGAACAAATCAACTTATTTGAAAAATAATAATTATGACTGTTATTTATTTTAAGTATTTTAAAAATGTCATCATTGCCACCCACAACATGCCACTTCTGATGATCTCCCTTCATTTCCCACCACCTATTGTTGCCCTAATCAACCATCTCCACCAAATTAGAATTAAAAATAAATTTTTTTTTTATATTTTTAATGTGTTGTATAAATTATATTTCATATCAAAATAAGAAATAAAATAAAAACAAAATATAAATATAAATATATAAAAAATAATTAAAGTTATGAATATCATCCACTTCTATTTTATACATACACCCAAACACATGCACACCGCATATATAAGTCATTGAATTCAAGACCCCTTGGTTGAAAGATAATGTTATCTACCACTAAATCAAGATGGCTTGCATCCCCCCTTAAAAAACCTCTTTCTCTTAAAAGATGGTGACCATTGGGTTAAGCTGTTATGTGAAAACAATGCATAAGCGTAGAAATTCACAAAACAACAATAAAACACAAAAAGATTCATGTGGTTCAACATTAACTTGATTTGCCTATGTCTAAGAAGGGGAGATTTTACTAGTACCAGATGGGGAGAAAGAAAACAAGTTTGGGTTACAACTTCCACACACCTCACCATACAACTCTCACAGGCCCTTAAGCCACTTTTATAGAGGAGGACAAGTGTATACAAGTAAATATAGCAAAAAAACCAAACTACCCATAATTAAAATAATGACATAAAATAACAATCTCTACGTCATCTTTTACTTCTAGATAAGTCAGAAAAGACCAAACGAGCTACAAAATCTAATTCAACTACACCAAGATGGTTGCCTACGTACCCCTCCTCCCGAAGGGATCAAGCCTCGTGTAGTTCTTCAAAATGCCCAATTGGGCAATCATCCCTGAACTCGTATGTTCACCAAACTCCTATAGTATGTGAACTTCTGGACTAGTAGTACATTTGCCAGTTTGTCCAATGGATTTTTCTTCGTATTTATCTTCTTCAACAAAATATTGTCTTATTCAATTAAGTCCTGAACAAAGTGATATCTCACATCAATGTACTTGATATGAACATGATGAAATGGATTTGTTACCAAGAATATCACGCTCTGACTGTCACAGAATACCGCCAGAGACTCCTGATTAACTCTCAAGTCATCCAATAGGCTCTGCGTCCATATTGATCCCTTCATAGCTTTAGTGACTGTCATGTACTCAGCCTCTGCGGTAGACAAAGATCTATAGGGTTTTGGAGGGGTAGGATATGTCATCCACTTCTAAGAACTCTTTCTGTCATTTCTACTATATCTCAAACTTCAATTCTCTAACAATTATCTTTTTTCTCATCTGTAAAATTTAAGCCTTCATCAGAGATTAATGAGTACATTTATTAAGTCTCTTGAAGTGTATTAGAATCTTTCACCAAATCTTCTTAGAAGGTCAAGTGATGTTTAAAACTCTCCTCTTCTTCATATCGAACATACCAACTAAATTGAGCATTTAGTTATGTAATTTAGTCACCATAATTTTATCTCCTCCATCATTTTTTTCCATTTGTTGCTCTCAAGAAACTCTATGATTAGTATGGCTGTTCTTTAATGTTAAAATTGTACAATATATATCCTTACTTGCTTTGAGAGCGAATGTAAATCTATGGTCCAAATCACTGTAGATCTTTATTTCTTTCTTCCAATGTTCTACATTATACTATTTCTCTTTGTTTCTCATGTGTTTTATTCAATGCCAAATTACTGTTTGTTTAAGATTATGAATCATGATTTCACCATTCATATAGAAGAAGTTGGAATGGCCCCAATGTTCTTACAAACATCTTTCACATTAACTTATTTTTCAAACAAAAACTAAAGTTCATTTTTAATAAATTTATAAATATGCATAGTTAACCAATGATATGTTTTAATGTGCATATCATAGAGGTTTTTATTTAAATATATTTCTATATACAATCTTATATACTATTGCCCGGTAAAGATGTAAATTCAATTCAATTGTGATCAGCAATCGACCAATCCATGAATGATTAATGTTTTTTTTTATTTGTTCTATGTACATTTAATGAACTATATTTAATTTTTTTCTAGAGGATTCAAAGTTTTATTTTATGATATTTTTTTCAAGATTTTTATTAGTTGTATTTAAATATGCATAACTTTTTTTATTGAACTTGTTTTTATTATATTTGTACTTGCCCATAGGATTGAATAGCCCTCTTCTCTATTTTTAAAAATAATTTGTACTAACTTGTCCGAACTCGCCCATATTGCTATTTATGACTACTTAATATTTGAGAAATTTACATCTCATACAACTCTTATGTACTATACATATATATTTACATATCTAACTTCTAAACTTTTAAATTGACATTTATAACACCTTATTGTCGTAAAATTAAGCATGAAAAGGACGTGCTTCACTTTTAAAATAAATAATTGGGTTATTCTTTATGTAATGTTAAAAATTTGATTGTCATGCATATAATGATGTAAGTTTAGATTTTACATTTGTAAACATATTGGAATTGAGTTATCTATTGAAATGCCCTTTTCTTATATTTCTACATGTTTTTCTAATGTCCCGTGCCTATGAATGAAACATTAGTTGCTTGTGGATTTGAATTGTAATTTTGAGCAATTTTTGAAAGCATCACATACCAAAACACCATACCTTAAGAAGTTATTAATTGTAATGAAATCAAACCAAATTGGGAAACAAAGTGTAGCAAATCCATTTCTTTTATTTCAACCTTTTCTGGTTTCAGTAACATGCAAGTTTATATATTTGAGACTACTCTGTTTGGAACAGCTTTCTGTCTTCATTGTCTTGTAAATTGCCACCACTAATCTCTTTAGAGGATGATTTTCTAGAAATTATTGCGATAAGAAGCTGTTTTCATTAAATCTAATCAGTAAAAGTGCAATTGCTGTAATAAGTTTTCTGTCAGATTTTTTTTAAGAAATTATATATTCATGATTATCTTCATAATTTTCTTACTTTATAAGCAACTTTCTAAGAACTTCAACCGATTCTAACAACTCTCCCGCACACTTTGAAAATTCCGCCAGCTTAATATATGAAAAGCATAGAACATTTTTTTCAGATAACAAGTAATTTCAACAAAATACAACTAAAAGCTATGACAGATCTGCCAAAACTTTACCGTTGCGCAGCACTCAGAATGACTTTTTCAATCTCTCGAAATTGAATCACTCAAACAATTTTCACAAATAATAAAGCTATTTTGTTATTATTTATGAGATTTCATCTCAAACTAATCTCCTATTTGCTATCATGCATCAATGCCAAACCAAACGAGGAACAACATATTTGCTACAGACTGCCTGATCTAATCATTCTCTCAAACTAAACGCAATAAATGAAAGAAAAAACAGAATCAGAAATCACAACAAGCTTCAATTTTAATTCGTTTCCACTATTTTCTTTTCTCCGGCATCAATTTCCCCTCGTTCTTTCAACTTCANCCACTTCAATCTTGGTTTAGTGCAAAATTGAGAATAGAGGAAGACAGCAAGAGAAAAAAGAAAGAAAAAAAAAGCTCCTCTGTATTAGTTACGGAAATCCCTGAAGATCGTTACTTCTCCTTGAGACCTCCAACTTTCAAATTTTATTTTATGTATTTGTGTTTTACTGGAATTCAACCATCTCCATGACCACAGAGCTCCATCCTAAGATTTTAACCCTTGAACCTGTAGAGGCTTTTTGTCCTGACAAAATTGTTTTGTTAATCTCATTGTTAGATTACTGAAAAGGGAGCCTGTTCTGAGGGAAGCACAAGTGGGAAGAGGAAGGACGACTGGAAGATGATTACAGAGAAGCCAAACTAGGTTAGGCATGAGGGTATGCAAATCTTTTAGATTGACATTCAGACGCGTAATCTCAGGTTCGCCACTGAGAGGGGAAGCGAGGCTCGATCTAAAAAAAAGCCGAAGTCGATCATCAGCCACGAGCTCTTTCAGCGGCCTGCGTTTAAGGAAAAACGCCCCGAGACGCGCTTCCAACGTGCTCCTAAACGGCCGCAGTTCAATGCCACCCCCGCGACGCTCTCCCAACACAGTGCGAACGCCCTCCCAAACGGAGCCTAATAACCTCTTATTATATAGCTATTTCTCAGAGTGACATTTGTCGAGTTCCTTCTTCTGCAATAGGTCTGGATAAGTAAGGCAACAAACATCTAATAATGCATCTAGAGTCTTACCATGTTAAATGGTCTTTTAGCATCAGAATACAAAATCCAACCACTATGTTTGGTTGGACATCCATAAGGGTGAACTAGATTGAGATCATAGACATAAGTGTTTCTTTTTTCATTAACTATTTGTCCAATTAAGCCCAATGCAATCTTATATGTAAGACTTTATTGTGAATCTCAAAATCATTAAATTTATTATGAGCTGAGAACAACATAACATTAAATTAATTAATCATCTTTTTCATTTACATCAAAAATAAATTCACTGAATTGAGATTTCTATTGATTAAATTAAGATTAAAATATCTTCACTTGCATTTCTTTTTCATTGCAATTTAAAATATGCCAAATCAATTTGAATTTAGTTATGATTTTCTTTGCACTTTTGTCTTTTATCTTTTTTTTTTATTTTTTTTATTTGGAAATGGAGAAATATTAGAATAAAAGAAATGAACAATGGTAAAGTTTACGGGGGATTAAAATATTATAATTTTTTTAAAAAATTTATCATCCAATTTTATGACCCAAATTCATAAAACACATAATGACCAAGATCTTTGAATTCATGATTTTTAGATACACATAAATAAGAGAAAGTTAACTATATTCATGATTGTAAAATTAGATATGAGGAGGTGGAGTGCTTCTTTCTAATACTCTGAAACTTTCTGTAATTTCTGATGAAGAGAATATACGGTGTTTGTTAGGATGAGAGATGACCCTTCTATGAATTATACGTTATTTAATCAACTTTTATCAGGGGTTACTAAACAATAAGATTTATGAAAATTTAATTAATTAATTGACATTTTTTTTAAAAATAAATAACACATGTTAGTAACCAAAATTCATAAGGGTCTCTTATCAAAAAGAATTTAAGATAATTTAATTAATTAATTAAAATAAATGACACATATTAGTAACCACCTTTCACAAGGGAGTTACTTATTAGAAATAATTTAAGATAATTTAATTAATTAATTTTTATTTATTATTAAAGTAAATGACTCACGTTAGTGAATTTGTGGGAAATTACTATTAAAATAAATGACTAATATTAGTCGGTTTGTGGGTAACATGGGTCACAATTAAAAAAAATAACATAAAATACATTCCACTTAAATATTATATATTTATAAAAATTAACTTTTACTTATCTAACAGTTTAATGTCATAATCATCTCAAAATATATAAAAAAAATGCTGCAAAAAACAAAATTAATATTAATGATATTTTTTATATAATGCTAAAATTTTGGATGTGATATAAGTGAATATTAAACTTAAGTATTAAATATCTAAGAATTATGTGGTATGTTTGTAAATTCCAAATTGATCATCGAAATATTATGATGATTTACATACATATCCCTCACCTAAACTTCAGTTTTTATATATTTGTCACACTTACTTATGCATTAAAAGTTCTATTTAACTTTTCAAAAGTTAAAATGATGGTATTGTTGAATCTGAATCCACCCATGAATCACACCCATAGAATTGTTAGAAGTGGAGCCCGGTCCGACCCCCGCTTCCGCTCACCCGATCGCGAAAACATCGTGATCTCCTGCTACGCGCTCCTGCTTCGATTGTAAAACAGTCGCGACCGTTCCCGACTGGCGTCGATTCACGAACCATAGACGTCAACCACTCCCACCTTCCTCTATTGCGAAGCGAGCATCCCTTCGTTCATTCTTGTACGTGATAAAAGCTTCAGATGGCTCTCCTTAGATTTAGAAGTCACAGTTTGAGTTGTTCTTTGGTTTCCTCGGGATAGAAGAATGTTTCCTTGGGGCAGAGGAAGAGAAGTGCAAGTGGTAGTTCCTTGCGGGAGAGGAAAGAAGAAGGAAGAAGAAGAAGATTGTTCTCCATAGTCTTCTTCTTGGTGGCTTGTGGCAGAAGAGAAATTGAGTTTATTTCTCTTGTAATTTTGTCTTCTTCGGTGTATCTCAGTGTAGTGTTTCTTCGGTGTATCTCGATGTAGAGAGAGAAGACCAGAGAACGAAGAAGAGAGAGCAACGAAGTAAGAGATTCCTCATGTAAGTCGAGGTAATTTACCGATGTAAATTCCTCAAGTAGTAAAATCTTCTGCAACTTCGTGACCGTAGACAATTTGCCGAACCACGTAAATCTATGTGTTTCGCTGTGGTGTTACTATGTTCTGGTGTAAATTTTTTTTCGTTCTATTTCCGCTTCATCGATCGTTCTCTTATTTAATTTATATATATACCACATCAACTGGTGGTGTATATTTATATCCTAACAACAACTGATATTAGAGCTTTGTTTGGATCTAAGGAAGACGATGACTGCGGAAGAAGTGAAGGTTTCAGGCATTGAAAAGTATGATGACACAGATTTTGGTTATTAGATGATGCAGATAGAGGACTACTTCTATGAGAAGAAACTTCATCTTCCGTTATTGGGGAAAAGACCTGAAAGTATGGATGAAACTGAATAAAATTTGTTGGGTCGATAAGTTCTGGGGGTTATTCGATTGACCCTGTCGAGGACCGTTGCACACAATGTCGGCAAGAAGAGGAAGACCGTTGCACACAATGTCAGCAAGGAGAGGAAGAATGCAGATCTCATGGGAGCTTTCTCATGTATGTATGAAAATTCATCGGTGAATACCAATGTGTACTTGATGAAGAAGTTATTCAGCTTGAAGAAGGCGGAAGGTTTTTCTATTGCTCAACACCTGAATGATTTCAATACTATCACAAATAAATTGTCGTCTGTGGAAATTGATTTTGATGATGAGATATGTGTGTTGATCTTATTGGCTTCATTGTCAGGTAGTTGGGAAGCCATGAGGATAACAGTTAGCAGTTCTGCAGGTAAATCTAAATTGAAATACGATGATATTCGTGATTTGATTTTGGCTAAGGAAGTTTGGAGGAAAGATTCTGGCGAAGTCCCAAGTTCAAGTTCGACACTGAATGTTAATTTCAGAGGGAGATGACATGACATGAACTCAAGTATAAGAAGATCAAAATTAAATTTTAGTAAGCAGACAACTTGTTGGAATTGTGGCAAGACTAGCCACATAAAGAAAAACTGCAACAATTCTAAGAAGATGGCAAATGATACCTCAAATGTGGTATCTGAAAAATCACAGGATGCACTATTGTTGGCAGTTCATAGTTCTGTTGAAGACTTGATATTGGATTCAAAGTCTTTCAATGTGTTAGAAAATCTACCAGAGGCCATAATGCAGGGCAATGATGGAAATGAAGTGGAAAGTGGGTCTGGGGCACCAATTCCTATTATTCCATAGACAGATATTGAAGAACCACGTAACTATGAATAAATCTTGCAAGATGAAAGTTCGAGCAAGTGAGAGTTAGTGAAACTTCCACCAGGGAAGAAGACATTACACAACAAGTGGGTGTACTAGGTGAAGACTCAGCTTGATGGAAGTAAGAGGTTTGTGGAGCCTATTGATATGTTGATTGAGGGTATTACTCTTGAGAAACTGAGTTGTGCATATCATCAGTTTGTTTTTTGGAGTGAAGACAGAGACTTTGAGTTGCAGAGATGGAGGATTCAAGGTGGAAAATTCATAATGGAGGATTCATGGTGGAAGAAATTAGTTTGAGGAAGGAGATGTTGTAGTTTGTATACCGGTCTCCAAGTGAGAGATTTGTTAGAAGTGGAGCCCGGCCCGACCCTCGCTTCCGCTCACCCGATCGCAAAACATCACGTTCTCCCATTCCACACTCCCTCCCATTCCACACTCCCGCTTTGATTGCCAAACAGTCGCGACCATTCCTGCCCGGCGTCGATTCGCGAATCATAGGCGCCAACCGCTCTTGCCTTCCTCTGTTGCGAAGCAAAGCATCTCTTTGTTCCTTCCTGTTCGTAACTAAAAGCTTCAGATGACTTTCTTTGGGTTTAGAAGTCATGGTTTGAGTTCTTCTTCGGTTTCCTCGGGATAGAGGAAAATTTCCTCGGGGCAGAGGAAGAAGTGCAAGCGGTAGTTCCTTGCGGCAGAAGGAAGAAGAAGAAGATTATTCTCCCTATGCTTCTTCTTGGTGGCTTATGGCAGAAGAGAAATTGAGTTTATTTCTCTTGTAAGTTTATCTTCTTTGGTGTATCTCGGTGTAGAGCTTCTTCGACATATCTCTGTGTAGAGAGAGAAGAACAGAGAGTAACAAAGTGAGAGATTCCTCTTGTAAGTCGAGGTGATCGATTGGTGTAAATTCCTCAAGTAGTAAAATCTTCTACAACTCCGTGGAAGTAGGAAATTTGCTGACCGACATAAATCTGTGTGTTCCGCTGTGGTGTTATTATTTTCTGGTGTGAATTTTTTTTTGTCCTATTTTCGCTTCGTCGATCGTTAGCTTGTTTTATTGATTTATAGATATACTATAAGAACAACCGATATATCTAGATCATGCAACATAAAGAATAAAGTGCAAGATAGGAGGAGAGTGAGGGAGAGAGGGAGTGTAATGCACAATAATGAAGAATAAAATAGATTCTTGATTAGTTCTTTATGAAGAAATGATTCCTCTATTTATAAGGGAGGTAAAATATATGTAATTACATGCTTGGACTAACTTTAATAAAAGCATTACAAGCTATTTTAGATATTTAATAAGTTTAAGCCTATGGCTTAGAAACCCTATTATTTAGTCGGCAGAGATTTGAGGGCCTTGATTTGACAAGGTTTACCCATCCAACTATATTGAATTGGGGTTGATGGCATTCGGGTCAGATATCGAGCAGAAGCTAAATCACCACGGGTATCAGACAAAGAGATAATCATCGTAATTTGATAGATATCTCACCCCCTCACAAAAGATCCTATAGGATGCTCTTAGCGGTCCTACAAGATGCTCTTAGAGCATGTCATTGTCGACTCTTAGCCTCTTGATGAGAAGTCTCGAAAGCATTTGTAAGAAGACCAACAACATTGAACTCTTCCTTGAGTCGGGCTGTGGTGAGAGCCTGATTGATGCCTTCTCTCAACTCGATTGACCTGAGACTTTAGCTCAGACGTGAGGCATCCGATTGGTTTCGCGCTCCAGTTTAGCGGGCTTGTATCTGATCAGATAGGTCCCTTGGACTTCTGCTAATGCATCTTTTGGGCTTCTACCGATGAGCCCTCCTAATTGCACTTCTTTGTCCCTCAGTTCTTTGAATCTCCTCGAGTTTCTTAATCATGCATTTTTTATGAACAAATAAATTTTATGTTATATGAAAGATTTGAGCGATAGAAATGTAAAAAAGAAAAGTTTTATTGTTAGATATGCAAGTACATAAAAATAGGTGGCATGTATGTAGATGCGGAATGCCCTTTGTAAACTATTGTACTCTTCGCTTAATTGGGACTCGAATAGTCTTCGGTTGTCTTCAAGCTCGGATGAACACGACAATAAGAAAAAGGAAGCTGTTTTCCTCTACTATATTGAGCAAAGGGCCCTTTAGTCAAAGGTGGACAAGTTGTCGCCCTAGAATGTTGACTCTCGTGACCAAATAGAGCTCAAGATTTAATTCATGTGTATAATTAAAAAACAATTAACAGCCTATTATATTGTTAAAACATACATTCCTCATCTATAATTTCTGTAGCTTGCTCAAATAAAATCTTTCTCACAACATAAGCATTAAACCTAAAATGATTGGGGTTTGATTTGGTCATATACAGGGCTGAG
>JXCR01143209.1:158512-177943 GCA_002079205.1 Phalaenopsis hybrid cultivar | reverse complement strand
ATGTGTATAAGAGACAGATATATATATATATATATATATATATATATATATATAGTGCCTTGAATTTTTCTGATGATTATATAGTCTTATTAGTTATGCAAGGCACTTTTGACCTAGCCTTGGAGTTGTAATGTGGCATTGTCTTGTACTTCTTGTCTTTTTTCAAAAGGAAAAAAAATTACTTTTGACTTATTTGGTGATGGATTTATCTTTCAACCAAGAGTTTATGGTTTCAAGGCCGATGCGGTGTGCATGCATTTAAGTGTATGTTTGAAAAAGAATAAAGTGTAAAAATAGTCATCAACTATTTAGATTTCGGTCATGTTAGTCTCCACTTTATAGAAGGGCCAAAATAGTTCCCACTATTTTAAAGTTGAGTTTTAATAGTCCTTCATGGGGATTATTTTTGTCACAATTTAAAGAGTTTTTCAGCCCCAATTTAAAGAGTTTTGGGACTATTTTGATCCTTCTATAAAGTCAGGGACTAAAACGACCCAATCTAAAATAGTTTATGATTATTTGATGCTTTAATAGTTAGAAAAATATAATAATAATAAGCTGATTGGTTTAGTGTGTAAATCTTAATTTATGTATTGTCTTACTATGGAGCAAANATGTGTATAAGAGACAGATATATATATATATATATATATATATATATATATATAGTGCCTTGAATTTTTCTGATGATTATATAGTCTTATTAGTTATGCAAGGCACTTTTGACCTAGCCTTGGAGTTGTAATGTGGCATTGTCTTGTACTTCTTGTCTTTTTTCAAAAGGAAAAAAAATTACTTTTGACTTATTTGGTGATGGATTTATCTTTCAACCAAGAGTTTATGGTTTCAAGGCCGNGGAAAAAAAATTACTTTTGACTTATTTGGTGATGGATTTATCTTTCAACCAAGAGTTTATGGTTTCAAGGCCAATGCGGTGTGCATGCATTTAAGTGTATGTTTGAAAAAGAATAAAGTGTAAAAATAGTCATCAACTATTTAGATTTCGGTCATGTTAGTCTCCACTTTATAGAAGGGCCAAAATAGTTCCCACTATTTTAAAGTTGAGTTTTAATAGTCCTTCATGGAGATTATTTTTGCCACAATTTAAAGAGTTTTTCAGCCCCAATTTAACGAGTTTTGGGACTATTTTGATCCTTCTATAAAGTCAGGGACTAAAACAACTCAATCTAAAATAGTTTATGATTATTTTGATGCTTTAATAGTTAGAAAAATATAATAATAATAAGTTGATTGGTTTAGTGTCATATTTTATCTTGTAAATCTTAATTTATGTATTGTCTTACCATGGAGCAAAACAAAATAAAGTTTACCATTTGATTTACATCTTGTAAAGCATGGAGTCAAAGTTTATAATATTAAAAATGATGCCATAAATTTATAAACAGTGGAAACAATAAATTATTCAATAGAAGTTACCAAAAAATTATACATGAATGCTTATATATATAATTTATAATAAATGCCACACTCTTAACCAAATAAATATATATAAAAAGAGAAAATATAAAGAGGAAGAAGTTTTTACGGTAGAGAAGATAAGAGGAGCAGCCTATTCAACTCTCTTCTTCTTATTCAATTATTGTCTTTGCATTACATGATTATGCCTACTTTTATTACTAACATAAACAAAGCTATATTTTTATCTTCATCTATATAAAATAAAAGCTCTCTCTATTTATATCCTCTGAAGTCTAAAAAAATATTTGCTTTATGTATGGCGACAAACATAGATGAATCTCACCAAACCAATATATATATATATATATATATTTATATATATATGTATTGATTTAGTGTTTGAAATATTTGTAGCATTTAATTATCCTCACTTGATTTTTATTAGAATTTGTATTATTATCTTAACAAGAATTAATAATGTTTTGGTTTTACAGCCATTCAGAATTCAGTGTAAAGGTTGGAAAGATAAAATTTCACATGTTTGAATGCAAATAAGGACCATCATTATAAGAAAAAAAAACTCTCAACCTTAGGGGATATTAAGCTATCCCTTAGTGAATGTACCATCTTCAATACCCTCAACCAAATTACAACTTTAGGCATCATGAATGTGCTCTCTAATATGTATGAAAAACCTTTTGTAAATAGTAAGGCAATATCATGTAAGTTTTTCAATAAAATTTCAATCACCAATCACATCAATGAGTTCAACTCAATTATGAGAAAGTTGAACTCTACGAACATCATGTTTGATAACGAATTCCATTCATTGAGTCATTTCTTCTTGTTTCTTGAGAGCCACTATCAACTAACATCACAGGTGGCACTATTATTAACTAGTTGGTTGTCACAACTTCAGAAAATAGTGGCATTATTAACTATAAACATTTTTTTTATGAACTATAAATGTTAACTACATCACTATACCAAAACTAGCAAGAGGATGGTTTGACTTGAGTTTTTTTTTTTAATAACTAAACCAAACAAAAAGTTGTCACTCATTTATGTAAAGTTCAATTTTATATTCATTTAGCATGGAATTCTATCATTGACTTTAAAACAAAGCACATACAGCTCAAATTGAATCATTTGTGTTTCTTCCCGCTTTTTTTCTTTTTGTTTATTTGGTAGGTGATTCAACTCTATTTTTGAATTTTTGGTAATTGTTACTCTTTATTATAGATAATTTGCTGCACTTAGTTGTTTGTCCTTTTTAAATATCAGAAGTTCCTTTTTCTACCTGGTTGTTGACTCCTCATGAAAGTTGCTACTTAAAGTTCTATGCTTTTGTAGGATTCTTTTTTTCCTAAAGATCTCTACTCGAAATCTTGAAGGTCGCCCTTTTCTTTGTTGTTGATGATGTTTTGCTTCAATCTTCTATCACTTTTTCTTTGTGTCTGTGGATATCACTCTTTGTTGTTGTGGCTTCCGTTTGGTTTTTCCTCTGTCATGTCCATGTGAATATATAATATTTTTATTTTGTTCCTTTGTTTTGTAGATGTGAGTCTTTAATTTCCTTAAGTCTTGTTGTAATTTTTCATTTTTATTTAAAGCCAAGTGTGGCCCCTATTTCTCCAAAAAAAAAAAAAAAATGCGCCCTCAACATATATTGCATGACATATGTTCAAGTTTGTTGATCAATCAGCATTTAGTTAGTCAAATAATTACATTAGGTATAAATGAGTCAAGTCAAATTGAGTACAAGTCAACTTTTATTTCCACTTAAGCTTGATAAATTGATCAAGTTGTTCTTCAAACTCAAGCACAATTGTGTAAGTACAAGTCACTTTAAGAGTCAACTCATATAATACGAAAAGTAAAAATTATTTAACTAAAAATGTTCTTATAATAAAATATAATATCGAGATACAATAAGAAGTAGTTAAGTTTGAAAATTATTATATATTTTTAAATCATTATATATCAATTTATTTTAGAGGCTTTCATGTACATGCTACACAGCTTTTATGTATTTACATTTCTACAGCTAAACTTTCATATTTACATGCATATCGCACAAATCTTTAATATCACATAAATAAAATACTATCATTACTATCTTTTTAAAACTAAAATAAGCACATTTTCAGGTATAGATTTATGATAACAGGATGTTATAAGTGTGAAAAATATCAAAGTTTGGTTCTTAGATATGAATACTTGAGAAATCTATGGTATGCATATAAATTTATCTTTATTTTATTAAAATGGCTCAAAAAATATCTACATATCTTAACATTTTTTATAAATTGAGATTAAAATATGATATTTTCTTGTTAGTTTACTATCTTATCATTACAACATTATATTTTATATGAAGATTTCACCAAGTTTTTTGTCATTAGCAATCTTTTCATCATTAAATATTTCTTTGTCGATTCACTATAAACTTAATTATTCTAAAAAAATTTCTCATCTTACTTACTATCCATTTGGCGCAACAATGAAGCAGTCGTTTTCGTTCAAGTCATTCCTATCACGTCTGATAGAATGCGGCGCGTCGTGATTAAAAAGAAAAAAATAATTTAAATTTAACTAGATATTTTCTTTGTTATTTTAAAATATTAATTATTTTATATTTCTCTATTTGTTATAAGAAATTAAAATTACATTAATTTTGAGTGGCAGTATTTAAAATTAAGGCTTAGCAAATGCGGAACGTAAGCTCTTAATGTAGAAGAGAACAAGAAATGTTCATTTAGGGTGCAACAGAGATAAAGGTGGAGTCATGTGAATGAGCTGAAATAAGTCAGGGGCATTTATATGCATCCTACCGGAATTCTATGTATTTACATGGCTAACATTTACTTTACTTTTTTACATTTATACCACCTAAATCTCATCTAAGTTAACACATCAAAGTTATCATAATTTTAAGCCATTAACTTGCTCCCTTGGAATGTAGAATCTAGGCCACATATTATTCGGACAAAATAGAAGTCATAGAATATGGAAAAACATATCAAGTTATCTTTCAAATTGACGGTGATATAGAAGGGGTTTTATTAGTAGATTTGAAGTTGGTTAGTTGAAGTGAAAGAATGCATCAAGACAATTTTGTGATAAAAAAAGCACCGCTTATACTATATGGAAAAATATATTGTTGGCGTTGAGACCTACAATGTCTTATGGCGTTGAATGTTGGCCTTTAAAGAGAATCCTAAAAAAAAAAAATTGTTGGTGAGATGAGAATATCTATCATGAGTTCATTGACGCTTAGAGATTAAATGATAAATGGATATACACGTGATATGGTTGTCGTAAATCGAGTGGCGGAGAAGAGGAGATAGATATGTCCTAGACATGAGTTGATCAAATTAAATGTTAACCAACTGATCTGTTTGACCAAATAATGTTAACTTCAAGTATTGAACATTATTAACTAATTTTTATTTTCCATAATATTTCTAATAATCTGCAAAGCTACATCTATTCAACATAATGGTGATATTCACTAGTTGCCTCAACAAATGCTAAAAGACCAACATAGAGTTGAAGACTCAATAGCACGCATAGCAGAGAGTTTAGCATATCGCTGGGACAAGTGGCCGATTACGCCGGTAGAAAAGGAGAAAGAAGAGGATGAGGAGGGAGAGATGATGAGAAAGAGCTATTTTGTATATCTATTTTTTTTTTATTTTTTAGCATTTGTTTAAATATTTACTTTGAAATTTTTGATTAATTTTATTATTGTTATTTAGGACAATTTGTGACAGTATTTTACTTTTGCTTGTTGATATTTATTTGAACTATAATCTTTGTTGATGTGGCTGGATAAAATGTTGGCGCTATGTGAATTCTTTATTGCGTGCGAGTTGTGGAAATATAATACCGTCTTTTATATTTTTTATGTGTAGCAGGTTTGCGTCTGGTTTGCGTCCATTTTGTGTCGTATAATCTGACGCTGAAATGACAATTATTTTCCGTTGTCCTTCGATATTATTTGCCGTCAATCCGAGAATAATTCGACACTAAGTTTTGCGTCCTATTTTTTTTACGCCAAATTCAGACGCATGCAGTGCCTCAACAAAAAAAAAAAAACCAATGCAAATTAGATGCCAATAAGACCCAAATAAATTATGGCAAATTAATTTGACACTAACGAGACGAAAATTCTATTATCAACCCCCGATTTATCCAAGAAATAAAAAACTGTCGTAAAACTGACACAAATACAATGATAAACCTCAAATTTTGTTTTATTGTCTCTAACTTATGTCTGATATGTCCGACGCAAATAAACTAAATTTCTATAGTGGTTGGTATGAGGTTATGCCTAGGTAAATTTACAATTTCCCAACATATTTTTTTTATGCAGTTTACATAGTTTGAATTAAAATTAAATGAAAACATAACTAACACTTAATAGGGCACAATGGACAGAAAAGGTATTCATGTAGGCGACCCTATATTGATAGGCAGTAAATGAAGCATTTTTTCTGTCCGGATTCCTGACGTAGTTTTACGTGCGGCGTAAATTATTCTTAATTTATTTTCAGGTTATTTATGAGTTAGTTTCAATAATAACGAAATAACCCAGAAATAACCTGCGGTTTTTATTCTTGGGGTATTTTTGGGTTATTTCGGTATTATTAAAAATAACTCAAAATAATCTGAAAATAACTTGAAAATAACTTGATCCGCACTTAGAGCTACGTAGGAGTCCGCACAGAAATTTTTTTTCAGTAAATGTATCTTTTTTTATCTTTTAATTACATGTTTGTCCATATACTCAATACATTATTAATGTACTATTTTATTCATTAAAGGTGCACTTAAATTTACTTGAGAAATGAAATACTACTTAAATAAAATCTAATGAAGTAAAGTTTATGATCATAAGTTTAAGACACATACTTTACAATTAATGTTTTTCTTTCAAAAAAAATTAGTAAATAAAAATATTAAATTTTAGGATTCCCTTTTGATTATATTCATATAAAATGGTAGATGCTGCTTGCTGGCCACCTAAATCAAGATCCAACTAATCAATATGCAGTAATGTAGACTTTGATCACCTTTAAAAAATAAATTTATCTCCTATATCTTACAAATTAAATAATGTCTCACCTGATACAAAGTATGTCTGTTTATATAGACAATGGAGTGGCAGAAATAGTAAATGATACAAAGGTTATAATAGTAAATAATCATACTGAAAATGTCTTGATATATATTTCCTATGCAGTGCTCTAACACCTAAAACAATAATCCAGAGGAGAAAATATTGTGTCCAGAGTCCAGACTTGATTCAGCGAAGGTCCGAGCTCCCGCTCCTCCCCACTGCATCCGTTGTCGAACTCAGCTCTGCGTCCGAACTATACAGAGAGAGGAGCCCAAATACATGCTGGGAAGCGAAAGGCGAGAAGCTCGAGCTAATCAATGATAAGCAGAGGACCAATGGATCTCCATTTAGCCACTACTGGATATTTATTAAACTTTTTGAAATCATATAATAAAATAAAAAAGTTATTCTCATAAATTTAAATTCTTAATAATAATTTAGTATTGATTGTTTAAAAATTGTATTACAATTTTATTATTTTCAAAAAATCAGACCGTAACTTTTTGATAGCCACTACATTTTGTCAGGTCAGGTTGTAAAACACAACTTCCCCCCACAGTTTTGTTTTTTTTTAAAATAGACAATGTAGTGCTGCCAAATGCCACAATGTACGGTAAATTACTGCACCACCATCCCAAACACACCTTAAATTTTGATTCTGCCAATGTCTACATTAACTTCGCTTGAACATGCATTATAACATAAGATTTATTAGTTATCAAGCATAAATCCATTTGTTTTGGTAGTTTAATAAACCACACAAATCTCTAAAAGAGGATTCTATGGGCTTGGAAACCCCAAATCAAATATAAGATTCCATAGTTGTCTATTGAGGAAGCAGGTAGCAAGAAATATTCCTTCGAGGCTCTTCACATCTAGGATTCTGATCTTGTCATTTTTTATATAATTTCTTTTTTTCATCAAATAGTTCTAATTGATACAAAAATATGATTAAAATGTCAATAAAAAAAGTATTTACTAAAATAACACCAATTAAAACATATGATATATCAGAAACATAATATTACTCAACAAATGAAATAATTTTTGAATTGGACACAAAGGCTTTGAAATTTGGATGATTATACAGAAGAGTTAGGGTTTTATTTATTGTCTTCATCAGTGCCCTTGATCGACCCATTTCTACCATTGGAATTAACTTCATTGCCATAATTTTCTTACCGTTTTTTTATGATTTTAAATAACAAAAATTATTGGAAGATTTTTGAAAAAATAACAAAAATCACGTAGCCCACATGGATGGGCAATTAATAATATGCGTACAACCGCATGCGCGTTGGGAACAAAAGCTCTTTCGTATTAATTTCATAAATGCTTTATTTAAAATTTAAATTAAAAATTAATGCAAATATTTTGTCCGAATAATATATGGCTTAGATGCTATATTCCAAGGGGGCAAGATAATGGCTTAAAAAAAATTATAATTTTGATGTGATAACTTATATGAGATTTAGGTGGTATAAATGTAAAAAAAGTAAAGTAAATGTTAGCCATGTAAATACATAGAAGTACGGTCGGATGCATATAAATGTCCCTTCGTTTTTTCAGCTCAATCACATGACTTCTATTTTGTCCGAATAATATGTGGCCTAGATTCTACATTCCAAGAGAGCACGCTAATGGCTTAAAATAATGATAACTTTGATGTGATAACTTATATCAGATTTAGGTGGTATAAATGCAAAAAAGTAAAGTAAATGTTAGCCATGTAAATACATAGAAATCCAGTAGGATGCATATAAATGCCCCTGNGACGGAACTCATTGTCGTGGCTAGGATTTCTTCCAAATGAATTTTACCTGCTGCCCTTCCAAGAACTTCTCCATGTGAACTCCACTGCCTTCGTCAACCGAACGGAGAGCTCCGATCCCTTCTGACAGAGATCACACCTGTTCACCGAAGAAAAGTTCTTGTTCTGTGCTCGCGCCTCTTTCCCGCAGGCACTCCTTTGCGTCCAGCGGAACAAATCAGGAATTCCTCCTCTGCCCCTCACACGAGAATAACTGCCTCTCCAGAGCCGTCCCGCCTCGCCAAACTGCTTAGGTCCTCCTGCTTCGCGAACTCCCAAACAGGGAACTCCCTGAACCCTTCTCTGCGCGATCTTCATCTCTTCTCTCTGGCGGTAGGTGAGCGGTAGGTGAACGGTAGGTGAGATGTGGTAGGTGAGCGGTACCACATTACAAAAATGTCATTTTACCTTAGTTCATTAATTGAGGGTCAAAATAACAATAAGTGTGAAAATATCAAAGTTTGGTTCTTAGATATGAATACTTGAGAACTGTATGCTATGTATATAAATTTATCTTTATTTTACCAAAATGGCTCCAAAAATATCTACATATCTTAAAATTTTTATAATTTGTACTGCTAAGATTAAAATATGATATTTTCTTCTTAGTTTACCATCTTATCATTTCAACATTATATTTTATATAAAGATTTTACCAATTTTTTTGTCTATAGCAATCTTTTCATTGTTGAATATTTACGACTCGATTCGTTTTAAATTTAACTATTGTAAAAAAAAATCCTCATCTTACTTACGATGCATTTGGCGCAACAATGAAGCAGTCGTTTTCGTGATAAAAAAGAAAAGATAATTTAAATTTAACTAGATATTTTCATATTTAAAACTTTATTATTTTAAAGGTTTAATTACTTTATATCTCTCTATTTGTTATAAGAAATTAAAATTACATTAATTTTGAGTGGCGGCATTTAAATTTAAGGCTTAGCTTTCCGAAGGGCAAATGCAGAACGTAAGCTTTTAATATAGAAGAGAACAAGAAATGTTCATTTAGGGTGCAGCAGAGATAAAGGTACAGTCATGTGATTGAGCTGAAATAACTAAGGGACATTTATATGCATCCTACCGGATTTCTATGCATTTACATGGCTAACATTTACTTTATTTTTTTACATTTATACCACCTAAATCTCATCTAAGTTAACACATCAAAGTTATCATAATTTTAAGCCATTAACTTGCTCCCTTGGAATGTAGAATCTAGGCCACATATTATTCGGGCAAAATAGAAGTCATAGAATTTGAAATTTTTTTCGAATATATTTTATATAAAACACAGTGATCGCATTAAAAATAGGGCTGTCAAAACGGCTCGTTGTTCGCGAACAGCTCGTGTTCGGTTCGTTAAGAAGCTCGTGTTCGACTCTTTCGCTAAGTTAACGAGCCAAACACGATCCAATATTTGTTCGTTCGTCTTCGGCTCGTTTTGGCTCGAAATACTACCAATCAATTATATATATATCTTTGTTGAATCGTATTTTTAAAAAAACTAATTGACTACAAGGCTACGAAGATTTATAATCAATTAAAAATATTAATGAAGAAAATAGAATAAAAATTATTTAATCAGATTCAAATTATGTTTTAAATTTTGCTACAATCCTTAACATCTTATGGCTAAGTGATTAGAGTTGTCAAAATGACTCTTTGTTCGTAAAAGGCTCGTGTTCGGCTCGCTAAACAAACAAGCCGAACACGAACACACTTTCTGAGCTCGAAATATAAACGAGTCGAACACGAACTAAGTGGGCTCGCTCGTGTTCGGCTCGATTACACCCCTAATTAAAAACATGGGTAGCAATAGCTTATCATAGAAATCATCGACTGGGGACAAATTATGAGAATCATGATACATAACTTTTATAGGATAACGCCAACAAAATATTTGGCATTAATTTTTAAATTAAATTTTAAAATAAAGCATTTATGAAATTAATACGAAAGAGCTTTTGTTCCCAACGACGCATGCGGTTGTACGCATATTATTAATTTCTCATGCATGTGGGTTGCGTGATGTTTCTAATCGCAAAAGAACATAGTTTAATGAAGAGCCTATGGGTATTTTTCTAAACTAGTAATTAAAAAACAAATCTCAATTGTTTTTTTTTTTCATCAACTGATTTGAAAAATTTACTATGATTGAGAGATGTTTGTCTAGGTTACATGTTGATCATACATGACCTATAAATAAAAGAACATTAAGGGAATGTGGAGGAGGCGCATAGGAGCTCGCCAATGTGGAGCATGCTCTATGGAAACTATGCATCCAGCCCATCACAGCGAGGGAAGTCGTCGCTACCACTGATTTACAACCAAAATTTTTCATGATCAGTGCAATTCTTATCCGTTGAATAGACAGGTGGCATCCTCCACCTCGATGGGTCCGAAGGCATCATTTGCTTATAGATGGTGTTGAGAAAATTAGGACGAAGAAAAGTAAGAACGACACAAATCCAGAAGAACACAGAGATTTACCGAGGTTCGACAAAGATGTCTACATCCGCGAGAGCAGAGCATCATCCTCCTTTTTAGTATTCAGAAAGGATGCTACAGAATAGAGGATCCAACTCTCTAAAAAACCTAGGATTACAAACAGGTTTATTTATAATCGTAGAGTAAACCCTGCAGTACAATAAGTAATTCTCAAATTACCCTTGTACTGTATAGCCCCAACCCACTTAACGTAACTTCCCTATTTGGACAGATTCTTCCGCTCCGCTCCGCTTCGTTCCAGCGTCTGTCCCTATATGGTATATGAGCCTTACCATAACAGATGAGCATATTATAATTTGTAGAATTCACGTTGGTTGAAGTGGAGGAATGCATCAAATTATCTTTCAAATCGACAGTGATATAGAAATGGTTTTATTAGTAGATTTCAAGTTGGTTAGTTGAAGTAGAGGAATGCATCAAGACAATTTTGTGATAAAAAAAGTACCGCTTATACTATATGAAAAGATTTATTGTTGGCGCTGAGACTTACAATGTCTTATGACGTCGAATGTTGGCCTTTAAAGAGAATCATAAAATAAAAATAATTGTTGTTGAGATGAGAATACTTAGGTAGATGCATGAGTTCATTGAAGCTTAGAGATAAAATGATAAATGGATATGCACGTGATATGGTTGTCGTAGATCGAGTGGCGGAGAAGAGGAGATAGATATGTCCTAGACATTTTTTGATCAAATTAAATGTTAACCAACTGATCTGTTTGACCAAGTAATGTCGACTTCAAATATTGAACATTATTAACTAATTTTTATTTTCCATAATATTTGTACTGATCTGCAAAGCTACATCTATTCAAAGTAATGGTGATATTCACTAGTTGCCTCAACAAATACTAAAAGACCAATATAGAGTTGAAGATTCGATAGCACACATAGCAGAGAGTTTAGCAGATCGCTGGGACAAGTGGCCGATAACGTCCATAGAAGAGGAGAAAGAGGACGATGATGAGGGAAAGATGATGAGTAAGAGTTATTTTGTATATATTTTTTTTTTATTTTTTAGCATTTGTTTAAATATTTACTTTGAAATTTTTGATTTATTTTATTATTGTTATTTAGGACAATTTGTGACAATATTTTACTTTTCCTTGTTGATATTTATTTGAACTATAATCTTTGCTGATGTGGCTGGATAAAATATTGGTGCTATGTGAATTCTTTATTGCGTGCGAGTTGTGAAAATATAATATTTTTTTTATATTTTTTCTGTGTAGCAGGTTTGCGTCTGATTTACGTCCATTTTGTGTCGTATAATCTAACGCTGAAATGACAATTATTTTCCGCCGTTCTTCGATATTATTTGCCGTCAATCCGAGAATAATTCGACACTAAGTTTAGCGTCCTATTTTTTTGACGCCAAATTCAGACGCATGCAGTGCCTTAACAAAAAAACCGATGCAAATTAGATGCCAATAAGACCCAAATAAATTATGGCAAATTAATTTGACACTAACGAGACGAAAATTCTATTATCAACCCCCGATTTATCCAAGAGAAAAAAAAAACTTTCGTAAAACTGAGACAAATCCAATGATAAACCTCAAACTTTGTCGTATTGCCTCTGACTTACGTCTGATATGTCCGACACAAATAAACTAAATTTTTATAGTGGTTGGTATGAGGTTATGCCTAGGTAAATTTGCAATTTCCCTACATATTTTTTTTATGCAGTTTACATAGTTTGAATTAAAATTAAATGAAAACATAACTAACACTTAATAGGGCACAATGGACAAAAAAAGTATTCATGTAGGCGACCCCATTGGGGGGGGTGGGATAAAGATTTGTTATTATTATAATTATTGTTATTTGCATAATTTAATAATTATGCCCCCATCCCCTCGGATATATATATTTTTTAGTACTAAAAAGAAACACATTTGATGATTTTACCCGCCTTAAAAAACAATGTTTGTTTTGCCTTTGTTTATAAAGTTATAAAAAAAAATTAAAATTTTTAGCGATGCACTGAATTATATTTAACTAAATATATATCTAATAATTTTGTATGTTTTTCTAAAATTAATTTATTTTTTTATTTTTATTTATTCAACCCTTAGGTGCATTCTTTTTATGTGTTAATATTATAGCTTTGTTGATGTTTACAATCATATGATATTGGTAAACTCTTAATGTTTCTATAAACCTAATTCAAATTTTATGAAAATGTCCCATATAAACCTATACTTATTATATGTTTCTTAGATACACTTGAAATCTGAATTATTTGTTAAAATCAGGATCATAATAGCTGATTTTTTAGATATATCTTTCGATGCATGATGATTGATAAGGTTATGATGGCATTATTCCCATAATAAATGTTAATAATCCCATTATATTTGTTTTTGGTTTTTTTTTTTTTTAATGCTCATGATTTATATATATTCCCTTATTCAATATAATGTTAAAAAATGTTTAGAATATAAAACTGATATAATTTTTTTTGTAATTTATTTGTATTCATTCATTTTAGGTTCAATCAATTGAAGTGACTTGGCTCGTTTTGATTTTCTAGCTGAAACAAATCTATATAACTCAATTAGAGCTAGCTCGTTTCGATTTTGAGTTGGATCGGGCTCAATTCAGATTCAACCCGAGCCAACTCAAAGTCAAATATAACGAATGACAAGCCGCTTTCAAGCTGGCCCAACCTCAACTCGAAATCAACCATATTGATAGGCAGTAAATGTGTCCTTTTTAAAACTTTTAATTACATGTGTTAGTCCTTACTCGATACATTTTGAATGTTCTATTTTATTCATTAAAGGTACATTTATATTTACTTGAGAAATGAAATACTACTTAAATAAAATCTAATGAAATAAAGTTTATGATCATAAGTTTAAGAAACATACTTTACAATTAATGTTTTTCTTTCAAAAAATAATTAGTAAATAAAAATATTAAATATTGAGGATTCCCTTTTGATTATATTCATATAAAATGGTAGATGCTGCTTGCTGGCCACCTAAATCAAGATCCAACTAATCAATATGCAATAATGTAGACTTTGATCACCTTTAAAAAATAAAATTAAATAATGTCTCACCTGAGACAAAGTATGTCTGTTTATATGGACAATGGAGGGCAGAATAGTGAATGATACAAACGTTATAATAGTAAATATGCATACAGAAAATGTCTTAATATATATTTCCTGTGCAGTGCTCTAACACCTAAAGCCGTAAACCAGAGGAGAAAATATTGTGTCTAGAGCCCATACGTGATACAGTGGAGGTCCAAACTCCCGCTCCGCCCCACTGTATCACGTTCGTTATTCGGACTCAGCTCTGCATCCGGACTCCGTACGCAATATTTTTTCAATACATAGAGAGGAGCCTGAATATAGGCAGGGAAGAGAAAGCCGAGAAGCTCGAGCTAATCAACAATAAGCAGAGGATCAATGGATCTTTATTTAGCCACTACTGGATTTTTATTAAACTTTTTGAAATTATATAATAAAATAAAAAAGTTATTCCCATAAAATTAAATTCTTAATAGAAATTTAGTATTGATTATATATTTAAATTAATAATTATATTTATAATAGTTTTCAAAAATTCAAAGAGGTCGATGTTTTAAAGTCAACTACTCACCACCACGTGAATTTCATCTCACCATCCTTCACTTTAAAGGTCTGTTTGGGGCATTTGACTCCATATGAAGAAAGAATTATGAAACTACTACATAAGAAATTACTCTTTAAAAAGTTACGGTGATTATTACAATTTAATTATTTTCAAAAAGTCATATCGTAACTTTTTGATAGCCACTACATTTTGTCAGGTCAGGTTGTAAAACACAACTTCCCACCACAATTTTGTTTTTTTTAAAATAGACAATGTAGTTCTGCCAAATGCCACAATGTACGATAAAGTACCGCACCACCATCCCAAACACACCTTAAATTTTGATTCTGCCAATGTCTACATTAACTTCGCTTGAACATGCATTATAACATAAGATTTATTAGTTATCAAGCATAAATCCATTTGTTTTGGTAGTTTAATAAACCACACAAATCTCTAAAAGAGGATTCTATGGGTGTGGAAACCCCAAATCAAATCTAAGATTCCATAGTTGTCTATTGAGGAAGCAGTTAGCAAGAAATATTCCTTCGAGGCACTTCACATCTAGGATTCTGATCTTGTCATTTTTTATATAATTTCTTTTTTTCATCAAATAGTTCTAGTTGATACAAAAATATGATTAAAATGTCAATAAAAAAGTATTTACTAAAATAACACCAATTAAAACATATGATACAACAGAAACATAATATTACTCAACAAATGAAATAATTTTTGAATTGGACACAAAGGCTTTGGAATTTGGATGATTATACAGAAGAGTTGGGGTTTTATTTATTGTTTTCATCAGTGCCCTTGATCGACCCATTTCTACAATTGGAATCAACTTCATTGCCATAATTTTCTTACCGTTTTTTTATGATTTTAAATAACAAAAATTATTGGAAGATTTTTGAAAAAAGCAATTTATGAATCTTGGCATTTATATAACTAATTAACTATTTATGTAAATATATTAAGGTATAATCTTATAATTATAAAAATTCATTAATAATATTACTTCCACATTTAATCAACTCAGATCACAATTTCACATTAAAATTAGTTTACCAACCTATTTGAACACTTGCATCACTTTAAACAATAATCATTACCCAATTTTGTCAAACAACTATTTATTTTAATCCATAAACCATAACAATAGATTAGCATAGAATAAAAGTTAAAAAAAAATAGGAGCATTTATATAAATACCAATCAATTCTTATTTGTTTATATATCTAACACCTAAACTTTGCTTTTGATCTTTGTATCGACCAAATATTTCATATCATAACAAAAATATTACCATTTTAATCTCTCATAAGAAATTGAAATATACCTTCGATGCATACTTAAGGTGGTATATATGTACGCATAAATTAAAAGTTGAGATGTTTGATATGTGATTGCATAGGAATTGAATAGTATACATGTAAATCTTCCAAAAATAATTTCATGTAGAGGCTTAGATGTTAGGCTGAAACTTCATATTTGGAAAAAATATTACATCCAGAGATCCAACGTATCTATGCGTTCGGACTTTAATGAATTTTCGCCAAGTGGAAGCCATGGTTCCACCGAACAAAAAATAAAGAATTATATATTTTAATACATGATCCGGCCCGACCCAGCTCATCTTTTCGAAAACAAACCTTCACGCCAAATATAAATATCAATTTTCTTCTCACGCTATCGGGTAGCGTTATATTGCTATAGAACACCACATCAAAATTCAGTAACACCTCAATAACTCCACAAAAAACCGTAATAACAACAATCTCCAAAAAACCACAATACCACTCAAATAACATCACGAAAAACAATAATAATATCACAATCATCGCAATAACACATAAATAACACCATAATAAACCTTAATAAAACCTTAATAAATCCAAAAAAAAACTGCAATAATACCAAATAACTGCAATAATACCAAATGACCTCAATAACTCCAAAAAAACCCCAAAAACATCAAATCCGCCGCAATACCACTCAAATAACATAACAATAAACCTCAATAACACTTCAAAAACTTCACAAAAAATTGTCATAACACCAAATAATCGTAATAACATCAAATAACCTCAATAACCCCACAAAAAACCCCAATAACACCCAAAAATCCACAATAACATCATAATAACACTAATCGAGAATAACACAATAAAGTCGCCACAATGCTACTCATATAAAACAAAAAATAACTTAATAACACCACAATAATACCACGATAACACTACAATAACACTGAAATAACATCATTCAAAAACATCACCATAACCACCACAATACCACCCAAATAACACCACAATAAACATCAATAACACCACAAAAAATAGTAATTACACTAGCTCACAAAAAAACCAAAATACCACACAAAAAACAACATAAAAAATCACAATAACACTATAGACACCGCAATATTACTCAAATAACACTAAAATAAATTTCAATAACAACTTAATAACTCCAGAAAAAATCACAACAATAGCAACCCACAAAAAAATCACAATACCACTTAAATAACACTAGAAAAAAAATCACGATAACACCACAACGGACATTATATAATTAAAATAACACTACAACAAATCTCAATAACTCTACAAAAAAATCGAAATTGAATTTCGTAGGAGTGGTCTGGCTCAGACCGGGTCATGCATTAAAGAAAAATACCCATAGGCTCTTCATTAAACTATGTTCTCATGCAATTAGAAGCATCACGTAGCCCACATGCATGGGAAATTAATAATATGCGTACAACCGCATGCCCGTTGGGAACAAAAGCTCTTTCGTATTTATTTCATAGATGCTTTATTTAAAATTTAAATTAAAAATTAATGCCAAATATTTTGTTAGCGGTATCCTATAAAAGTTATGGATCATGATTCTCATAAGCGGTGTGCTATAAAAATTACTGCAAATATTTTGTCCGATCAAATATGTGGCTTAGATGCTATATTCCAAGGGAGCAAGATAATGGCTTAAAATAATGATAACTTTGATGTGATAACTTATATGAGATTTAGGTGGTATAAATGTAATAAAGTAAAGTAAATGTTAGCCATGTAAATGCATAGAAATCCGGTAGGATGCATATAAATGCCCCTCAGTTATTTCAGCTCAATCACATGACTCCACCTTTATCTCTGCTGCACCCTAAATGAACATTTCTTGTTCTCTTCTACATTAAAAGCTTACGTTCCGCATTTGCTAAGCCTTAATTTTAAATACTGCCACTCAAAATTAATGTAATTTTAATTTCTTATAACAAATAGAGAAATATAAAATAATTAATATTTTAAAATAACAAAGTCTTAAATATGAAAAATACCTAGTTAAATTTAAATTAATATTATTGCATCACAACGCGCTGCATTCTATCGGACGTGATACGAATATTTTGAACGAAAACGACTGCTTCGATATCGCGCCAAATGGATCGTAAGTTAGAACTGTGCAATTACACAATTGCCCTCATGATTGTCATGTAATTGTTTCAAAAAGGAGGTTGGTTTCCGTTTATTTCTATTTAAGTTCGCATCCAAACAAGATATTTGATACAATGATCTAAAAGATTAATGTAATATTAATAATTCATAGTTTGCACTCATTTAAAAATTGATCTAATAAATTTGAGACTAATCGCGAACACTTCTTTTAGAATATTTGGACGTTGACTTTATTTTTCTGCAAGTAATTTCAGTTTTGGTCAAATGAATTCAAATCATTAAAAAAAAAAAACATTTACAGACATACCCCACAATTCCTATGTATTTGAAGCGTGCTAGAAAATTCGCAGCGGTAGAGTAACGGACTATCGTCTTAGCATTGCATGAAAGTTCAGCACACACATAGATGAAAGATAAACAAATGATGATAGCTCCAGAATTTCTTACGTGGAAACTCGTAAGGAAAAAACTACGGGGTCTGGCCGAGTTGCGGAATCCACTATTAATTGATGATTACAGAAATTCCTTGTCTCACAGACGGGAAATGGTAACTATATTTTTTTAAATTACAACGTCGACTGATGGCGTCTGGTTGGTGGTGATCAATGGTTTTTAGTGGTGGTTGATAACTGTTGGCATAGATCTACGACGATCGGTAGTGGTCATCGAAGGTCGGAGGTGGTCTTCGGCTGTCGGCGGTGGTCGACGACGAGCAATAGTGATGCTAAGCTACAGCTTCTTCTCAATGCCTCAGGCTCTCTCTCTAGACTTCAGTTTGATGGTCTAATTATAGAGTTCTAGGTGCAATTAATGCAGTAATATCAACTATTTTGATCGGACGGTACAGAGAGTTTCCTTCGATCATGGTACATTTAATGGACATTTGAGCTCCTTAACGATGTCGGAATTGAGCGATCTTGGGCTTGTTGGATTTATCTTGTCGAGACGCTCGATTCGAGTCTAGACTTGCTAGTGTCAACATCTGTTTGATCTTCCAAATGTGTCCAGAAATCTCTCAAAGGTGGTTTAATGACTTGATCTGAGCTTGATTTGACTTGGATTGGACTAGTTTTTATATCATTATGTGTGTCTCATTGAGCTGGTTAGTTTGAATATAAGTTTGCTGAAATCGGATCTCTAGATAAATTTTTATCAAGATTTAAACTTTTCTTGCTCAAAATATCATATCGGGATCCGTGTCATATCTCAAAATTTATGTTGGATGATGAAAATTTGTTGGTGACGTATCAGCGTTAAACTTTTTAAACAAAAACTTTAATTTTTACATTCATATCACTCATTCTTTCAAATCGCATAAAAATATTATTATGATGTATTTTAAATTTTTTTATTAGAAGATGTATTCCAATTTTTAAAAATAAAAATAAATAATATTTTTATGTGATAGGAAAGATTTGTTCCGTACAGATATAAAAACTAAAGTCAAGAGTTCGAACATGTAAATACAAAAGAATCCAGTGTATAAATGATGATTATATATATATAAATATATATATA
>JXCR01143209.1:118505-157732 GCA_002079205.1 Phalaenopsis hybrid cultivar | reverse complement strand
AAAACAAAAAAAATATATATATATATATATATATATATATATATATATATATATATATATATATATATATATATATATATATATATATATATATATGTATTGACAGCCATAAATGTTGGGTTCTGGTTATTGGTTGAATGCATTACATAGTCTTTTCTTTGTTTACATAACATTTTTTTAAAAAAATAAATTTACTCGGGAAAAAATAAGAATATTCTGATGAAGAGCTGTTGGCGTCAGGCACAGACCCTCTGAACCGACTCAACAATATATGCTTGAATCATGCTATGTCCAAATTCTTAAATTATTATGGCAGCAGCAGGGAGTCCCCCGACAAGAATCTCAGATGGACGACCGACATAATGCATTCAGTCGACTAATAACAACTAACCAGATTATTCTCGCCGACTTTCTTCAATAGTCCAGCTAGCTGAAGGTCCCCCTTTAGCAGGTCGACCAGTTCACGAATCATTTCATATCTTCTACCTCAATGGATCGAGCCGAAGGATGATAAGACCCTGGGCCCACATGATTTTAATTCGTGGAATAATATGTACAATTACTCTTAAAACAGAGTTAGAAATGTAATGTTTCTTCATTTCATTCCCTATACTATAAGTAAGAATTTATTTTTTTTCATCTAATAGGACTTTTGGATTTTTCACCTATGTACCAAAAATCTTTGATCATATAAGAAGGGTTAAACCAAATTTTGTTAGGCAAGTGACCATGCACTTCTCTCCTCTCTCTCTCTCATATTCTATGCACTCTCATCTCTTGGGTATGCCTCTTGGACAAATCCAGATTCAGCAATTTTCAAATTTTTGTATGGACGTTGTTGGGTATTTTAATATATTATGCCAAAAAATAAATAGTAATAATAAATTATTTTACATCTTTTGCTCCTCTCATTTAGGGGAAAAATTTGCGTGTGATAGACGTACGCAGCGCTGCGTGCGATATTGGGGTATATCGAGGGTACAAGGGGGTTACATCCACGGTATAAACCCTTGTATTCTCCCTGTAATCTCTTNAATAGATTTGTCTTGCGGAACAAAATGAGTGTTCACGACCTCTTTGCCTTTTTTATTCAAGATTACAAGAGAAGAAAGCGAATAGAAATTTTCCTACATTAGGGGTTCGAGAGAGGGAAAAAATTTGCGTGCGATATTGAGGTATATCGAGGGTACAAGGGGGTTACATCCACGGTATAAGCCCTTGTAACCTCCCTGTAACCTCCTTGTAACTTACGTGTAACCTCTTAATATATGATGACAGAAGCGCTAAACTTATTTTAGGATACATATAGGTTACAACAAATTACAGTAAGGTTACAAGAAGTTATATTGTGGATGTAACTCCTTTGTACCCTCGGTATAACCCCAATATCGCACGCAGCGCTGAGTACGTCTATCGCACTTTTACTNTAATCTCTTTGTAACTTACGTGTAACCTCTTAATATATGATAACAGAAGCGCGAAACTTATTTTAGAGTACATCTAGGTTACAACAAATTACAGTAAGGTTACAAGGAGTTATACCGTGGATGTAACTCCTTTGTACCCTCGGTATAACCCCAATATCGCACGCAGCGCTGGGTACGTCTATCGCACTTTTACGTGTTATATGCTCTTTTATTTATAGAAAGATAAAAAAAAAAGTAAATGATATTACAAAATTATCTTGCTTTTAAGGAGGATAGTGAAGATTATTTTAACCTTTTTATGTTGGTGCATGTTGCTCGTACCNCGTGTTATATGCTCTTTTATTTATAGAAAGATAAAAAAAAAAGTAAATGATATTACAAAATTATCTTGCTTTAAGAAGGATAGTAAAGATTATTTTAATCTTTTATGTTGGTGCATATTGCTCGTACCTCACCGACCGCGGAATCTAAGCTTTTGTCCGCGGCCAGCCGAAAAAGTGACCCTGGTGGAAGCTGGTCGAGTGGATGCAGATCGGGTGAAGCTGGCCGGGTGGAATTAGGCCAAGTGGACTTAGGCTGACTCACTGAGGCGGACTAGGTGGGTGTCCGAACAGGCCGACTGGTTCGAGCTTGCTATCGTCCAGCTTGTCTCGGTGGAAAATCTCCAAAGTAATTTTTCTTGTCCACAGTAATTCTTCATTCCTTACCTCACGGTAAACTCCAAAAAAATCACCGTACAAGTTCAGCTTTCTTCCATGCTCAGAGCACATTTTTTGAGAGTATGATATTTTTCTTAGATCCAAAACGTGTAACTTACATATGTATATATTTCTCTTAACTGAATTTTAATATGTACTTACTGAAACTTAAAAAAAATTATCATCACATTAAAAATACTGTTTAAATGTGGAGACCTATTTTCTGCTCCCCTTCGCCAGTTTCCACTCTAGATCGCGAACAATCGCGACCCGCTCCCGCCTGTCGTTGATTGNTTGCTATCGTCCAGCTTGTCTCGGTGGAAAATCTCCAAAGTAATTTTTCTTGTCCACAGTAATTCTTCATTCTTTAACTCACGGTAAACTCCAAAAAATCACCGTACAAGTTCAGCTTTCTTCCATGCTCAGAGCACATTGTTTGAGAGTATGATATTTTTCTTAGATCCAAAACGTGTAACTTACATATGTATATATTTCTCTTAACTGAATTTTAATATGTACTTACATAAACTTAAAAAATTTATCATCACATTAAAAATACTGTTTTAAATGTGGAGACCTATTTTCTGCTCCCCTTCGCCAGTTTCCACNAGACTCCAAAAAAATCACCGTACAAGTTCAGCTTTCTTCCATGCTCAGAGCACATTTTTTGAGAGTATGATACTTTTCTTACATCCAAAACGTGTAACTTACATATGTATATATTTCTCTTAACTAAATTTTAATATGTACTTACATAAACTTAAAAAAAATTATAATCACATTAAAAATACTGTTTAAATGTGGAGACCTATTTCCTGCTCTGGTCCACCAGTTTCCACTCTCGATCTGGCGTCGATTGGCGAACAACGCCAACCGCTCCGGTCTTCCTGTGCCGCGAAGCGAAACATCCGTTCGCTCCCTGGTGTTTCACGATAAAAGTAGCGGCTCTCCTTCATATTTGGCACGGCCTTTTTGTGTTCTTCTTCGACTATTTTGCTTCCCCGAGACAGAAGAAAAGAAGTGCAAGCAGTAGTTCATTGCGGCAGAAGGAAGAAGAAAGAAGAAAAAGAAGATTGTTATCACTTGACTTCTTTTTGGTGGCTTGTGACAGAAAAAATTTGAGTTTATTTTCTTGTAAGTTTATCTTTTTCAATGTATCTCGGTGTAGAGAGAGAAAAAAGACATAGCAAGGAAGCTCTTGTAAGTCGAGATGATCAACTAGTGTAAATTTCTCTGCAACTCCATGGACGTAGGCAATTTGTCGAACCATGTAAATTTGTGTGTTCCATTGTGTTACTGTTTTCTGGTATGAATTTTTTAATTCTATTTTTCGCTTCATCCTCGATCNTTTCCACTCTCGATCGCGAACAGTCGCGACCCACTCCCGCCTGTCGTTGATTGGCGAACAACACCAACCACTCCCGTCTTCCTCTGCCCGAAGCGAAGCATCCCTTCGCTCCCTGGTGTTTCACGATAAAAGGAGTGACTCTCCTTCAGATTTGACACGGTTTTTTTGTGTTCTTCTTCGACTGTTCTGCTTCTACGGGATAGAGGAAGAGAGTGCAAGCAGTAGTTCATTGCGACAGAAGGAAGAAAAAAGAAGAAGAAGAAGATTGTTCTCACTTGACTTCTTCTTAGTAGCTTGTGGCAGAAGAGAAATTGAGTTTATTTCTCTTGTAAGTTTATATTCTTCAATGTATCTCGGCGTAGAGAGAGAAGAAGATATAACAAGGAAGTGAGAGACCCCTCTTGTAAGTCGAGATGATCCACTAGTGTAAATTTTTCAAGTAGTAAAATTCTCTGCAACTCCATGGACGTAGACAATTTATCGAACCACGTAAATTGTGTGTTCCGTTGTGTTACTGTTTTCTTGTATGAATTTTTTAGTTCTATTTTTCGCTTCATCCTCCATCGTTCTCTTATATATATATAAACCACAAGAAATACCACCAATATTAATTTATAAACGTGGAACACACCTTTTCATAAAAATAATTTGATATGATTATAAAATTAAAATATTATATAATTACAAATTGAAATTTTGCTCTAACATACATGCTAAAACCATCAATTGCAAAGTTACTAGAAAATTTTACCTTTTTAAAAAGCTTTTATAAGCAGGTTGAAATGATTTCAAGCAAAATCTATTCTCTTATATATATATAAAAAAAAAGAGTAGCAAAATGAAAGTTTAAAGGAGATAACTCACCCCATATAAATAAACTTTTATATGCTTTGAGTTTTGGTCTGAGTTTGTTGGCGCTCTGAATTGTTCAACATTTTTACTGGTTCACGACAGTTTCCAGAATTGGGTTACCTGATTCTATTTGGTTTGTGATTTATGGCTAACTGCTATAAGCAATTTTACTGAAGCATGATTGTTTTTTTGGTTTTTGGAGGCCTTATTCATTACGGGTTATGTCTCTTATTGTTTTTCCTGCTGCTATTGAACGGTTGTGCTTCACAAGTTGCATTCAATTTCTGGCAGGATTTTATGTCTTGGATGTTCAAACGGATGCTTTAGGGGCAAATTATGACTTACTTTTAGCATTGCTAATCTTCGGATCTCCTTTGGAGATGCAATTGTGTTGGCCTTTACGTTCTATACAACTTCAAGATGATATTTGCTCTAAATTTTTTGGTATTGTTTTAGTTAGAGGTAATTTGGTGTTTTCGCTTATTTATTTATATTCACTAGTCCTTTTCTATAAAATGGACTCGAGGGCTTATGAGTTATGGTGAAGAGCGTTGTTGTAACCCCAAGTCATTAGTCGTTCTTCTATCTGGTGCAGGTGAAATCTCACTCATGGTGGATGCAAGTGAATTAAAGTTAATGTCGAACCACATAAATCTTTTGTGTTTGATTATTATTATGTAAATTACTGTATATTGTTTTTGCATACCAATTGGTGTTAGAATTTTGGGTTCATGATCAGAGTGAGGTTTGGCGTGAACGACAGCAAATCTGGCACGTGTTACCAGAGTTTTTTCTTTTTTTTGTAGCAGGCAGTCTGGGTCGATGCTGAAGGCTTCTCGGCGGCTGAGGAGGGTCCGTCAAAGTGGTTTGGGCAGATGGGTTGCTGAGGGGGAGGAATTACGAATTTGCCGTGGTTTGTCTAGCGAGCAAAGGGAAAATCCTTTCAGGGGAAAGGAAAATCTTTTTTCCTTTTTGGAAAGGAAATTTTTGACATTTGAAAAAAAAAAAAGAAAAAGAAAAAGAAAGGAGAATATCAGAAAATAGAAAGGAAGGAATTTTTTATTTTCTCAAATTTGTTTAAATTTTTTTTTGAGGTGAATTTTTTTTTGTTATTGTTTGTTTTTTTTTTATTTTTTCAAAAGGAATTTTTTTCTTAGAAAGAAATTTCATTAGTAAGAGTAATATCATAATTTCAGATTATTTAACAT
Organism: Phalaenopsis hybrid cultivar; assembly: GCA_002079205.1. NCBI lineage: Eukaryota > Viridiplantae > Streptophyta > Magnoliopsida > Asparagales > Orchidaceae > Phalaenopsis > Phalaenopsis hybrid cultivar. Next base: position 152,199 of record JXCR01143209.1, on the reverse strand, counting down.
CCATTATAACGACAGAAAAGTTCATTCATCAGATAGTTATACATCCCGTCAAAATTAATGTGATAAAATTTGACGACAAATGAAACTTTAACATTTGACGATGCGAGATGATGGATGCTCCGTGTTTTATGAATCTGGAGAAAGCCCTGGAAGTGATGAATGTCCTGATGAGATGTCAGAGAGAGATTGATTGAAGATAAATTGGAATGCTTGTGGGTTGATCCGAAATTGCTTGACATAGAAGATCAAATATAGAGTGATGATGAAAACTTATGCATGGAAATTCTAGAGGCGGTGGAAAGCAAATATCTCACAAAGTGCATGGAGAACAGTCTTCATATGAATCATTGACTTTACAAATTTCAGATAATACAGGGGATTACTATTAATGAGCATTTGAATGACCTAACACAGCTGTAAGCAGATTTATTAAATTTGGATGAGGAGATTGGAGATGAAAACAAGACGCTAATTCTATTAAATTCGCTTATAGATGAGTACTAAAACTTCAATATGACGCTCATTCATGGAAATGAGACCTTGAATTGGGATGAAGTGACTACGACATTGTTGAATCATGAGTTTTGTCGAATGAACAATGAGTTTGCAAGGATGGAGTCAACTGAGACACTTACACTCCAACATGACAGATCTAAGAAGAATAATAATTGAGCAAAGAAAGGTGACAGTGGAAACACTTCTTAAAAGCGGGAAAAGTCTCGTAGGTGTCGTCTTGGGAAAAATTAGTGTGCTTTCTATTTAGAGACTGGTCAGTAGTAGAAAGATTCTCCAAAGCTGAAAAAGAAGGGAAGATTAGTTACACTGAGGCTAAAGACAATTTCATTGTAGAAAGATGTGAAGAGGCAGATTCAGATGTATCATTATCTGCAGTCTCTCACAGTTATTTACAGATGATTCATGTTGGATTCTAGACATAGGTGCTACCTCTCATATTTGTCCCCATTGAGGGTAGTTTTGTACGTACAAGAAGCTGGATAGCACTGCAGTGCATAATAAACGATCAATTTTGTAGTATTATTGGTGTAAGGTATAATATCTTTATCAAGATGTATGTTGGTACCATGAGAAGGTTGACTGATGTGAAACATGCTCCAAATATCAGGAAGAATGTGTTGTCATTTGAGGCTTTAGAGTTCAAGGGCCACAAGGTAGTTTTTGAGATAAGTGTTCTGAAAACATGTCGTGGAGCAATTGTTTTTATGAAGGGAGTTCGTTATCACAATCTTTTTACAATTTTTAGCGTAATACAATGACTAAAACAACTGTTATTGTAGATAATTCTTCAGACGCCACGATGTTGTGGCAAATGCGGCTATTGGCATCACTTTTGATGTCATATGTGTGGGGTGTCCACTTGAATTATACGTTATTGTGTTCAGTCTACTGTAGTCCAAGACATCCGATCAGACCTCCTGCTACATGCTTTGAGCACGAGTCCAAAACTGGTACTGATTCAGCCCTACCTGGGAGAGCTCATTGTTGGGTGACAATGATTCTGACAAGGGATTTATTTAATGTCTATTTTGGTTTTTAGAGACCATATCCTCTCTATTCGGAGCATCCAGTGGCCAAGGGGAGTCACCAAACTCCCCCATGCACATTTTTGAAATAAGTCAGATTTCATGCTTATCTACATGGGCGGGGGTCTGGGACGCTTGTCAACACCAAAATGCCCAAATTAATGCCTCCAGAATGTTCATATTGATATAAGGAATCATATTTGAGTCATGCATGGTTTTCTGTAGCTTCTGGATCAATCAAAACCCTTTAACGGACGCCTGAGGTAAATTTATGGTTTTGGGCTGCCAGAGCCGTATTTGGCACCGAACGAGATTTATACTCTAACATTAAAGTGAAACTCATTTTAAAATAAATTAGATTTACATTAATATTAATATGTTTAGGGGGTCATCTCGTGACATCTCTTCTATATAGGGGCATATAAGAAGAGTGCAAGTCTTCCTATCATGCTTTATAAAGTGTGGGCCTTCAAATCTACCACACTGAAAAATACAAACAAAGTGCATACACAAATATGACTATACAATTATTTATTTATTTATCTATCTTATTGAATCGAGCCCATTTTCAGAAGTGACTGAATTGAGCTCACCTGCCGAAGTAGCTGAATCAAGCTAATATGCCGACTTGATTATATTCACAACCCTCAAAAGGATGGCTTAGCTTACCTATGCAAGGACAGCTATTGAAGAAGACCATTATGACTAAAAAGGACATCTATCAATCCATTATCAAAAACGCTGTCTGACATTTAGGACTCAATCTTTCACCCAAGTTCAAGAGATGGGCATTGTAATGAAAACACCTAACATCCACATCACAATATTTTCATAAAGACATAAAGGAAGGGCTTCGCACAACACGAGATGTATTATGCCGATAATTTTATTTTATTTTTCTCTTGTGTATAAAAGGGAAGGAAACAACCGAGGAAGATGTGTCTCCCTCCCTCCCCCCCTTTTCTCTCTCTCCCTCTCTCTCTCTCTCTCATTCTGAAATCTTATGACCCAAAGAACCTCGCAGAGGAGCCTGACTTCTCGGACTTAACGGAGAAAAGAATTTGATACATTTCCTAAAGTTCCCCCTTAAGACTACATCAAATTTTCTCTCCCTTTTTCATTCTATCTCTAGGATAAAAGGTCCTTACCTGATTGTATGTACTCATGAATAATAGAAAATCTTACGTCTCAAAAGTTTTCAATAAGATGATTATCTCATATGTGTGTATATATATACATTAATTTATTTAAACAATTCTTTTCATCAAGGAAGTTAATTAATTGAGTAAAATTTGTGAAGTACTTTAAGCGTCTTAATTGAGCTTTTATACTGATTAGTATCATATTCAATCTTAATCAAAATTTTTAGTGAGCTTATTTGCAAAATTTAAATAGTATGTTTCATGATCATGATCAAATTGAACGACGATCTGTTAAAATTTCTTTAATTATTTAATGAAATAATTATAAACATACTTTAGTTGAGGAGGGCTGTCATTTGTCATGGTTGTTTTAAGGGTGCAATTGGGCCAAACCAACTCATGAGTGGACTCGAGCTTGGTTTGATAATTGACCGATGAGTTGATCTTGAGAACTAATGGGTTAAGCTTTCCTCCACTCAACTCATTAGCTTGTGACCCGCATATTTAAAAATAGTAATATAAATCACATTTAACATATATTAAAATTTAAAATTTTATGTATACATTATTAAAAATATTTAAAATTACATATTTACTTTTTTATATAAAATGATGTATTATTATTTATTCTTTAATTTCTTATTTTTATTATTTTATGTGCATTCAAAAATAGTCTGCATGAATCTCGAAACAGAAAAAGCACGACGACTACAACCCAACGACCTACAGCCTCGTGACATGCAGTCCGACGACCCGCAGCCTGGCCACATGTAGACTGTGGACCCCAACCTGACGACGTGCAACCTGGCGATCTATAGCCTGGCGACCACAGCCTGGCAATCGCAGCCTGGCGAGCGACATAATTTGACAGGTAAAATACTCAAAGTAATATGTACTACCCCTTATCTAGCAAGGGTAATAATATAATATTATTTTTNTTCCTTTTCAATATTCAGAAAAGAATACAGAATACAAGATTCAGCTCTCTCAAAGACCTAGGATTACAAACATGTTTATTTATAATCCTAGAGTAAATCATACAGTACAATATGTAATTCCCAAATTACCTCTGTACCTTATAGCGGGGCGTTGACCCAACACCCCCAACCCACATAATGTAACTTCGCGATTTGGACAGATTCTTTCGCTTCGCCATGCTCTGCTCCGCTCCGCTCCGCTTCGTTCCAGCGTTTGTCCCTATATGGTATATGAGTCATACCAAAACAAATCTCCACTTTGGCAAATATCCAACCCCTTAGATGAAAATATACCTGAGAGTTACACCTACACCAATGTGGGTTGGGCCACCATGCTTCTGTTGCGCCCACACTGATCTCAACCCACTAAATTTGAAGAGACACACAGCTTCAATTCCAAGAGACATCTCTTATTCCAAGAGACTCCAAATTCTAGTATTATGATGAGTCATACCTAACAACATAAACCATAACAAATACCACCAATATTAATTTATAAACGTGGAACACATCTTTTCATAAAAATAATTTGATATAATTATAACATTAAAATATTATATAATTACAAATTGAAATTTTGCTGTAACATACATGCTAAGACCATCAATTGCAAAGTTACTAGAAAATTTTGCCTTTTTAAAAAGCTTATATAAGCAGGTCGACATGATTTCAAGCAAAATCTATTCTCTTATATATATAAAAACAAAAAGAGTTGCAAAATGAAAGTTTAAAGGAGATAACTCACCCCATATAAATATACTTTTATATGCTTTGAGTTTTGGTCAGAGTTTGTTGGCGCTCTGAATTGTTCAACATTTTTACTGGTTCAAGACAGTTTCCAGAATTGGGTTACCTGATTCTATCTGGTTTGTGATTTATGGCTAACTGCTATAAGCAATTTTACTGAAGCATGATTATTTTTTTTTGTTTTTGGAGGCCTTATTCATTATGGGTTATGTCTGTTATTGTTTTTCCTGCTGCTATTGTACGGTTGTGCTTCACAAGTTGCATTCAATGTCTGGCAGGATTTTATGGTTTGGATATTCAAACGGATGCTTTAGGGGCGAATTATGACTTACTTTTACTATTGCTAATCTTCGGATCTCCTTTGGAAATGCAATTGTGTTGGCCTTTACGTTCTATGTAACTTCAAGATGATATTTGCTCTAAATTTTTTGGTATTGTTTTAGTTAGGGGTAATTTGGTGTTTTCGCTTATTTATTTATATTCATCAGTCCTTTTCTATAAAATGGACCTGAGCGATTATGAGTTATGGTGAAAAGTGTTGAGTTGTAACCCCAAGTCATTAGTCGTTCTTCCATCTGGTGCTGGTGAAATCTTACTCATGGTGGATGCAAGCGAATTAAAGTTGACGTCGAACCACATAAATCTCTTGTGTTTGATTATTAGTGTGCATATTACTATGTTTTTATATTGTTTTTGCATACCAATTGGTGTTAGAATTTTGAGTTCGTGATTAGAGTGAGGTTTGGTGGCACGTGTTACCAGAGTTTTTTTTTTTGTAGCAGGCAGTCTGGGTCGATGCTGAAGGCTTCCCGGCGGCTGAGGAGGGTCCGTCAAAGTGGTTTGGGCAGCTGGGTTGCTGAGGGGGAGGAATTACGAATTCGCCGCGGTTTGTCCGGCGAGTAAAAGGAAAATCCTTTCAGTGGAAAGGCAAATCTTTTTTCCTTTTTGGAAAGGAAATTTTTTTTCAGAATAGAGAAAGGACATTTAAAAAAAAAAAAAGAAAAGAAAAAGAAAGGAGAATATGAGAGATTAGAAAGGAAGGAATTTTTTATTTTCTAAAATTTGTTTAATTTTTTTTTTTTGTTATTGTTTGTTGTTTTTTTTTTACTTTTTTTTCGGGTATTGAAAAAAAAAAATTTCCTTAGAAAGAAATTTCATTAGTGAAAGTAATATCATAATATCAGATTATTTAACATCCACTATAACGATAGAAAAGTTCATTCATTAGATGGTTATACATTTCGTTAAAATTAATGTGATAAAATTTTACTACAAAAGAAACTTTAACATGTGACGATGCGAGATGATGGATGCGCAGTGCTTTATGAATCTGGAGAAAATCCTGGAAGTGATGAATTTCCTGAGGAGATGTCAGATAGAGATTGATTGAAGATAAATTGGAATGCTTGTGGGTTGATCCGAAATTGTTTGACACAGGAGATCAAATATAGGGTGATGAAAGAAACTTATGCATGGAAATTCTAGAGGATGGTGGAAAGCAAATATCTCACAAAGTGCATGGAGAACAATCTTCATATGAAACATTGACTTTACAAATTTCAGATAATACATGGGGTTATTATTGATGAGCATTTGAATGACTTAACAAAGCTGTAAGCAGATGTATTAAATTTGGATGAGGTGATTGAAGATGAAGACAAGACACTAATTCTATTAAATTCGCTTCTAGATGAGTACTAAAACTTCAATATGACGCTCATTCATGGAAATGAGATCTTGAATTGGGGTGATGTGACTACGACATTGTTGAATAATGACTTTTGTCAAATGAACAAGGAGTTTGCAAGGATGGAGTCAACTGAGACACTTACACTCAAACATGACAAATCTAAGAAGAATAATAATTGAGCAAAGAAAGGTGACAGTGGAAAAACTTCTTAAAAGCGGGAAAAGTCTCGTGGGTGTCGTCTTGGGAAAAGTTAGTATGCTTTCTATTTAGAGACTGGGCAGTAGTAGAAGGATTCTTCAAAGCTGAAAAAGAAGGGAAAGGAAATTACACTGAGGCTAAAGACAATTTCATTGTAGAAAGATGTGAAGAGACAGATTCAGATGTATCATTATCTGCAATCTCTCACAGTTGTTTACAGATGATTCATGTTGAATTCTAGACATATGTGCTACATATCACATTTGTCCCCATAGAGGGTAGCTTTGTACGTACAATAAGTTGGATAGCGTTGCAATGACTATAATCAATGATCAAACTTGTAGTATTATTGGTGTAAGGTATAATATATTTATCAAGATGTATGTTGGTACTGTGAGGAAGTTGACTGATGTGAAACATGCTCTAAATATCAGGAAGAATGTGTTGTCATTTGAGGCTTCAGAGTTCAAGGGCCACAAGGTAGTTTTTGAGATAAGTGTTCTGAAAATATGTTGTAGAGCAATGATTTTTATGGAGGGAGTTCATCATCACAATCTTTACTATCTTTAGGATAATACAATGACTGAAACAACTGTTATTGTAGATAATTCTTCTGACGCCACGATGTTGTGGCATATGCGGTTGTTGACATCACTTTTGATGTCAGATGTGTGGGGTGTCCACTTGAATTATATGTTATTGTGTTCAGTCTACTGTAGTCCAAAACATCTAATCAGACCTCCTGCTACATGCTTTGAGCACAAGTCCAAAACTGGTACTGATTCAACCCTACCCCGGAGAGCTCATTGTTGGGTGACAATGATTCTAACACGGGGTGTATTTAATGTCTATTTTTGTTTTTAGATACCATATCCTCTCTATTTGGAGCATCCAGTGGCCAAGGGGAGTCACCAAACTCCCCCATGCACGTTTTTGAAATAAGTCAGAGTTCATGCCTATCTACATGCGCGGGGGTTTGCGATGCTCGTTAACACCAAAATGCCCAAATTAATGCCTTCAGAATGTTCATATTGATATAAGGAGTCATATTTGAGTCATGCATGGTTTTCTGTAGCTTCTGGATTAATCAAAACCCTTTAAGGGACGCCTGAGGTAAATTTATGGTTTTGGGCTGCCAGAGCTGTATTTGGCTCCGAACGAGATTTATGCTCTAACATTAAATTGAAACTCATTTTAAACTAAATTAGATTTACATTAATATTAATATGTTTAGGGGGTCACCTCGTGACATTTCTTCTATATAAGGGCATATAAGAAGTGTGACAAATCTTCCTATCATGCTTAATAAAGTGTGTGCGAGGGGCCTTCAAATCTTCCACCTGAAAAATACAAACAAAGTGTACGCAAATATGACTATATAATTATTTATTTATTTATCTATCTTATTGAATCGAGCCCACTTTCAGAAGTGACTGAATTGAGCTCACATGTTGAAATAGCTGAATCAAGCTAATATGCCGACTTGATTATATTCACAACCCTCAAAAGGATGGCTTAGCCTACCTATGCAAAGACAACTATTGAAGAAGGCCATTATGACTAGAAAGGACAATATCAATCCATTATCAAAAATGCTACTAGACATTTAGGACTCAATCTTTCACCCAAGTTCAAGAGATGGGCATCGTAGTGAAAACACCTAACATCTACATCACAATATTTTTATAAAGACATAAAGGAAGGGCTTCGTACAACACGAGATGTATTATGTCGATAATTTTATTTTACTTTTCTCTTGTGTATAAAAGGGAAGGAAACAACAGAAGAAGATGACCCTCTCTCTCTCTCTCTCTCTCTCTCTCTCNCTCTCTCTCTCTCTCTCTCTCTCTCTCTCTCTCTCTCTCTCTCTCTCTCTCTCTCTCTCTCTCGCTCGCTCGCTCGCTCTCATTCTGAAATCTTGTAACCCAGAGAACCTCTAAGAAGCCTGACTTCTCGGACTTACTGGAGAAAAGAATTTGATACATTTCCTAAAGTTCCTCCTTAAGACTACATCAAATTTTCTCTCCCTTTTTCATTCTCTCTCAATGATACAAGGTCTTTACCTGGTTGTATGTACTCATGAATAAGTCAAAATCTTACGTCTCAAAAGTTTTCAACAAGATGATTATCTCATATGTGTGTATATATATACCTTAGTTTATTTAAATTATTCTTTTCATCAAGGAAGTTTATTAATTGAGTAAAATTTCTGAAGTACTTTAAGCATCTTAATTGAGCTTTTATACTGATTAGTATCATATTCAATCTTAATCAAAATTTTTAGTGAGCTTATTCGCAAAATTTAAATAGTATGTTTCATGATCATGATCAAATTGAACAATGATCTGTTAAAATTTATTTAATTATTTAATGAAATAATTATAAACATACTTTAGTCGAGGAGGGTTGTCATTTGTCATGGTTGTTTTAAGGGTGCAATTGGGCCAAACCAACTCATGAGTGGACTCGAGCTTGGTTTGATAATTGACCGATGAGTTGATCTTGAGAACTAATGAGTTAAGCTTTCCTCCACTCGACTCATTAGCTAGTGACCCGCTTATTTAAAAATAATAATATAAATCACATTTAACATATATTAAAATTTAAGATTTTATGTATAAATTATTAAAAAGATTTAAAATTACATATTTACTTTCTTATGTAAAATAATGTATTATTATTTATCCTTTAATTGTTCATTTTTATTATTATTTGTGCATTCAAAAATGGTCTGCAAGAATCTCGAAACACAAAAAACACGACGACTATAGCCCAACGACTTGCAACCTTGCGACATGCAGCCTGAAGACCCGCAGACTGGCGACAACAGCCTGACCACTTGTAGACTGTGGACCACAGCCTGACGACCTGCAACCTGGAGACCTACAGCCTGGAGACCTCAGCCTGGGCGAGCAACATAATTTGATAGGTAAAATACTCAAAGTAATATGTACTACCCCTTATCTAGCGAGGGTAGTAATATAATTCTATTTTGGTCCTATTATCTTTAATTGGAAAACACTTACTTGTAAATGGGTTTTTGATTCCCATCTCTTTTAACCCAACTTTTTAAACAAATAAAACGGGTCAAAAAACCTCGGGAACACCATAGTCACCCCTACTGGATAAGTCTTCTTCTCCCTCTCTCTTCCTTTTTATCTCTCTTAGTCTCTACGCTCTATTGTCTAAATGTGATTAGACAGATTTGGATTCATTGTTTTAATATCTAAAATTTGTAAATCAAAATTATTTTTTCTCTTTAATATTTTACAAATGTGTTCGAAAATGTAAAACTAAGCTCTACTCAAACACTAATTTGATTAATGAATCCAGCTCATATTTAAATCTAACTCAAATTAGACTAATCTTTTGCAACTTTAGTTTGTTTACAGCCCTATCAATAATCCATCGACCGTAACTCAAATTAGACTAATCACTTATCATTAATTTTTAACATACTTGTAATTATTGATGAACTTATAATAATAATAATAATAATAATAATAATAATAATCAGATGAACCGGACATCTAGTTGCCTCCATTTATGAGCTATGTAAAAAAGTAAAATAATAATAATAATTTAAAAAATTTCTTGTTTCGAAAAAAATCACTTTTTTGAATTCCAAAGATAAAAAAAACTAGGCAAATATAATTAAATATTTGACTAATAAATGTATATTAATTAGTGTACATCCATCACTGGTGGTGGTCGTTTAAATGAGGGATCGTGCTGTGCTCTCCTGGCAGCAAGGGACGACTGCGAGTAATGGTTGGAGGGCAAAAAGTCAGACCATGTTTCCATAAGAATGAGAAAGTTACAATCTTACCCTAATCTGATTTTCTTAATGGCAAGTGAGCGCTATTTACGTACGTTATACACACATAATTCTGCGTGCGTATGACTACGAATAACCTTCCAATAACTCAGTTATTGAGGTTATTAACGGTATTAACCCAATAACATCTCAATAACCTACCAATAAATTCTGTGGTTCGGCGCTTATCTTTTTTCTTGTCATTCGAGTGTTTCGTGAGATTATTGAGGGTATTAATCGTGAGGTTATTAAGGACATTAACCTCAATAATAACGGCATAACCTTGCAATACCCTCCAAATAACCTTCATACGCACGCAATTCTGCGTGCGTATGACGTACGCAAATATTTTCCCATAAAACACATCATCAAGGAGGCTTCAGTTGGCATGTCAAGTGTCCCGTATCGTATTAGAGCGATGAGTCACACTCCTATTTTAGCCCAAACTATTATAAATGTAAATATCAAAATTTAGTTGTTAGATGCAAAATTTATTAATTTTGAAGTAAAAAATATTAGTGGCCTCACACCACCTAGTAGAAGAGAAAAATGGAGAAAATGACTCACCAATTTATGTGAGGAAAATTGGAGGAGCATGCTCCCTTTCCTTGAGGGTGGTCTCCCTTATTTGATAAGCTCGAGGGTGGTCATGCCCATAGAAAGTTACATAAGTGGCTAGAAAAAGGGAAATATTCAGGCAGCTTGAAGTACGACATAGTGTGATGTTGTGACCATTGGTGTAGCTTATGACACTGCTGAAATATGAGATTAGTGAATGAGAACACATTCTCCTTGTTGAGTTAAGGCAAATTGATAAGTGTCACTGAGCTGTCAATTTGGGCCGACTTATACTTCTAATATCTCAAAATCTTTCTGTTTTTTTTTTTTCATGTAGCTGAGACACCTCCACATTCTACTTATTCATAAATACTAATTTTTACATAAGTAGGTATATAAATACATAAGAATTGTGTAATATGTATGTAAATTTCCTGTATTTTCTACCAATGACACTTGAGTAGAAGTGGGCAAAAATTTCACTCGACAATAGTATGCATACTTCAATCTAATAAGATAAAAGACATGCTTGAGAACTATTTGCGAAAGAATCGGCCTCTTTAATCAAATAGGTTGTTTGACTAAACATATCTGAGTTATTTATGCAAGTCACATTGGCCTAGAGGTTGAGAGTTTTATCTTTGAACCAAGAGACATTGGGTTCAAGAAATTGTGCGCGAAAAAAGAAAAAAAACATATCTAAATTATTTACTCTTTTTTATGTTGTATTGTAAACTTTGAGAAGAGAAGTCTTGTGATGGGAGACTACAAAAAATGTTGCTAATTACTATCATAATATGATAAATAGAGAAGTTGATATATGCTGCTATTATGTGTGTAATTGAGCCAAGTTTGATGTAAGTTTGTTCGGGCTTGATTTGATAAGGGGGATCGTGAACTGAGCTAGATGAGCTAAAAAGCCAAGCTTCGACTCGAGCAGTTATGTTGTGATCCAACTCATTTAAATAATAATTAATAGAAAATATACTAAAAATGTATTAACATTCAAGAATTTATCTTTAAAATGTTAAAATTGTTTAAAAAAGGATATTATGTTGGACATTAAGTGATCAAAACCAAGATATTATATTTATATTAACTAATGATATTATTTTGGACATTAAGTTGTGGCAGGNAATGATATTATATTGGACATTAAATGGTGGCAGGGTGGTAGTAGTGCAATGGTGGTGGAGGCCAAATGATAGTTGAGGAGAATTTTATGTGGTGCTTCAACGGTGGCAGTGGCCAGATGACGATGACTTGAGAGCGATGACAGTGGTCGTCCGACCGCGGCGCGGTGGTGGACTAGTGCCGACGACATCCAAGAGAAGGTGGTTGGGCAACAATGGTCCAGTCATTATAGCGGCCAGGCAACGGTGGTCTGCCAGTGGAAATGGTGGTGGTTGGGCAGCTTTGGTCCAAAGATAGTGACATCCAGACGACTGTGATCAGGAAGTGAGAATAGTGGTGGACGCGCGGCAATTGTTCTTTGGTAGGCACGATGTTGGTCGAGCAACTTTAGCGGTGACCATATGGTGATGATGGTGAGTCGACTACGGTGGTCGACAACGATGACGTCTGGACAATGTTGGTCTAGGAACTAGACTACGATGATGGCCTTGTTGTGATGGTCTGGTGGCAGCGGCAGCCTAAAGGAGGTGTTTTAGTAGCTACAATGGTGGTGACAGAGCTGAGGTGGTTCGACGGTAGCAAGACGATGGTGGTATGGTGGTGGCAAGATTTTAGTGGTTTGACGGTGGTGACGGCTAGACGGTAGTGAATGGTGGTTAGGCATCAGTGGTTTGACTGGGGTGGGGGTGACTACATAGTGATAATCTAGCGGCGGCGATGGTGCTGGTCGGGAAACGTTGGTTTGACGATAATGGGAGCCCAATTACGGTGGTCAGATACTGGTAGAGCTCAGAAACACATAAGAGTTTGGAGCTCTTTTAGCTTTGTCATCCAGGTTCATATCTCCCTTTAATGAAGAGAGTGAGAGCCTATTTGTAGATTTTGTGAGTGACTTCCACCATAAAATTTGCGTAAATCTAAATCACTCCATCAAACGACCCATAGTAATTCCCTTGAACATGCATTTATGAGTATTTGAATATCTTAATGATATTAGAATTAAATGATCTTAGGCCGAGATACTCGATTTGATTATGAACTTATTAGATTTGAAGATCATTTGGTCCTCCAAAATATACTTTAAAGTTTAATATCATGTTTTAAGTGGGAGATCTTGACTCACATGGACTCAGATCAAATTATTTTTATATTATTTGGTTTCTCATTAAGACACTTTATTTGATCATAATATGAAGCATAAGCATATCTAAATTTGATTTTTGAAGCTTCTGATCCAAATTGACATCGAGGTTCGTTAAAGCAATATAATTTTAAGAAACCTATCATTTATGATCATAATAAAGCTTCTGATTTCTTAAATTATTTTTCTTAAGAAAAATAGATTTAAAAATATAAATATATACTGAGGAAAATATTTTATGATCCATTTTTTAATAATATTTTCGGCAGATTTCCAATTATTTAATTATAGGAAGCATAATGGAACTCAGATAAATCTGGTCGTGGGGAGACAGCACTCAATTACGACTGAGATCAGATCTCACCTACTCAGAATTAATGCTGCGCCTTACATTGTAACATTGCTGGCTTTATATCATTTTTGAAATTATTAATTACATTATTAATTGGCTAATTAAAACTAAATTAAATAAAACTAATGTAATTACCAAAAAAATTAATCATTTAAATCAATGTGAAATGGACGATTCATGCTTTAATTAGTTTGATAAATATTTATATTAATAAATTAGTAGACGACTAAATGTCATCAGTGCATAAAAACATTGGGGGTATTTTAAATACCACAAAAATTCCTATGTATTGAAATAAGAGTGATGTGTGTATATGTGATCATTTTAGTCACTTGATTTATAAAAATAGCAATTTAATCCTTAAACTCTTATAATATGGATTAAAGTAGTCTTCTTGGAGGACTTTTTGAGTCATAATTTAAATATTCTAAAAATTGGATTGACATTTTTATGGAGTTTAAGATTAAAATGGCTTAATATAAAGAGTACTATTTTGATACTTTACTACATGTCTAACAAATAATTTGTTATTTACATATTTGACCCGTCATGACTGTGATTTCCTAGTATAACCAAATCTAATCAAGGAAAATCCATCGTCCGTCCTAAAATTTATCATCTAAAAGTCCAAATCAAATGAAAATTTACATTTCTTTTATAAAGTTCGAGCTACAACATGCCTTCTTAGCCTAAGATTTGGAGAATACCTTTAGTGTAGGGGTCATTAGAGTGCCTAGCTCATTTAAATTGGTTGTCTGGTTTTCACAGATCATCCTCCAAGCTCAAGAACAAGCTTTGGTAGCTTTACTAGGGATTCGATCAAATAACATGTCAGATTCGATCAAGGAGTGAGTTAAGATGTATACTTCGATGGGGGAATCAATTAGGGAAGTGATTTTCAAGCTCATAGACGCTTTTCACAATGTTAGTGAGAGGATTAAAAAATGTATGAGGTACCTAGAGATGTCATGGTTTCATGTATTGGATAAAGTGTAGGAAAGCTAAGTTAATTGAAATGAATCAGCTATACTTGAGTCTAGAGGAAATAGGAGCTTTGGAGGGAACATAGAAGCAATGGGGTTTTAAATGGAATCAAGCCAAAATGGTGAAGAGTAAGGGGAGTTTATAAGCTTTTAGGTTAGTTTAAAGAGGGCGGTTCTTTGCACCAAAATTTGGCACCAATAATTGGTGCCAAAGTGAATTTCCAGATGAGCTTACACCAAAGACGCAACCAATAAGGAGCAACTAAATGTACATGTAGTTAAAAGAAAGCCACGGGAGTGTGAAGTTCTCCGGTTTGGCTTAGCTTGGACCAAGGAGAACTAGGAAGCTTGGAATTCCATGGGTGAAGGCCTATGTTAGTTGTTGACTTTAATTAGTTTAACTTCATTGGGGGGCCGGTCTCAAACGAGTTGCTTGGGTTTCATTTGGTTTGGGGATAGTTTGGGAATGAGCTAAGAAGGATGGAAGATTATGAAATCTTTGATTTAACCAAAATGAAGAGCTTGGTTTGGCTTTAGAATAAGGTAAAAGTAAAGATATATTTATTTAAGATTTTATTAATATTGATTTATGGTTGTCTTAGTATTAACTAGATTATTGAATTAATGAAGTTTGATGTTGAATTAAATGTGAGATTGTAGTCAGATTTATTGGAGGATGTTTGAATTTGGTTAGTACGTAGTGAAACTTTTATTTCATTTCAATTTTTCATGAGAAATTTAGGTGATTTGGTAAATTTTTGTGTAAAATTTGAGTGTGGTTTATTTGGAATGGATTTTAAGGTTCGATATATGTGAATTTTGATTAATATGAGACCTAATCTTGAGATTGAATGTGCATTTAAGAAATAGCTCATGGTAGTCTAAAATTATTTGTTGACTTATGTTAGTAGTTAAATTTATATAAGCAATATAATTAATTTGGATTTGAGTTTAAAGTTGATAAAGTAATAATTTTAGGTAAAGCTTGGGTTTTAGACTTAAATGAGATTTTAGGGTTGATTTGTATAAATTTATTTGATGATTTTAAATTTGAGTTTGAATGGATTTTAAAATTTTGATTTGATGAGTTTTAAGTTTGGTTTGACAGTTTGTATTAAATTTGAGTGAATTTATGTGCATTTAGTTTTAATTTAATACTTTAATTATGAATTAAATTTGAGTTGAGTTGTGGTTGGCTTTGATTTCAATTTTCTTGAGCTCGGTTTTAAATTTTAGAGTTGACTCAATTATAATTCAAAGGTGAACACCCAATTATATATGCTTAAACCAATGAAAGAGCTAAGAAAGATGAAAGTCCAAAATGATTTAAATGGGTCCTATAGGGTTGTTTCCTATGTTGACTAGGCCAGAGGAAAATCTCTAATCATCCTATTCCATGGGGTGAGCCAAGGGTCTAAATGCAGCTTAATCTGACGCCTAAACTCTCACACATCAATATATTATCCTCTTTGGCAAAATGACCTCACAGTTTGCCCAATTTGTGTAATGTCCTAGGAGCTTACCTATCTTAAGAATGCTCTATCATGAGCACTCTTAGGTTTTGAGTTTCTGATGAAGAGAAACTCCACCATTACACCAAAAGTCTCCTCAATGTTTAAGAGTTCAGCTTCAATTTACTTAAGGGGTTTCACAATTTCCCGACTTAAGTACTGATATGCTCGTTAATGCTTTATACCCAAAATCATCCACCATTCAGGTAGGACTCTAGAGGTGGCTCCTGCAGATTCAGAAGGTGGATCCTACCATGTAGCACTTGACCCATCTAGGATATAAGAGCTAGCTCCATTGACATAACACTCTGTCCTGTATGGAACTTAGTTCCTATATTTCATTTCATACTCTTATATCATTTGTGACAGCCCAAACTCTCACATATCAAGGTATTGCCCGCTTTTGTGTAATGACCTCACAATTTTGCCCCATTCTAAAAGGCCACCCATTTTAGGATTGCTCCAACATTAACACACTTAATTATAGAGTTTCAA
The DNA here is from genome assembly GCA_002079205.1 of Phalaenopsis hybrid cultivar. NCBI lineage: Eukaryota > Viridiplantae > Streptophyta > Magnoliopsida > Asparagales > Orchidaceae > Phalaenopsis > Phalaenopsis hybrid cultivar. The sequence goes on along the minus strand of JXCR01143209.1, from coordinate 135,913 downwards.
ATGAAAATCCAACCACCACACCAAAAGGAGCCTCAATTTTTAAGAGTTTAGCTTCAATCTACTTAAGGAGATTCACAAAAATATATATTACTCTATTTTTGTGTGTTGATCTCAGTTACATGTTTGTGCAACCTAGCTCTGATCCATTATGATAGACCGAAATCTCACCCATCAAGGTATTATCTGCTTTTGCCTAATGAACTCATGATTTCACTCAATTAGTGTAACTTCCCAAGAGATCACCCATCCTAGGAGTGCTCCGAAGTGAGTACACTTAAATTTGGGTTTTATAATGAAATTCCACCATTACATCAAAAGGTTCGTCAAGGTTTAAGAATTTGGCTTCAATCTACTTAAATGGTTTCACATTTATGCCATGAAATCAAGTCTCTAGACTCAATGGGCCACCAAAAATTATATTTAAAACTTATAATAAACTCGACGTCGATTTCAAGAACGGTTAAAATCAACTCAGCATTAAATAAGATGCTCAAACCATCGAAAGATTCCAATNAAGATGACATAAATGTTAGATATGTAAATACATAAGAATTGAGAGGTATGTATGTAAATCTTTTACTTTTTTCTTTTTGTTTTTATATGTAAACCCCATGAATGCAAATTTTACAAGTTGGTTTAGGCAATATTTGGGGCGGTAGTGTGACGCACTGCACTTTCATGTATTTGGCAAATTTGTGTTTAGCCAGTCTTTTCAAAACGTTATAGAAAGCTGTGCGAAAGCAAAGCAAAAATGAAGAAATTTCACACAACAACAATGAAACACGAAAGATTTACATGGTTCAGTGTTAAGTTGATTCGCATACATCCATGGTGAGTAAGAAATCACTAGCACCGNCATTTGACATAAATGTTAGATATGTAAATACATAAGAATTGAGAGGTATGTATGTAAATCTTTTACTTTTTTTTTGTTTTTATATGTAAACCCCAAAAATGAATGCAAATTTTACAAGTTGGTTTAGGCTATATTTGGGGCGGTAGTGCAACGCACTGCACTTTCATGCATTTGGCAAATTTGTGTTTAGCCACTCTTTTCAAAACGTTATAGAAAGTTGTGCGAAAACAAAGCAAAAATGAAGAAATTTCACACAGCAATAATGAAACACAAAAGATTTACATGGTTCAGTGTTAAGTTGATTCGCATACGTCCATGGTGAGTAAGAAATCACTAGCACCGCATGGTGGGAAAAAAAAGGATAGGGGTTATAATTTCAACACCTCATTATTACTTTCTCATGAATCTTTAGTCCCTTCTACAGAGGAGGATTAAAACATACAATTAAATAAAATAAAAAGACTAAATTGCCCCTAAATACAAATAAATCATAAATATAACAATCTTCACCTCATCTATTACTTCCAGATAAGAGAAAAATGACCAAATAAGCTCCAAACTCCAATTAAGCTGCACCAAGATGGTTGCTTGCACATCATATCTCTCAAAGGGATCAAACCTTGTGCAGTTCTTCAAAATGCTCGACTGTGCAATCAATTCTGAGATTAGATGTTCACCAAACTCCTACAACATGTTAACTTCTGGACTAACAATACATTCGTAAGCATCTATATTGGATTCTCCTTTGTATATATCTTCCTCAGCAGAACCTTGTTATCATCAATCAAGTTCCGACCAAAAGTGATATATCGCATTAAAGTGCTTGGCACGAGCATCATAAAGTGCATTTTTGGCAAAGAATATTGCATTCTAATTGTCATAGAACACTGTCAAAAACTTCTAATCAACTCCTAAGTCTTCCAATAGGCTCTGCATCTGTATTGCTTCTTTCATCGCTTCCGTGCAGTCAAGTATTCAACCTCCGTAGTAGACAACACAATAATAGATTGAAGAACCGACCTCCAATTAATTAGATCTTCTACAAATGTAAATATAAAGCCAGTCTTAGATCTCCACCTATCCATATAATTTGCATACTTGAGTTAGTGTAGTTTACACACAAAATTACAACAGATGATTACCTCTCAAACATTAAGCCAACATCAAATGCACCATTTAGATGCAAATACTCTTCATTACCTGTCAATGTTGCCTCTCAGATCATGCATTAACATGCTCACAACACAAACTACTTGTGCAATGTCAGGTATTGTACAAATCACGACATGTAATAGACTGCTCACTGCAGTAGCATAGGTAGATCACATATCTTTTATTTTCTGATCATATTTAGGACCTTGATTTGATGAACTGGGTAGACTAACCTCCTTGCTCAACTTATCAACCCCAAATTTCTTCAGCACCATCCAAACAAAATCTATCTTGTTCCTTAAAATCTTCATGCCAAGAATCCTAAAATCTTCACCCAATCCCTTCATTTCAAAATATTTTAACAGATGATTCTTCATCTTAATAACCTCAATCTAACTGGTCGATGCAATCAGCATATCATCAACATATAAAAATAAATAAATGACTCACTATTGACCAACTTCTTGAAATTTAATTAGAGCTTTTATGTGTACAAATAAGAGTTAAGTAAACGCTAATATCAATTATGGTCCTCTCCATTTGGCCTCCATTTATATTAAAAAAAAAAAAACTATAAAAAGATTTTCTTCATTCCACAATTTGTAAATTTTATGTATGAATGAAAAGGTTCATTTTTTCTTAAAAGAAGATTAAAAATAGTGATTATTTTAATGTGATGTTTTAGGTATTACAAATTAGATACATAAATGAAAGAATTATTTGATATTTATGTAAATGCCCTTTTTAATATGTATAAAAGGTTATTTTAATAATTAAATAATAATAATAAAAAAAACTAAGATAGCAAGGCCCACCTATTTACGTGAACTGCATCAACTTTGCAGTTTGCAGCATATCATTAATTAAAGAAATCTGATGTCCGAATACGTGCTTTGAACTGGAAGAAAGTGGCGTTGGAAAGCAAGCTTTGAGCTGCTGTTGATTTATAAAAATTCAACATATTTTTTATGTATTTATATATTTAATACCTAAATTTGGATATTTATATTAATACCATTTTACATGAGAAGGTGTATTTCATTTTTAAAAAGTTAGTGATAGTGATATTTTTATTTGAAATGAAAATTTTGAATATTTGAAATATCAAAGTTATATTTAAGTGTTAGATATATAAATTCATACAAAATACTTGATATCCATATAATTGTCCCCTTCATATATAAAATGTATGTATGTATGTGTTTATGTATCATGCTGAGTACTCAGATCAGTTGGTCGGACATCTGCTTGTCAGTTGTAAGTCTCCTCTAGTCTGGGGTTCGATTCTCCTCAAGTGTAGGGTGCGGTACTCAAATTCTTAGGCATATGGGAATGACCGAAACTCGTAAAATAGCCTCTGGTCATTCCTTATATATATATAACCTCTTTTATTTTTTTATTTTTGTTTTTTTTCCTCAATAAAATTTTTAGTTTTTCAAAACCAATAATAACAGTTTTTCAAATTTCAAAAGGAATGCACGTACGTATGTGCAATCTCTAATTATGAATTGATAACATAAATCTTAAGGCGAGCGGGATCTCAAAGCATTTTGTAAGACTTCCACTAAAAATCTTCAAGAACATAGATTTCGAAAAACTTGCAATCAAATTGACCGACGTGACGAGACTAACACAATGACATAGAAGTTAGTTCAACCCAAGTCAAATGAAGCCCAGATCGAGTCCTTAAGTCATTTTTGGAAGTTTCTAATGCTCAATTGGAAGGTCAAGTGGGTTCCAAATCTAGCAGGATTATGATCAAATCAAGCATCTTGATAAAATGAATCCAACGAGCCCAAGATCAATTAATTTTGACGTAGTTAAGGCACTTAAATGTTTGCAAAATATTGTCTGATGGAGTGGATCTCTTCTGGTTGTCTGATGGAGTGATCCACATTCATTTCTTATTTGCGGTGATCTCTCCTAGACTCTATTAATAAACTCTTATCCTTTTCATGAAAAGGGGACATGGACCATGAACTGGAGGAAGCCAACTTGAAGGAGAAGGAACAGAGGTCCAGTGTTTTATACAAAAGCTCCAGTAAATGCAACCTACTAGTACAACTGTCGACCACAGTCAACCACTGCTCGTCAACTGTCGCTGACCACCTTCAACTACCCTATGATCTTTGCAATGAAACCCTTTATAGAATCATGACGTGCATTTCAGAATCTAGGTGTACGTTGAAGAGTAACTAAGCACTCCATGAAGCAGCACATAGTCCTAAATGTCGTGCAACAACATCTTAAAGACAGTATAACAACACACCCAGAAGATAGTGTAACACACTCCGAAGAAGCTGTAACGACACAGCTCGAAGACTGTGTAATAACACACAATGCATACGATGTAACAACATACTTCCAATGCATGATCATGAATAATGCCATATCAAAGATCCCATGACAACCCCATACAATAACTGCTTATAATTTCCATACTAATAACATGAAGATTTTCTCCAGACTTATGAAGTTCTCTCCTTGCAACTCTCCAATATGGCATCTATGACCTACAAACGTTATAACAACTCACCACTATAACCTATGTGATCAACTGCGACTTATGTTTCTTAAAGCTCATGCAGTCCTCAACTCTGACATCTATGGTCTATGAACGTTACTGAACTCACCACCATGATCTACGACCCATTTGGATCATAGCTTTTGCATCTCCCAACTCTGTCCTCCGTGACTAATATAAGTTATCATAATTAATATAACTCCCAACTTTGCTCTCTGCGACATACAAACATTATCACAAGTCATGCGACTCCCTCGTTTTTTACGGATGATGAATATTATTACAACTCCTCACTACAACATATGTGACAAACTACAACCGACATAACTCTTAGCTCATGCAACTCTCAACTCTGCCCTCTACAGCGTATAAATGTTATTATAGTTTCCTTTTATGGTCTATGTGATTAAATACGACTTACGTTACTCACAGCTCATGCAGCTATCAACTCCAGCTTCTACAATCTAAGAACATTATTAAAGCTCTCTGCTACAGCCTATGTGACCAACTGCAACATACATGTCTCATAACTTATGCAACTCCTAACTTAAGTTTTTGCAGTCTATGAACGATATCACAAATTCCTACTGCTGCTATTGTGGCGAACTGATGCTTCTGAAGCCGCTATATATGACCTAATTTTTTTTTCATTTCTCTTTTTATTTTTGAAGGAGTCGACAGTTTGTCCATCATCATATACTTCTTTTTTTCCGGAATAAGTCTCATTTCTGGATCATGTGAATGATCAGGAATAGAGAGAAACAAAAAAAACAGACATACGACAAAGACAGACAAACAAAAGAAAGAATGCGGAGAACTTCCGTGTGGTAAACCTCGCTAGGATAGGTCAAACACATATGCCCGAACAAAATCAGATTGGGTAGTTAAAGGAATGTAGGAGTAGTCCCTAACAGCTAGAGATATTCATGTTGGGCTAGAATGATTTTTCCCCTTCACAAGGGTTAAGGCATCTCTTGATACTTCACTTTTATATTTGTGTGCATGTTGGATCATCATTCAATGCTAATACACTAAATTATTACTCTATCGTCACAAATCTTCCAGCACACATCATAATAAAATCAATATATATTTTGCCTCGCATAATTGTTTTGTGATTGTAATTATATGAACTTCTCAGAGGCATTTACATACATACAACCCAATTCCTATGCCTTTACATCCCTAACACCTACATTTTAACTTTTTACATTTTACACCATTCAAATCTTTCATATCACATTAAAAGAAATATATTATTATTTCAACTTTTAAAAATGAAATACATATTTTCATGCCTAGACAATGTGCCATATATTGAAAAATTAAAGTTTAGTCTTGGACATCTAAATACATAGAAATTACGTGGTATGTATGTAAATTTTCATTTTTCATTTATTTTATTTATTCTTTTATACTTCCAGCTATTTTCCAGCTTCCAGCCGTATTAGCCCATTCCATACTCGTCATCGTGTTCCCCACTCGGTGCAAAAATACCAGCGAAATGATGCAAAGTGATCCATAAAAAGTTTCTGGAAATAAGAAATTTCAACTTATTATATTATGTGACGCCATCTTATTGATAGAAGGAATGCATCTGAAGAGCATGTCAAGTGTGCCAAATATATTATTAGGAAAATTTACATGCATGCCACAATTTTGTTCTATATATTTATATGTCTAACGCCTAAAATTTGATATTTATATTTATAATATTTTTGTGCGATGAACCTATGCAGGTCTAGTGCTCACTCGCCGAGCCCAAATTCTAAAAAAGGAAAAAAAAATGTAAATTATGATGCTATTTTAGAAAAAAAAATCATTTGACAGGTCTACTATGAAAACTATAGATTCATTGAGAGGTTTGATGGAGAAATACAAACAAGAATTAAAAGGATTTAGATATGATTTTTATTGATTCATAAACTTTCACATTCTACTTTGTTTCTTTCATAACGAGTTCGATTTTATATAAGATTACCTCATTTGAATCTATTGCATCCCTAAAGACTCAAGAATTCCTAACAATCTAAATACAATAGGAAGTAATATGCACAGAAATGAGGAAAAATTTCTTTGTAGGCTTACAAAATATAGTATCAGCATAATCAAGCACCTGATTAATGAAGTAGCCAAAGCGAAAGAAATGCACAAAATGAATGCATTCTTTAAGTATGGAGAATGAAAACTGACATTTGAAAAATAAGTGAGTATGGGTTTCATAATTGTTATTGAATAGCACACAATGGTTAGGGACCACAGTGTTAGGGCATAGAAGAGTGTTTCAAACATTAAGTCATCCATAACCACAATGAAGAGGTAAGGGAATTGTAAGCAACCTTAATGATTTAGTAATATAAGCAACACAATTGGCATTTTTTACATTGGCCAATGCAAAAATAAGAAGTTTATCAACAAATATAGGGGGATCGATATCAAAAGAATTATACAAGTTATAGAAATCTCTATAATAATCTAAAATTCTTGAGAAGCCATCCATAACCACAATGAAGAGGTAAGGGAATAGGAGGCAATCTTGCTTATGACCAAGATGTGGATAAAAAATAACATTGGAGTTCACTATTAATAATAACAGGGAAGTAAACACGAGCAGTGCAAGCTTTGATCCTACGACATGTTCTCAAATATATTATAAATGTAGTTTTTGTTCATCGAATTAAATGCCTTCTTAAGATCAATTTTGGAGCACAATATTTAGGGTTGGTGGAAGATTTAAAGCCTTTCAAGAATTCATTAGCTAAAATGATATTATTAGCATTGTCCCTACCATAAATGAAAGTAGCTTGAGACTAGGAAGAATACTTTTAAGTCTATCAGCAATTGTCTTAGCAATAACCTTTTATGAGGTATTACAAAAAGAAATTTACGTGTAATCAGTAAGGGACTAGGCATGTAAAATTTTAGAATTGAGAGTTAAGGCAAACTGCTTAACTCTATTCGATGACTTCGGAGTGTTAAAGAAGTATTTTATGTATTTAACATAGTGTTGACCCGTGATATCCCATGTATTCCTAAAAAAATTAGAATTGAAGTCATTCGATGTATAAAATTTATCACGAATTTGAAAGCAAGCCCTTTTGATGTCTTCATCATTAAAATAAAAAAGAAGCATATCAATTTTCTGTTAAATCAAAACCTGACCAACATGAATATGAAAGGGGTTACTAAAAAAGGAAGTTGAGCTATTAAGCAGTGAAGAAAAATATGAAATAGTCTCTTTGACTAGGTATTAATGTATTCATTTTTAGAGATTAACTCTGATGAAATTCCCATTGCATCTACTCTTGATTTTTTGATAAAGGAATTTTATGGTATTCTTCCCATAGAAAGCCAATAATATTCAGATCTTTGTTTGATCAGAGAAGTATCACAAAAAGTACTATCAATAATCTTATTATGAATGAAAATGCTTTGAGAAATTAGGTCTGAAGGGTTGAGCATCCAAAGTGGATTGAATAGCCATTTGATAACTTTTAAGATCCTTGATGAGAATAGAAATGCAGTTAAAAAAGACCCAATTAACACTCAAAAGTGTTTTTTTAATGTTCTTTGATTTATTCCCAAGAGCAAAAATAAGATCTCCTTCAACATGAATGTTCCAATTGCAATGACACTTTAAAGATCATCACAAGGATTCCAGTAATTCTTGTACATGAACCTACATTTGGGAGTGAAGTAGGTGCCTATCGAAATTAGAATTAGGGAATGCTTTGATGTGTGAGCGTCAAAACTTTATAAGATGTGAGAGGGAAGGAATCAAGTCATATTTTATTCCCCAAATGTTCTATCAAGAAGACATATAATATAATTATGCATTTTCCATTTAAACCATTTATATGAGAAGCTAATATTAGGGAGCTCACAGAGACCACTATTGAAAATACAAAATTTGAAATCTTCTAGCTTGCTAGGAATTGGTGGGATAGCACCAACTTTCTCATCCAAAATTTTCATACATTTAAAATCCCCAACAATGATCCATGGTTCAAAGAAGTTCGCTGCAAGAGATGAGATAGAGTTTCAAATATCTTTTTTGGGAGTGGCATTGCTTTCAACATACACAAATGCGATAAGAAAAGTAACAGAGGTAGAGAATTTCACCAAATCATGAATGTTTAACGGCTTAATATCTAAGACAAAAAGAGATGTTGAAATTCCACTTTATCCAAATCTTTCCATTCATAAAAGAACTGAAATTAAGTTACTTTCTTCATTAAGAAAGAGAGAAAAATGCTTGGAGGAGAAAGCATGAGAGACACAATCAATATTTAACGTGGTCTTGAGAAGACAATAAGGTCAAGATTACGAGTCTCAACAATTATACTGGGACAAAAGATAAGAGAAAAGCTTATAGGGTTAGCAAACCCCCTCTGTTTGGGCTATGTTTTCTAGGCTTAGAAGATGTAAGGATGGAGGAGGAGGGGTGTTGGGAGGAATTGGGATAGGTTGAGGAAATATTTTAAGCAAGTTGGATGGAGTTGAAGGGCATTAAACTTAAAAAGGTGTTGGGAATGATCTCAAATTGATTTTCTGAAGGGAGGATGGAGTTTTGAGGGGAGCTGATAAGGTGATCAAGATTTTGTACTTCAAGTTTAGGAGATCATGGGTGTTGGAAAGAGGAGTGGGAGCCAATTATGAGCAGAGGGAGTACATTAAGATTAGTGGTGGGGTTAAGGACAGAAGGAGGCGGGTGAGGAAGTGAAAGGCATTGTGAGTTGCACCTTCTTATATTCGAAGAGCTTCTAGATTTATTTCTTTCTCTATAATAGAGAAGAACAGGCTGAGGTTTCTAGTTTGGAGATTTTGGGCCTAACTTCGGCTCATAAGCAAAGGTATTATAAGAGGTACAAGGTTGAGGCCTCCATTCATAAATAATAAGATGCACCACATCTCTCCCATTTACATTGATGATAATGGAGTCTGATAGAGTACTTTGTGTATTGATTTGAATACTAACAGGTAGAGTTTCCTTAGCTATTAAAGAGTTTACACCTATGGGAACTCCTGTTGGCGATATTTGGAAATTCCACTCTCATACAAGTAGCATAATGGAAGGTTAGGAAGTTTAAAATAGATGGGAACTTCCTTGAAGTCCTCCTTTATGCGCTGAAATTCAGGCAACCAACATTTAAATATGAATGATTTTTCACTAAAAAATCACAGGCATCCTTCCATTACCATATTAAGATCCTCCAAGCAACTGAAATTGAATAAAAATAATCCATAAAAAAATAGAGATAAATCAAACCATACATTTGACCTTCCAAATCTAGGAAATAGTTTGCATTAAGTTATCATAGAAAGGTCTGTTCTCAAGAGCCTTTTAACAAGAGCGAGAATCCAGTGCTTCGAGTCTTCTTCAAATTCCTCATCAGAAAAAAAAATCACCTTTTCTTTAACCGAAGGAATTCAAGAGAGATTAAAACTAGAAGAATTATGGAGATGTGCAAAGAGTAGCCATTTCGAGCTTGTAGAAGGGAAAGGGCAAGTGTAGAATTAGAAGGGAGTGGAAAGGAGAAGTGAAAATTCCATCAAAGCTGTGGGTCGAAGTCCCTTAGCAAGGAAGAAAAAATGGAGTAGCAGCAGTAGCAGCTAGTGTTTTTAAGAAGACAAGGAAAAAAAATAAGGGCGGCGCAAAGTGAAACCGTAACAAAGCTCCCGGACATACGCATATGCCGAGAGTCGATTTATCTTAATTTTAGCTAGAGTTGTTCTACACTATCTCATATAATGCTTGACCCATGTTTCCTTGCTTGTGACCTATATTGGTGACTGGTGAGAGAGACGTCCTAGCCTACACAATTCAGCCGTTATCTTTTTCTCTTATAAAAGCATTTGGTTTTCAAGCGCTGTGAGAGTTCCAAACAGCTTCTTTCAGGCAGAACCTCTTAATGTTTAAATTTTGTTACAAATCTTTTAGCTTTATTTTAGCTCTCATTAAATGGCCTTCAATCAAAATTTAATGGCTGGATGAATTGTTTTGCTGAAGATAAACTTTTCGGGCCATTTACAAACGTGCCACCCACTTCTTCTATATATATAACCTATAATTTACTTTTTAACATTTATATCACCCAAATCCTTAATATCACATTGAAAATATCACCATTTTAACTTAAAAATAAAAGTGATACACCTCTTTATGAATAAGAAGATATTTATGGAAAAAAAGCTTAAATATAAATGCCAGATAAAAAAAAAATACATATGAATTTAAGTGATATGTATTTAAATCTTCCTTTTTTTTTATTTACTTCTTATTCACCTGTATCTACAATTACATATTTTTTATATCAACAATTAAACCTGAGCTCTCAAAGTTAAATATATATATATATATATATATATATATATATATATATATATTAATAATGGATACTGACAGAACATAATTGCTCTGGATCCGAACCAACCGCAAAACAAGGAGTGCCATTCAATATCGCAAATTCAAAGGTTTGCTATACAGAATTGATCAAAATTATGATAACTTACATAATTAAACAGACATTGTTGCTGATCTTAACGAGAGAATATCAACATGCATTAAATCTCCACCAATCCCCACAAAAACACCACATTTAACATCATCACTCCAAGCTTTAGTCGAAAATGTACGAAGCTATGGCTAAATATGAACATTTCAACCAATGATAGACCAAAATTTCAGCATTGCAATGCAAGAAACCGCGAACATAGCATCAAAAAGAAGAGAATATAAAAATTTATGTGATGCACAAATAAATGGTGATTGAACCTTTTGCTTATTATGATTCGGGATTTAATGTTTAGACGTTGGGCTTCATACTTTCTTAAACTGGCCTATATTTGCTCTTCCTTTTGTATACATGTATTGTTGTATGTTCTCTGAAGAAAGAGGGAATACATGCAGAAGAAGATCAAACCACCGGCCAAACATACTCATCTGATAAGAGTTTGGGAATTTATGTCGAGACAGACTCTTTCTGGAGGTTCCTCTTCTGGTATCTGACACGAATGCAGAATTAGAACAAAAGACAACATGGTTTATGGAAAACTGAAAACTCATTTAAGACTTAATAAGTTCAAAGATTTCACATCAATGATATAAAGCAGAAATATCAAATGGCACTTACATACCACCCAATTCCTATGTATTTACATATCTAACACCTAATCATTTCTTTTTACATTTATACCAATCGAATAATTCATATTACGTAAAAAATATAACCATTTTAACTTTTCAAAAGTGAAATACAACTAAAATCCATGTTATTCTTCTATCCGGGTGATGAAAACGCCAATCAAAAAAACATCGCATGGTCAGCGAAGGCACTCATTATCATGATATTGGCTATCACTATGGTCTCCACAATAGTCAATGCACGATTAGTCTATAGAATGACATACGATTAGGACTGTGGGCAAGTGTCAATGTACCAAGATTAGATTATCAAGACGAAAATTGAGTAGATACAAGAGGTGTGGGTGGTAGTTTGCGTACATTGTCGATCATGCAAAGACTAAATATGTGGGGGTAAGACATGCCATGGGAATGACACTAGTACATAAAGTTAGCATTGGAGCACTTGTTTAAGCATTGGCGGAGCATGCATATTGTAGTGTCCGTAATGTTAAAATTATTGCCATTGGGTTTATGGGTGTTTGGTAGCTATCACTAATGACAAAAATTATTTTCACACTTAATTGATTCCACTATCATAGTTTAGATTCAATAACTTGTATAATTACTAAATCTTTCTTTGTGATCAACCACAACTTTATTAGCATGCTGACAATAAATAAAAAAAAATGAAATAATAGTGAATGCTTTTACAAAAAAAAGGGACTTCTAAGAAGTTAAAATAAATAAATCAAGCATAAGAAAACCAATTTATATTAGTGAATTGATAAGATGAGAAATAAATCCTTGGTGAGTATTAGTTCTTATAAAACATAAAAAAAATAAAGATGAAAAGTTATTAAAATGTAGAGTAAGGATAATCGCATGCAAAGAGCAAGCGGAAATTTTTTGTTAAATTCTGACNTTAATTGATTCCACTATCATAGTTTAGATTCAATAACTTGTATAATTACTAAATCTTTCTTTGTGATCAACCTCAAATTTATTATCATGCTGGCAATAAATCACAAAAAATGAAATAATAGGGAATGCTTTTACAAAAAAAGGGACTTTTAAGAAGTTAAAATAAATAAATCAAGCATAAGAAAACCAATTTATATTAGTGAATTGATAAGATGAGAAATAAATCCTTGGTGAGTATTAGTTCTTATAAAACATAAAAAAAATAAAGATGAAAAGTTATTAAAATGTAGAGTAAGGATAATCGTATGCAGAGAGCAAGTGGAAATTTTTTGTTAAATTCTGATAAGTAAAAAAAGATGCAGGAAATTTAAGAAGCATTAATTCGGAATAAAATTATAGTATTTTTAATGAAAATTTTGTTAAATTTCAAGAATTAGAAAGNCAGGAAATTTGAGAAGCATTAATTCGGAATAAAATTATAGTATTTTTAATGGAAATTTTGTTAAATTTCGAGAATTAGAAATAGTTTTGTAATGCTGACAAGCTTTAAGCTGGAATACAAGGCTAGCNATTAGTTCTTAAAACATAAAAAAAATAAAGATGAAAAGTTATTAAAATGTAGAGTAAGGATAATCGTATGCAAAGAGCAAGCGGAAATTTTTTGTTAAATTCTGATAAGTAAAAAAGGATGCAGGAAATTTGAGAAGCATTAATTCGGAATAAAATTATAGTATTTTTAATGGAAATTTTGTTAAATTTCGAGTATTAGAAATAGTTTTGTAATGCTGACAAGCTTTAAGCTGGAATACAAGGCTAGTTTTTTATGAGGATGATTTTACCCACCAGAGATATTGTTGAATAAGTTCACCCAATTCACCATTCACACCAATGGGGGCGAAGATCAGTCGAACAATAATCCACATATGTTGGGTAGCTTCCGCAAGATGAACAGACACAAAATGATGTCTAGAAAAGCAAATGAATATATATATATATATATATGTATATATAAGCATGAGAAAAGATGGATCATTGTATGGCAAAAAGAGGGTTGGCTTGATGAGTGTGAATGAGTCAAAATCGTTATACTGCTAGTCTAGTATCCATAGAAATGACGAGAAATTTAAAGCACTATTCAGTAAAATATGATCTTTGTAAGAAACACGTATTGCCGAAGTCAAAGCTTGGGAAAGTGAAAAAATGCATTTTGTGTATGACGAGAAATCACTACTAGAGACAATAAAAGAATATTGTTACCCAAAGACAACAACTAGATGAGAAGAGACACTAAAGTGAGCATAAGATATTACAGGAGTAATACATTTCATGATGTAGAGCAAAAGATATTGTTGTTATTAGANATATATATATATATAAGCATGAGAAAAGATGGATCTCTGTATGGCAAAAAGAGGGTTGGCTTGATGAGTGTGAATGAGTCAAAATCATTATACTGCTAGTCTAGTATCCATAGAAATGACAGAAATTTAAAGCACTATTCAGTAAAATATGATCTTTGTAAGAAACTCGTATTGCCGAAGTCAAAGCTTGGGAAGGTGAAAAATGCATTTCGCGTATGACGAGAAATCACTACTAGAGACCATAAAAGAATATTGTTACCCAAAGACAGCAACTAGATGACAAGAGACACTAAAGTGAGCATAAGATATTACAGGACTGATACATTGCATGATGTAGAGCAAAAGATATTGTTGTTATTAGCTAAGAAAACCTTGTAAGCAAGTTAAACTCGTTGATTAAGTTTAACTAGAAGCCAACAACTTGATGGGATCCGGCATTGCGATTTAACATATAGGATGCTTAAATATAAGTAGTGCGTAAGTTGAGAATTACTTTGAAGCAACATGGGTTTTGCATGAGGAATCATGGATGGAGAGTTTGCCCATCCGAGTGATGAGTATGTTTGGAGGTGGGTGGTGAAGGAGAAGAGGTGAGAGTATCGCAAAATAAGTAAAAATAGCAGGTTGCAAAATTCATTGTGGTTTGTTGGAGAGTAGAGATATGATGGGGTGGAGCTCAGTCGTAGGGGAATCATAACATATGCATATCTGAAGGCATAGTGCATAGGCATTATATGTTATCATGTGAGCAGAAATTATAAGTATAGAGAGAGTAGGAGTATCAAGCTAATATGTAAAAGCTATAACATGCAAAAGAGCTAAGATATAAGATTGATAACTACAATGGAAAGCGAATATAGATTTAGAGGAGGTGAAGAAGAAGATGATAAAGAGAACACGAGAAAAAAGTTACAAGGAAGAAATAAAGAATTCCATGTCAAAATATAATTCATTCATCAACTACCCTTGCAAAAGTCCATGTAGTAACCTTTTATAAGAGAGAAACCTCCGATACATAATGAGCATACATAAATATAGTACACTCAAACAAAAAATGAAATCATAAAAGGCTAGATAGACATGAAATTAAACATAAATGTAAAACATAGGTTCATTTCTTGGCTTGTATCATGCATCTGGTTGAATAATGAATCTTGGTGGCCTTGAAATGCATTGTATCTAGTCCTCTTTTTGATCCAGTTGGAGACTAACAGATTTCGAACATTGTAACATCCTTGTATAAGTGTGAGGCTTGATTGGTTGATTTATTTTTCTTCTATTTAATTTATGTCACCTAAATTATTGAATTGGTTTGCTACGTGATTGGTTATTGTCAAGTTCAATATAATCTAAATCTCCTCATGCTTTCATATCTTTGAATTCCTATATGTTATCTTTTCAAAAGATTATTAAATTAACATATTTTGGATTCATTTTTAGTTTCGGTCTTCATCTATGAAACTTCAAAATTTTTAAAAGAAAGAGTTTGTCTTAAAATTTTGCTTTTGCATGACTTTGTGTATACATAATAAATTTGCATTAGTAAAACTTGGGCTCTTAATAATTCCTATGTCACGAAAGACATAATAGTGATGGAAAATTAAAAAAATCTTAAGCCGTATGCAAAACAAAGTTAAGGAAGAAAACAATCAATTTTGAATCTACAACAAGCTAGCCATTTAAAGGTATCAACAAGTATATATGCATTCATATAAGCTTACATTACTCTGAAAATAAGTTTGTAGCACTTACATAGTTCATGTACTTGGAATAGTCAGTAATTCTTAAAATATACTTTTCCTTACCTCACCAATATCCCAGTCCTTTGACCAGATAGTGTCATCAGAGCCTATATCTTGATTGTCCCTGGAATTACGAGACACATTATTCTTTAGACAACAAAAAAAGTTTAATAAGTCCCAACACAAAATCATATTCTATCTTAACCAAATATAATTATGATAAATTGAATATTTGAAAAGAGGTTAGCTAGCATGGTTGCAATTTTTAATGAGAGACATAATTTTATTTACTATTTGCAGCTTCATTAAATAAAGAAAATTAGATATCTCAATCGCAAACTCTACAGGATACTGACTGGAACGCTACTCAACATGGGAAAAATAACATGAAAAATAACTTGAACGAAAGCATAGTTAGGATTACCAACTCCAACTATAAAGGTTGTTGCTTGAATTTGAAACCTCTTTGCATGTAAGTTTAGGGCCCAGATTGCACTATTGGGCAAGCCTCTTGAACTGGAAGCACCATTTTTATGTATTTAAAACTGTGTATATGGGTAAGGATATACATAGAGTTGTAAATGAACCAATACACTCGATGAACAACTCGAACTTGACTCAATTAAAACACCATCATGCTTGTTTAAATTAGTAAATAAAAAAAGCTTGAATGTTTTTAAAAACTCGAAGCTTAAATGAACTAACTATAAACATAGCCTACTAGTTTATTTATGTACACAAACAAACTCATGTTGTTCAACAAGTAACTCGTTAAATACTCGATATTAAGCTCGATGATGACTCATATCATATTTATATTTAAATAAAATTTAATTAACTAGAATTTATTCTTTTTCAAATTATTTAAGTTGTGATTGATGAATATGCAAATTAACTTAATGCAATTCATTTTTATTTATTTTAGTTTTGATGAATTAATTTAATAGTACTTATTTATGTTATTTGATTGCTCGATTACAGATCTTATGTACACAATAAAAACTTTGTTGATGTTCCCAAACAAAGTAGCAAAAAAGAGTGCTAACCACATACAACACATATATATAGATACAGATACATGGGCATTTCTCTTCTGATCTTTATTAAGTGGACAAGATCTTATGGATGTTCACAACGTTCAAATGCATCGACCATACATAAACAATCTGATCTAGCTCATCAGTTCCATAAAAATTTAAGTAATCATAAAGAATGTAAAAGATGATAATAATCACATTGAAGTTAGAAATTCTTGAAATCATCTTGAATCAATATCTAGCAACTTTCCATCTATAACAATCCAATAATCCATAAAAAATGGTACTCCATACTAGGAAGAAGAAAAACAATGTTTTCTTGTCTGCTTATTGTTTGTAATTTTGCTATGCAATTGATTCTAGAGTCCATAATTACGAATTTATTTCCTTCTTGCTTATATGCAACATACAAATATATGTATAGACACACACACACACACACCTCATGATAGCCAAAAGTATTCTCGTTTAAATTCTTGGAGAAATATGTTTGAGAGTTTATTTCAGACCAAAAAGCCTCTTTTTAACAGCGAACTACTTAAATTCTGCCGCAAACAAAAATTGTTTAAATTGGTTCAATTTCAAACCTAGTTAGAACTTAATTCAAATCAGATTCGAACTTATAGTTCGAGTTTGAACCAAGTCCAAACAAAAGAGTATAACAAGTCAGTGACATTACTTTAAGAATA